>CM029608.1:45958279-46240779 GCA_017311375.1 Mytilus coruscus
ACGTAGCATGCATCAATCTGTAACTTCCTTATGACGAAAATAAAGCACATTTTCCCAAGCACAAGCTAGTGCTACCATTTTGAGTAAAGCTGCACACAGCATGTCCCTGGAAAAATGAACCGTTGATATATATTTATGCCTTCTGTTTGGAGCAATTTCCGAAATCGTCCAAGCACAAGCAAGTGCTAATGTGTATTGATCATTAGCACATAACAAGTACCTGGAAACATTCTGGACATGAGTGGTACCTTTTGAGTTCTTCTGTGTTTCTTAGGTGAAGCTATTTCCGACTCCTCTCCAAGCACAGGCTAGTGCTAATGCTTGTTTACCATTTGCACATAACAAGTACCTGGGAAGATATCAGATTGTTCTGTAAATGTGTCGTCTTCTTCTTGCCTTTATTTTCCATTATCTCTTGATGTTGTGATGTTAAACCTGTGATCTCTCTCCAAGCACAGGCTAGTGCTAATGTTTTAATATCATTAGCACGTAGCAAGTACCTGGAAAGATTTCAAAATAATTTTCTTGGCTTCACTGATGTTATCAAATTTTCATCTGTATTTCTTCTAAGATGTAAATTGCCAATCTCCTCTCCAAGCACAGACTAGTGCTAATGTAAATTTGTCATTAGCACTTAGTAAGTACCCGGAAAGATCTGGGATTTTTGTTCGACTTTGTTCTTCTGGTGAAATGTTCGTTCTGACAATCTTACACCAAGTCATTGTATTTAAAGGCTAAGGTGTCAACAATTGATAAGTGTCATATTGCATCTCTTCGTTGAGCTTCTGATGTTTTAGAACATATGAGAAAGTCGTTGAATATTGATTAGTGTCATAAATGATCAGATCGATGTATGCATCCCAAGCTAAGTTTTGACGATTTTCAAAGGGTGGGTAATCACGATAATTTTCAGATATTAATTTTTTTAATGTTTATTTTTAATTTTCTTCAATTAGCACAGGATAATAACTAGCGGACATTTTTAAAAACGTAGCATGCATCAATCTGTAACTTCCTTATGACGAAAATAAAGCACATTTTCCCAAGCACAAGCTAGTGCTACCATTTTGAGTAAAGCTGCACACAGCATGTCCCTGGAAAAATGAACCGTTGATATATATTTATGCCTTCTGTTTGGAGGCAATTTCCCGAAATCGTCCAAGCACAAGCAAGTGCTAATGTGTATTGATCATTAGCACATAACAAGTACCTGGAAACATTCTGGACATGAGTGGTACCTTTTGAGTTCTTCTGTGTTTCTTAGGTGAAGCTATTTCCGACTCCTCTCCAAGCACAGGCTAGTGCTAATGCTTGTTTACCATTTGCACATAACAAGTACCTGGGAAGATATCAGATTGTTCTGTAAATGTGTCGTCTTCTTCTTGCCTTTATTTTCCATTATCTCTTGATGTTGTGATGTTAAACCTGTGATCTCTCTCCAAGCACAGGCTAGTGCTAATGTTTTAATATCATTAGCACGTAGCAAGTACCTGGAAAGATTTCAAAATAATTTTCTCGGCTTCACTGATGTTATCAAATTTTCATCTGTATTTCTTCTAAGATGTAAATTGCCAATCTCCTCTCCAAGCACAGACTAGTGCTAATGTAAATTTGTCATTAGCACTTAGTAAGTACCCGGAAAGATCTGGGATTTTTGTTCGACTTTGTTCTTCTGGTGAAATGTTCGTTCTGACAATCTTACACCAAGTCATTGTATTTAAAGGCTAAGGTGTCAACAATTGATAAGTGTCATATTGCATCTCTTCGTTGAGCTTCTGATGTTTTAGAACATATGAGAAAGTCGTTGAATATTGATTAGTGTCATAAATGATCAGATCGATGTATGCATCCCAAGCTAAGTTTTGACGATTTTCAAAGGGTGGGTAATCACGATAATTTTCAGATATTAATTTTTTTAATGTTTATTTTAATTTTCTTCAATTAGCACAGGATAATAACTAGCGGACATTTTAAAAACGTAGCATGCATCAATCTGTAACTTCCTTATGACGAAAATAAAGCACATTTTCCCAAGCACAAGCTAGTGCTACCATTTTGAGTAAAGCTGCACACAGCATGTCCCTGGAAAAATGAACCGTTGATATATATTTATGCCTTCTGTTTGGAGGCAATTTCCCGAAATCGTCCAAGCACAAGCAAGTGCTAATGTGTATTGATCATTAGCACATAACAAGTACCTGGAAACATTCTGGACATGAGTGGTACCTTTTGAGTTCTTCTGTGTTTCTTAGGTGAAGCTATTTCCGACTCCTCTCCAAGCACAGGCTAGTGCTAATGCTTGTTTACCATTTGCACATAACAAGTACCTGGGAAGATATCAGATTGTTCTGTAAATGTGTCGTCTTCTTCTTGCCTTTATTTTCCATTATCTCTTGATGTTGTGATGTTAAACCTGTGATCTCTCTCAAGCACAGGCTAGTGCTAATGTTTTAATATCATTAGCACGTAGCAAGTACCTGGAAAGATTTCAAAATAATTTTCTTGGCTTCACTGATGTTATCAAATTTTCATCTGTATTTCTTCTAAGATGTAAATTGCCAATCTCCTCTCAAGCACAGACTAGTGCTAATGTAAATTTGTCATTAGCACTTAGTAAGTACCGGAAAGATCTGGGATTTTGTTCGACTTTGTTCTTCTGGTGAAATGTTCGTTCTGACAATCTTACACCAAGTCATTGTATTTAAAGGCTAAGGTGTCAACAATTGATAAGTGTCATATTGCATCTCTTCGTTGAGCTTCTGATGTTTTAGAACATATGAGAAAGTCGTTGAATATTGATTAGTGTCATAAATGATCAGATCGATGTATGCATCCCAAGCTAAGTTTTGACGATTTTCAAAGGGTGGGTAATCACGATAATTTTCAGATATTAATTTTTTTAATGTTTATTTTAATTTTCTTCAATTAGCACAGGATAATAACTAGCGGACATTTTTAAAACGTAGCATGCATCAATCTGTAACTTCCTTATGACGAAAATAAAGCACATTTTCCCAAGCACAAGCTAGTGCTACCATTTTGAGTAAAGCTGCACACAGCATGTCCCTGGAAAATGAACCGTTGATATATATTTATGCCTTCTGTTTGGAGGCAATTTCCCGAAATCGTCCAAGCACAAGCAAGTGCTAATGTGTATTGATCATTAGCACATAACAAGTACCTGGAAACATTCTGGACATGAGTGGTACCTTTTGAGTTCTTCTGTGTTTCTTAGGTGAAGCTATTTCCGACTCCTCTCCAAGCACAGGCTAGTGCTAATGCTTGTTTACCATTTGCACATAACAAGTACCTGGGAAGATATCAGATTGTTCTGTAAATGTGTCGTCTTCTTCTTGCCTTTATTTTCCATTATCTCTTGATGTTGTGATGTTAAACCTGTGATCTCTCTCCAAGCACAGGCTAGTGCTAATGTTTTAATATCATTAGCACGTAGCAAGTACCTGGAAAGATTTCAAAATAATTTTCTTGGCTTCACTGATGTTATCAAATTTTCATCTGTATTTCTTCTAAGATGTAAATTGCCAATCTCCTCTCCAAGCACAGACTAGTGCTAATGTAAATTTGTCATTAGCACTTAGTAAGTACCCGGAAAGATCTGGGATTTTTGTTCGACTTTGTTCTTCTGGTGAAATGTTCGTTCTGACAATCTTACACCAAGTCATTGTATTTAAAGGCTAAGGTGTCAACAATTGATAAGTGTCATATTGCATCTCTTCGTTGAGCTTCTGATGTTTTAGAACATATGAGAAAGTCGTTGAATATTGATTCGTGTCATAAATGATCAGATCGATGTATGCATCCCAAGCTAAGTTTTGACGATTTTCAAAGGGTGGGTAATCACGATAATTTTCAGATATTAATTTTTTTTTAATGTTTATTTTAATTTTCTTCAATTAGCACAGGATAATAACTAGCGGACATTTTTAAAAACGTAGCATGCATCAATCTGTAACTTCCTTATGACGAAAATAAAGCACATTTTCCCAAGCACAAGCTAGTGCTACCATTTTGAGTAAAGCTGCACACAGCATGTCCCTGGAAAATGAACCGTTGATATATATTTATGCCTTCTGTTTGGAGGCAATTTCCGAAATCGTCCAAGCACAAGCAAGTGCTAATGTGTATTGATCATTAGCACATAACAAGTACCTGGAAACATTCTGGACATGAGTGGTACCTTTTGAGTTCTTCTGTGTTTCTTAGGTGAAGCTATTTCCGACTCCTCTCCAAGCACAGGCTAGTGCTAATGCTTGTTTACCATTTGCACATAACAAGTACCTGGGAAGATATCAGATTGTTCTGTAAATGTGTCGTCTTCTTCTTGCCTTTATTTTCCATTATCTCTTGATGTTGTGATGTTAAACCTGTGATCTCTCTCAAGCACAGGCTAGTGCTAATGTTTTAATATCATTAGCACGTAGCAAGTACCTGGAAAGATTTCAAAATAATTTTCTTGGCTTCACTGATGTTATCAAATTTTCATCTGTATTTCTTCTAAGATGTAAATTGCCAATCTCCTCTCAAGCACAGACTAGTGCTAATGTAAATTTGTCATTAGCACTTAGTAAGTACCGGAAAGATCTGGGATTTTTGTTCGACTTTGTTCTTCTGGTGAAATGTTCGTTCTGACAATCTTACACCAAGTGATTGTATTTAAAGGCTAAGGTGTCAACAATTGATAAGTGTCATATTGCATCTCTTCGTTGAGCTTCTGATGTTTTAGAACATATGAGAAAGTCGTTGAATATTGATTCGTGTCATAAATGATCAGATCGATGTATGCATCCCAAGCTAAGTTTTGACGATTTTCAAAGGGTGGGTAATCACGATAATTTTCAGATATTAATTTTTTTTTAATGTTTATTTTTAATTTTCTTCAATTAGCACAGGATAATAACTAGCGGACATTTTTAAAAACGTAGCATGCATCAATCTGTAACTTCCTTATGACGAAAATAAAGCACATTTTCCCAAGCACAAGCTAGTGCTACCATTTTGAGTAAAGCTGCACACAGCATGTCCCTGGAAAAATGAACCGTTGATATATATTTATGCCTTCTGTTTGGAGGCAATTTCCCGAAATCGTCCAAGCACAAGCAAGTGCTAATGTGTATTGATCATTAGCACATAACAAGTACCTGGAAACATTCTGGACATGAGTGGTACCTTTTGAGTTCTTCTGTGTTTCTTAGGTGAAGCTATTTCCGACTCCTCTCCAAGCACAGGCTAGTGCTAATGCTTGTTTACCATTTGCACATAACAAGTACCTGGGAAGATATCAGATTGTTCTGTAAATGTGTCGTCTTCTTCTTGCCTTTATTTTCCATTATCTCTTGATGTTGTGATGTTAAACCTGTGATCTCTCTCAAGCACAGGCTAGTGCTAATGTTTTAATATCATTAGCACGTAGCAAGTACCTGGAAAGATTTCAAAATAATTTTCTTGGCTTCACTGATGTTATCAAATTTTCATCTGTATTTCTTCTAAGATGTAAATTGCCAATCTCCTCTCAAGCACAGACTAGTGCTAATGTAAATTTGTCATTAGCACTTAGTAAGTACCCGGAAAGATCTGGGATTTTGTTCGACTTTGTTCTTCTGGTGAAATGTTCGTTCTGACAATCTTACACCAAGTCATTGTATTTAAAGGCTAAGGTGTCAACAATTGATAAGTGTCATATTGCATCTCTTCGTTGAGCTTCTGATGTTTTAGAACATATGAGAAAGTCGTTGAATATTGATTAGTGTCATAAATGATCAGATCGATGTATGCATCCCAGGCTAAGTTTTGACGATTTTCAAAGGGTGGGTAATCACGATAATTTTCAGATATTAATTTTCTATTTTTTTTTTTAATTTTGAGATATTCAATGTTATTTACAATTTTGCGAAAGATACGACATTTTTTTCGTTATTTTCATACTTGTGTATCAGTGCAGACTAGTGCTTGTAAATTGTCTTCAATCAGCACAGGATAATAACTAGCGGACTTTAAAAAAAAAAACTAGCATGCACCAATCTGTAACTTCCTTATGACGAAAATAAAGCACATTTTCGCAAGCACAAGCTAGTGCTACCATTTTGATGAAAGTTGCACAGGGGGTGTCCCTGGAAAAATGGACTGTTTATATATATTAATGCCTTCTGTTTGGAGGGAATTTTCCGGAATCATCGAAGCACAAGCAAGTGCTAATGTGTATTGATCATTAGCACATAACAAGTATCTGGAAACATTTTGAAAATGAGTGGTACCTTTTGAGTTCTTCTGTGTTTCTTAGGTTAAGCTACTTCCGACTCCTCTCCAATTACAAGCTAGTACTAATACTTGTTTACCATTTGCACATAACAAGTACCTTGGAAGATATCAGATTGTTCTGTAAATCTTTCGTCTTCGTCTTGCCTTTCTTTTCCATGACCACTTGATGTTGTGATGTTAAATCTGTGATCTCTCTCCAAGCACAGGCTAGTGCTATATGTTGTATTATCATTAGCACGTAGCAAGTACCTGGAAAGATTTCAAAATAATTTTCTCGGCTTCACTGATGTTATCAAATTTTAATCTGTATTTCTTCTAAGATGTAAATTGCCAATCCCCTCTCGAAGCACAGGCTAGTGCTAATGTAAATTTGTCTTTTAGCACTTAGCAAGTACCCGGAAATATCTAAAATTTATTTTCGACTTTCTTCTAGATCTTCTGGAGAAATGTTCATTCTGACAATCTCATACCAACACAATGGTACCTTTAATGACTTGAGAACAATATCGTAAAGATATCCCTTGTGAACATTGGAAGATATGTTTAATAATATGTGAGAACCTTCTTATTTTGTTTACATATATTCTTTATATATAAAGAGATAGTCGCATTGTCTGTTTTATTCCATAATTTCACTGTTGCAGGGAAGAAGTATTCAGAATATAAGATAGTTCTTGCACTGATTTCTTAGATTTTTTGACTGTACCTTGTCACGGCCACCAATCCAACTAAGTCATACACAAATAATATAATACGTTCTTATGTGGCCAATTATATATCTTATCTGAGTCATTGTTTAATGTTGCAGCGTCTTCAATCGGGTTATCAACTACTAAGTACAATGAAGTATCACCAGCAAATAATCAAATTTCTGCATGCATATCCTTGACAATGTCATTTATAAAGACTAAAACAGCAAAGGCCCTAAAATAAACCCCTGGGTCTAATGAAAAATATTGTAAGTAAATGATATAGACTTTTAAATTTCAATAAACTTAGATTTTGACTCTTTGAGTGACAAAAACACAGGAAAAACTGGCCGTACTTCTTTTGTTTTCCAACATGCACATACATACTTCTAAACAGTTGGCTAAAGGACTATTTAACCTGCTGGCAGAGACAGGAGTCCTGGTAGACGCTTTTCTATACCCCAGTCACGCATTAGATACCAGAACTTGTTTCCTATCATTATAATGATTTAATTGACCCAGATATATTTAACCCTCTTAATGCCACTTAAGGTAGAAGGTAGAACTCCTTTTTATCAGTCGGCCGAGTTGGTTGGTATGACCAGGCAAGTTTTATCTAATTTTTCATTAGGGAAAGTTATTTTCAAAGTGGGGACGATAGTTTCGAAAGAGGAAAGGAGTTGACGGAGAGCGAGTTTGCAGTCGGGTGAGTTGTCTGGA
This sequence comes from Mytilus coruscus, assembly GCA_017311375.1. Lineage (NCBI taxonomy): Eukaryota > Metazoa > Mollusca > Bivalvia > Mytilida > Mytilidae > Mytilus > Mytilus coruscus. The sequence goes on from CM029608.1 coordinate 45,965,965, forward strand.
AATCTCTACATAGCTTTCAGTATGAAATAGCCTGTCATTGGTTAAACAAAGGACTTGTATAGGCGTCTTACTATTCAAATCCTTGGTAAAACAAAGGACTTGTATAGGAGTCTTACTATTCAAATCCTTGGTAAAACAAAGAACTTGTATAGGAGTCTTACTATTCAAATCCTTGGTAAAACAAAGGACTTGTATAGGAGTCTTACTATTCAAATCCTTGGTAAAACAAAAGTATTGAACACAAGCACGATTTTCATTTTATTGTAATTTTCTTAGGTTCAATGCATGCTGCTGTATTAAAAGATCATATTTGATAGAAATATTATGATGTAATATTGATCATTGTAACGCCTCTGGTGATATATATAGAGACTGAGTTCCTACAACTGTTCCTGAGTAGGATTACTGTTTGGAAGAATGAGCATTTATAAACAAGTATTCTCGTATATATTTGTAGAAAGCTTGTGTCTTGACCCCGTGTCGATCTTGTGGATAATAAGAGATGAGTTGCAGCTGAATTGGAAAAGCAACATGTTGAAGTTTTATTTTGTACATCATGACAATTCGGGATGTTTTCCGTCGTTCTTGTTGCAGAAAGTCCATTTCAATTTAATGATCATTTCAGTTACATGGCTTAGATGACAGAAGTCGTTACAGACAAATCTGGTGGCAGTCTTTAGACTTGTTCCAACTTGTGGGTATTTGCATTTTTATACGGGCTCCAGACTGTTGATGCGTACGCAAACAGAGGACGGACAAGAACGGTCTTATATTTCGCTTTGATGTTCGACGGAAAACCTTGAAAGTTTCTGTATTCAGGGCTGCACATGTAGAATTCTCCTATTTAGCTCACCTTGCCCAAGGGACCAAGTGTGCTTTTCTCATCACTTGGCATTCGTGGTCCATCGTCCGTCGTCGTCTGTTAACTTTTACAAAAATCTTCTCTTCTGAAACTACAAACTTGGCCACAATCATCACTGGGGTGTCTTGTTCAAAACATGTGTCCCATGAATCCGCCTGCCAACCAAGATAGAACATATAGGTAAAATTCAAGTTTGCCTATTGTTTTAAAAACTAATATTAATAGAGACAATCTGACAGAATTAAAAATATTCAGAATGTTGAGCTCTACCTATTGCCTATTTGCTTCAAAACTGTCAGACGACTTCTTATAGGAGTTATTGCTCTGAAATGACGAAATTAACAATTGTTGAGCTCACCTGACCCAAAAGGCCAAGTGAGCTATTCTCATCACTTGGCGTCCGTATTCCGTCGTCGTCCATCGTCGTCTGTTAACTTTTACAAAAATCTTCTCCTCTGAAACTACTGGGCCAAATTTAACCAATTTCGGCAACAATCATCATAGGGGTATCTTGTTTTACAAATGTGTACGATGACCCCGCCTGCAAAACCAAGATGGCCGACATTGCTAAAAAATGCAAGTTTTGTCTATTATTTTCAAACCCGTCATAAAAAGAGAAAATTTGACGGAAGCAAAAAGGTTCAGAATGTTGATCTCTACCAATTGTCCATATATGCCAAAACTGTCAGACGACTTTTTATAGGAGTTATTGCCCTTAAATGACAAATTTTACCATTTTTTTTATGTTTTTCCTATTATCTTGAAAACTATATATAATAGATAGAGAGAAACTTTAAAATGCAAAAATGATTACCAAGACAAGTTTAACAAATAAGTCAACATCGTTGAAATCGTCAGTCGACTCCTTATCAGAGTTATTGCCCTTTGATGACGATTTTTACCATTTTTTTGCGTTTTTGCCTTATATCTTAAAATTTATAATAGATAGATAGAAACTTAGATAAGGAAAAATGATTAGCAAGACAAGATCTACAATTATGACAACTTGGCCGAAATTTTCCTTCGACTCTTTATTAGATTTATTGCCCTTTGATGACGATTTTTACCATTTTCTTGCGTCCTTAAAACTATAATACAGTGAAACTTCTGTAAATCGGTCACTCTGAATACCGCTTCTCCCCTCATACCGGCCAAACCAACAAGTCCCGGCCGAATTGTATTCAAATAAATGGTAATGTAACATTATAAAACCCGGCCACCCCTTTAAACCGGATACCGGTCGATATTTTTGTATTTAGTTAATCAAAATCAATTAAATTTGCCCTCATAAAACCGGCCTTGTCATCTGAAATGGTTTACTCCTGGTTTGCCCACTGTTAATTATACCAATTATCTATTAGTAAAGAAAACAAAAAAGACAAATGGTTTAATCAGAATACAATTGTATAGTCTGTTCCAACTTAGATATACAGCTTAATTAGTGTTTTCTATATATTCAGGTATTTTTTATTTTGTACTTTCATTTTGTATAGAAAAATAATAAATAAATTAAATATTTTTTCTCAATAATTTGATATCAATTCAATGGATTCATTTAACTTTCATGTACAACTAATGACAAAACAATGACATTCAGTAATAAAAGTGTCTTAATAATTCGTTAGTTTCTGAATGATTTATATAATATATATGAATCAAGTTTATAACTGCATCGCATATTAACGAAATAAATAAAGCACTATGTCAAAATAAGTAATATGGGGAACTATTATATGTATAATGATGGGAAATACAATCTTTTATATATACATATCAAAAGTCACAAAGTATTGTATTCATTAAGTACCACATTACAGGTTGCACTTTGTAAATACAGCTGTTTTTCAAACCACGCCTCTTTTGGGGAGATATAGAATATTCATAGACAATTAATTTTGTTTACGTACTGGTTCCCGGATATGATCTCTATGTTTCATCTCGTAGAGACATAACTTGGGAATGTTACCAGTAAATATACATATTCATAGTGATCAAGTTGAAGTCTGTGGAAATCCTGAAGTCAAGGTTGGGGTAGTATAGAAATTTAATGTAAGTTTAAACTCTTAGAAGTTCGGGGCATATAAACGTTGAAAATATGCCGCACAGCCCTATATTTTGACCTTTGAAAAAAATAGTAGTGCATATGAACTTTCCATTCTAGGATATATTTTTTTTCAAAACTTCATAGTAAAAGTGGTACAGTTTTAGCCGTGAAAGGAGTTCCTATGGGAAATTGCATTGTTGATATTTACAGAAATGCAACCTATATTGGGTAAAAAAAGGGAACATACAGAATTCCACCAAATCTGGTTTATCTCAGAGATTTTAATGAAATTAACTCAAATATGAAGTTTTATAAATGTTTCATGAAGATTGAGAAAATCCTGGGCCTTAACTATGATGAGTCAGCATAAATTCACAGTTTACAGTATGCATAGTTTAGTTAAAGCCCTGAATGCAAAATAAATTCATTATATCTGCATATTAGTAATATAAATTGTTTAGAAGTGCTTATATTTACTCTTCGCAGTCATTGAAACTCATAGATCCTTCATGAATATTATTGGTGGGGTGTTTTTATTCTGTCGATAACCCAAAAGTAAGCCGTAGCACCTAAATTAGCTTTTTTGTGATCACGGCATAAAAAAATACAAGCTAGAAATATAAAAATACCTCAATAAAACTTACAATAGTGTGTTCTATCCTAAATATGCACTAAATATTCCATATTGCTAGAAACAGCAGAATAATTTAGGAAATTTGAGGCCCCAGGGGCAAAAAACCAAGAAAAATGCCTACCCCCTGGTCATAAAACAAATAATTTAACTTGTAAATGCTATGACTTTATTATTTTAAAGGTCTTTTGTATTGAAACCAATAACTGTACTTGGAAGTTATGCAAATTCAGATGTTAGCAGTCATTTCTATAAAACTTTTAGTTAATTCATACATCAGACTGATATCTTCATTCATACAACTTTTGCAAATATGGCTGTGTTTAAACACTTCTAGTTCATATATTAGCTAAATTATGTTAGATATATGGTAAGAGATGAAACTGTTGTGACAAGATTTCTTAACTGACCATTTGAGGCAGTAATTGTGAACTTTCATTGACAAATAGGCATACAGTAAGATGTGGACTGGAGACAGAGGCAGGATTGGACACTTTATATAATCTTGAATGTTGGAATGATTAGCTGCTAAACATTACATTTATAGTGTTCTGAAATGCTTTCAATTTGTTATCAAAATAGTTTCAAACAGGTTCTAGACATTTCATGTCAGAAAACATGCTCATAGGGTAAGCTGGCAATAATTAAAATCTTGTTTTCAAATTCTGTAAAAATGATACAGGGTGGGGTATAAAATGTACTGTAAAAGAAAACTTAGAGTATATGCAGTGATTTCGTTCAGGCTATAATTCTGAGATATAAGTATTGTTGTGAGAAAAGTGTTTTAGAAAGTTTTCTATTGGAATAAATGTTAGTATAGGTTGCACTTTGTAAATACAGCTGTTTTTCAAACCACGCCTCTTTTGGGGAGATATAGAATATTCATAGACAATTAATTTTGTTTACGTACTGGTTCCCGGATATGATCTCTATGTTTCATCTCGTAGAGACATAACTTGGGAATGTTACCAGTAAATATACATATTCATAGTGATCAAGTTGAAGTCTGTGGAAATCCTGAAGTCAAGGTTGGGGTAGTATAGAAATTTAATGTAAGTTTAAACTCTTAGAAGTTCGGGCATATAAACGTTGAAAATATGCCGCACAGCCCTATATTTTGACCTTTGAAAAAATAGTAGTGCATATGAACTTTCCATTCTAGGATATATTTTTTCAAAACTTCATAGTAAAAGTGGTACAGTTTTAGCCGTGAAAGGAGTTCCTATGGGAAATTGCATTGTTGATATTTACAGAAATGCAACCTACATGTATATTGGGTAAAAAAGGAACATACAGAATTCCACCAAATCTGGTTTATCTCAGAGATTTTAATGAAATTAACTCAAATATGAAGTTTTATAAATGTTTCATGAAGATTGAGAAAATCCTGGGCCTTAACTATGATGAGTCAGCATAAATTCACAGTTTACAGTATGCATAGTTTAGTTAAAGCCCTGAATGCAAAATAAATTCATTATATCTGCATATTAGTAATATAAATTGTTTAGAAGTGCTTATATTTACTCTTCGCAGTCATTGAAACTCATAGATCCTTCATGAATATTATTGGTGGGGTGTTTTATTCTGTCGATAACCCAAAAGTAAGCCGTAGCACCTAAATTAGCTTTTTGTGATCACGGCATAAAAAATACAAGCTAGAAATATAAAATACCTCAATAAAACTTACAATAGTGTGTTCTATCCTAAATATGCACTAAATATTCCATATTGCTAGAAACAGCAGAATAATTTAGAAATTTGAGGCCCCAGGGCAAAAACCAAGAAAATGCCTACCCCCTGGTCATAAAACAAATAATTTAACTTGTAAATGCTATGACTTTATTATTTTAAAGGTCTTTTGTATTGAAACCAATAACTGTACTTGGAAGTTATGCAAATTCAGATGTTAGCAGTCATTTCTATAAAACTTTTAGTTAATTCATACATCAGACTGATATCTTCATTCATACAACTTTTGCAAATATGGCTGTGTTTAAACACTTCTAGTTCATATATTAGCTAAATTATGTTAGATATATGGTAAGAGATGAAACTGTTGTGACAAGATTTCTTAACTGACCATTTGAGGCAGTAATTGTGAACTTTCATTGACAAATAGGCATACAGTAAGATGTGGACTGGAGACAGAGGCAGGATTGGACACTTTATATAATCTTGAATGTTGGAATGATTAGCTGCTAAACATTACATTTATAGTGTTCTGAAATGCTTTCAATTTGTTATCAAAATAGTTTCAAACAGGTTCTAGACATTTCATGTCAGAAAACATGCTCATAGGGTAAGCTGGCAATAATTAAAATCTTGTTTTCAAATTCTGTAAAAAAATGATACAGGGGTGGGGGTATAAAATGTACTGTAAAAGAAAACTTAGAGTATATGCAGTGATTTCTTTCAGGCTATAATTCTGAGATATAAGTATTGTTGTGAGAAAAGTGTTTTAGAAAGTTTTCTATTGGAATAAATGTTAGTATAGGTTGCACTTTGTAAATACAGCTGTTTTCAAACCACGCCTCTTTTGGGAGATATAGAATATTCATAGACAATTAATTTTGTTTACGTACTGGTTCCCGGATATGATCTCTATGTTTCATCTCGTAGAGACATAACTTGGGAATGTTACCAGTAAATATACATATTCATAGTGATCAAGTTGAAGTCTGTGGAAATCCTGAAGTCAAGGTTGGGGTAGTATAGAAATTTAATGTAAGTTTAAACTCTTAGAAGTTCGGGGCATATAAACGTTGAAAATATGCCGCACAGCCCTATATTTTGACCTTTGAAAAAAATAGTAGTGCATATGAACTTTCCATTCTAGGATATATTTTTTTTCAAAACTTCATAGTAAAAGTGGTACACTTTTAGCCGTGAAAGGAGTTCCTATGGGAAATTGCATTGTTGATATTTACAGAAATGCAACCTACAATATTTCTCTAAGTTGTTCAGTTGAAATGGAGTCGACGGGAAGCTGCGTCAGAGTAGTCTATCACGCTGATGACTCCTTATTGCTATCTGTCTTTCAGTAGTTGGAGTCTGGGGCCTGGTTGAAGAAAGTATCTTATGACGAAGGCATGTCTTATGATGGTCTTATGACATGTCATAATTGTAAGATATGTTTTCGAAAGAGTCCCAAGTTATGATATGTCATAACTTTTGTCGTAAACTTAAGACCCCTCGCGACATGACTTATGATGGTCTTATGATTATCAACTAAAATTTTTCATGTTAATTACAACAAAAATAATAGTTGTGTTGCTCGGTCGGCTAAATAGTAAAGATTTATTCTTCTCCACTTCGTGAATTAAAATTTGAATCTCCTATGACGTAAAATTCTGACTCCTGTTCTTACTCATGATTTTGAATAATAAATATACATATTATTTCATTCCTTATATAGTACTATATTAACGTATTTGCACGGGTATTTCGTAAAGCGGGTATTCGCTGTACAGAATCTTAAAAGTATTCACAATCAAATAACAATTCATGTATGATAACACTTGAACGCGAAATTCAAGATTTATGTATTAGATACAATACAAAGGTAACAAAGAAACAGGCCGGTAACAACCGTTTCCGGATAGTTTATCTGCACGAGTAGTCAGGTCAAGGTCCGAGGCGCTAGCCGAGGACCTTGACCTGACTACAAGTGCAGACAAACTATACGGCAGGTTGTTTCCGGCCTATTTTTTGTTACCTTTGTTTTGTATCTGACTTGTACGACGTTTCAGGAAGGAAGTAGTACATTTTGCATTTAGAGGAGGTAGCAAAACTAAACATATTAGAAACTTCAATGGCCATATACCAGTTAATGTAAGTTACAGTTTAAACACTTTTTTTTTTCACTTCCCTTAAGCCGAGAATTTTTTTTCTAAAAAGATTTCAAGAATTTAATAACTTTATAAAAAAAGAACCATTTCAAGGAAAAGATGAATGTTGTTTACATTTGAGACTTTTTAGAATGCAACTTCGCTAGTAAGTAATTCATAAAAAAAAAAAAACAGAGCTACCATTTGATTTTTTTTATTGTGGAGAAAAGGAAGGAAAGCGGGGGTTTAATCCATTTAAAATAAATAGAACTGATATTAAGTGAATGAAATGTTATGAAAAACTGGATTTTGTCTTGTTATTTGATATATATATAGACATATATTTTGGATTTTTAATAGTTCATACATATAGGTTTTTATATGTCTCTGATAGTGTTGATCAGATTTAACACGTGTCACTATATGATCAATCGCAGCTTACCGTTCAAAATTGATGACATTAGTTGAATGATTTTCTTCACGATTTGCTGCATATTTGAACATGTATTACATGGACACTTTTATTTATAGGATCAATCGTGCATTGGTGAGTTGATAGATTTTATCTTTTGATTAGATTTGATTTTTTATATATATTTCCTGTCTCTTTTATTGAAATATAAACGTTGGTACCAGCATTTCTTTACTTTCAGCATTGTCCAGAATACTATTCATGTCCGTATGTTGAAGGAAAAAAACACTTACGGACCGACCGTTTAGCTTCAAAGGGGTATCTTCTTTCTGAGTAAGAACATTATTTATTTTTCAACGCTATCACCCAACTATTTTCATTTTTTCGAAATTAGACGATTATATACGGTATACGGAAAATCGGAATCAGAACATTATTTTGTCATCTGCTTGACAACAATATATTTTTCTCATAAAATTGGGTATCAAAATATTTTTAGAAAAGACATACCCCTTTTTTAAGTTAAATGGTCAATCCCTTAGTGTACTGATATGAATAGTAATTTACTGGAATTGTTTGAAATATAGTTATTGATGCTAACGTAAATATTTTAATCAAAAGACAGAAATATGTCGGTGAAACAAAGTTCAAATCTAATTGAAATTTAAAGTGCCCATGAACTCTCTGATCATGCACGAGTGATTCTATTCATAAAAGTGTCCGTGTAACAACTAAAAGTGTCCGTGTATCATCTAAAAGTGTCCGTGTAACACCCATTGTACGACTTTGCCCCAGCAGAGCTATAGAAAACAATACATTAACGGGTGTTACACGGACACTTTTAGATGATACACGGACACTTTTAGTTGTTACACGGACACTTTTATGAATAGAATCACTCGTGCATGATCAGTGAGTTCATGGGCACTTTAAATTTCAATTAGATTTGAACTTTGTGTTTCACCGACATATTCTTGTCTTTTCATTAAAATATTTACGTTGGCATCAATAACTATATTTTTTCAAACAATTCCAGTATATTACTATTCATATCAGTACACTAAGGGATTGACCATTTAACTTCAAAAGGGAGTTATGTTTTTCCTAAAAATATTCTGATCCCAATTTTATTAGAAAAATATATTGTGGTCAATCAGATGACAAAATAATGTTCTGATTCCTGATTTTCTGACTACCGTATATAATAGTGCTAATTTCGAAAAAATATGTGGTGATAGCGTTGATAAACTAAATCATTTTCTTACTCAGAAAAAACATACCCCTTTTGAAGCTAAATGGTCGGTCCGTAAATGTATTTTTTTTTCAATATATGGACATGAATAGTATTCTGGACAATGCTGAAAGTAAAGAAATGCTGGTACCGACGTTTATATTTCAATAAAAAGACAGGAAATATATATAAAAATCAAATCTTATCTAATCAAAAGATAAAATCCTATCAACTCACCAATGCACGATTGATCCTATAAATAAAAGTGTCCGTGTAATACATGTTCAAATAGGCAGCAAATCTTGAAGAAAATCATTCAACTTATGTCACCAATTTTGGACGGTAAGCTGCGATTGAATCATATTGTGACACGTGTTTGATCCTGACCAACACTATTAGAGACATATATAAAACCTATAAGCATTAATTAAAAAAAATCCAAAATATATGCCTATATATATCTAATAACAAGACAAAATCGATTTTTCATACCATTTCATTCACTAATGAAATAGGAAATTCATTTTTTATATTGTTATTGAATTTATATATTTTGGAGCAAACGTACGATTTTTATTATTTTTTAAGGCGGAGTGGGGGAATGGAATGACACATCCTGCATGTTTTCAACAAAAAAGGATCAAGCCTGTTTATTTTAAATTTATTTTAACCCCCCCTCCCCTTTCCGTTTTGCCCCAAATAAAAATCAAACGTTAGCTTGCTTACCTCTGAAATCTTTTTCATACATTACTTACTTGCGAAGATGCATTTTTAAAAGTCTAAAATGTGTACGACATTCATCTTTTACTTGACATGGTTCTTTTTTATGAAATTATTAAATTCTTGAATTTCTTTAGAAAAATCTATAGGCTGAAGGGAAGTAAAAAAAAAAGTTTGTTTAAACTGTCTTACTGTATAGAAAATGAAAGGATATGGAGTAAATGTACATGGGACAAAATCGCACACAATACATAGAAAACAGAAAATTATCAATGAACAGGGCTTTTATTCCTGTTCTTCATCTTGACAGTTGATGTAGGGCCTTCAACAATGAACAAATCATTCATACCCTATAACAAGGTCAAGACGGCCCCTAGCGTCGACTTAAGCGGTACTATTGATAAAAATAAAGTAATTTTGAAAGACATCGATCGCCGCTAAAATATGCCTTGAAGTTACACATGTCGGGAGCGGTCAATGAATTACATAATTTATAATTACGGGCGAGGTTTTTGAACATATATTTGTCATACATTGCCCAACAAAAGACCATTAATTTCGAAACAACAAATGATAGACAAAACATATATAACTAAACAACAAATGATAGACAGCATGGGGCACATCGAAATATATGTAAGAAAACCTAGCAGTTTAAAATAGTATGAAAGGGCAATATACAAAACAGATGACCAGACCAGTATTTTGAAGAAATTTAACCAAACATGAAATTTTGACGGTAACTTACATTAACTGGTATATGGCCATTTCAGTTTCTAATCTGTTAAATTTTGATACCTCTTCTACATGCAAAATGTACTACTTCTTTCTTGAAACGTCGTACAAGTCAGATACAAAACAAAGGTAACAAAAAACAGGCCGGAAACAAACTGCCGAATAGTTTTTCTGCACTCGTAGTCAGGTCAAGGTCCTCGGCTATCGCCTCGGACCTTCACCTGACTACTCGTGCAGAAAAACTATCCGGCAACGGTTGTTACCGGCCTGTTTCTTTGTTACCTTTGTATTGTATCTAATACTTAATGTACTGTTTTTCTATAGCTCTGCTGGGGGTAAAGTCGTACAAAATAAATTACAAACTAAATTTACACAAATTATAAACTCAGATTTCAATTCCTTTTCATATATAATTTCATGTTCATTATAATGAAAAAATAAAATATTCGTAAAACAATAAGAATGGTAATAATTATTATGTTCATATTTTTTATTTTTATATTATTCTTTATCATTTTTTTTTATAATAATTTAAAATAATCTTGTAACTCAATAATCTTGTAGATGTTGGGGTGGACATGTTCGAGTCTCAAAAGAGTCAGACATTATTAACAGCTTGGGTGAATTGTATAAAGTGATTTAAAAACTTTTAAAATTTTACAATTGCTAATAAAGATATTCACTCAAAACGTGTTTGATTGAGAAGAAGACAGTCAGTTCCTTTGAGACTGATGAATAAAAGTCAATTTATCACAATTAGAGTTACTTCCGGTGCTATTAAAGTTAGGACCGTGTATGACCACCTCTCGCTGCTACGCATCTCCTCGGCATGGATTCTATCATTGTTCTAATATTGGTGCATGGAATTGCTCGCAATTCCTGTTGCAACATTTGTCGGAGCTGATCAAGGGTCTGTGGCGGGGTTGACGCTGGCGCACACGTTTATCCAGTTGGTCCCATAGATACTCAGTAGGATTCAAGTCCGGTGATTTGGAAAGCATAGGTAGCACATTGATGTTATTCTGCTCAAGGTAGTCCATTGTTAAACGGTGTGTGTGAGGCCTAGCATTGTATTGCTGGAATAACTCCCTCTGTCGGTCAATAACATGCATAAGGTGAGGTTGGAGAATTAAGTTTCTGTACCTTTGAGCCGTTAAATTACCCGGAACATGTACCAATTCCGTTTTACGGTCATTAGAGATAGCCGCCCACATCATGACACTTCCTCCACCGAAGCTGTCCACTTCTAGGACACACGAGGAAACAAAACGTTCATTCATGCGCCGATAGACTCGAGTTCTTCCATCACGTTTCTGAAGCATAAAACAGGACCCATCACTAAACCAGATTCTGCGCCAGTTACTGAAAGTCCAGACCTTCAATCTGTTGTACCATCGGACTCTTTTCCGTCTGTTTAACGGCCTCATAACGGGTTCAAATTACGGCCTCTTGGGTATAATGCCATGTTGTCGCAGTCGATTGCGCACTGTTTTTGAGCTGATTCTTCTCAATTCTGGTATCCCAACAGCAGTGGCTGTTGCGGCAACGGTTCGATTCCGTAGATGTAATACTCGGATGTAGCGATCTTGGCCAGGAGTCGTTAGGCGAGGTCGTCTACTCCTCGGGTGGTGCTTAGTACAGCCAGTCTGTGGGTATCTGTTCCAAAGTCGCGAAATTGTGCTCTGGTTAACATTTGCAATTCTTTCTTGTCACTTTGGGACACTTTGGCCTGGAGACAGCCGATGACAATATTTCGAATAGCAGGGTCCAACTTTGGCATGGCAGCGTTTAACGTTGTGATGAATTAAATCTTCAAACTTGGTCCTTATATGCGCAAAAGTGTAACAGTTGAGTTGACCACAAAATTCTCTTGAAAAACGTTAGCAAAATTTCGCGGCGAAAAAGGTCATATGCACTTTAAGCGAGTCGCAAATTTCATGTAGCAGAGAGCCAAATCAAAAGAACGGGTATTTAAAGATTAAAACGTACCTGTAAAAATTCGAAGGTGCAATTGACCGTTTCATTTTACCTTGTAAAATATAATTTTGCATTTTGAAAAATTAATCCGAGCTATGCGTTTCTTTTTTTTGAACAGTATAAAAAACAATTTGAAAGATGAAAGCGAATTAGATCTTTAGAATAATTGAAAAAATAAAGACAATATTATCTTCATATTTGAGCCAAACGTTGACACAGGCCTTAGTGTCATGGTATAAGAAAACATAACAAAACTAGTCTGCCATTTATATTTTTCTTTATCTTTTCCATCTTTATTGTAGAGACGTGATTTGCTGACTTGTATAATTATTATATCATTATATGAAACAGAATTGATATAAGCTTTATTAATTAGTATTAATAGGGAACTAAAAAGACCACATTGACGTGACTATATGTAGCTATTCAAAAAATCCTATACGCGCTCATAACGAATGTTTCTAGGAAAATTTTGGAAGCAAAAAGTACAAATTGTTTGAGAGCAAAAAAAAAAAAAAAAAAAAAAAAACCAACAACAAAAAGAGCTTAACAGGGGGAGATCTTACCTTTTCTTTGCATGTTCGATTTGAATCTTTTATGGGACTTTTCTGTTGCAATTATGTGATTTTTTTCGTTTAAATGTTTAATTCAAATGTTAAAAAAATCATTATCAGACTGAAAATAACGGGAATTGCCTAAAAATGTTGTAATCCAAGTGGTCAAAAGGAAATGATACAACCAAACAGATATTCTCATACATGTCCCGATTGAGATATTCAAAGAAAGATGAACTCATACATATCCCAGCTGAGTTATTCAACCAGATAGATGATCTCATACATATCCCAGCTGAGATATTAAACCAGATAGATGGTCTCATACATATCCCAGCTGAGTTATTCAACCAGATAGATGATCTCATACATGTCCCTGGTGAGATATTAAACAAGATATATGATCTCATACATACAGTCCCTGTAACGTAAAGTTAACACTTTTTCATTCGGGAATCGTACGTACAGCGTTCGGGAATCGTTCGTATAGAGTTCGGTCATCGTTCGTACATCATTCGTATAGCGTCCGTACAACGTTCGGTCAGCGTTCGTTCATCGTTCGTTCATCGTATGGTAAATGTCATCGTTTAGGTTTTGTATATCGTATGGTTCATGGTATCGTTAAGCGTTTTATTTGTCGTATGGTACATGGTATGGTTTAGCGTTTAGCGTTTCGTTTATCGTATGGTATGTGATATCGTTTAGCGTTTCATCAATCGTATGGTATATCGTTTTGTTAAGCGTCTGATATATGTTAGGTTTTATTTCAGAAAGTTATTTCAATTATTATTTTGAGTTAAAATAATTTAATATAAAAGATGCGGATAAAAAACATTATTAGTTTGGATTGGATTAAATCTCCAACTAATATCATTATGGAATATATATATAAACTGAAGGGGAAACGTTTCCTCCCATCACATTTTGACTTGAATAACATGAGACCAAATACCGCGATATAAGTCTCTCTCTTTCTCTCTCTCTCTCTCCTCCACCAAATATTTCTCTGATCCAAATATTTCCTTTACACAATAAATTATATATAATGTTCTATAAATGAGGCTTTATATGAGATACACGTTTATATCTAAATGTATTAAAAAAAAGACAAGACATCCATGGTATTTGTTCCCTCAATGTCAGAGTCTGATATAAACCGAAAATTGCCAGGGATATATAAAATTCGTTGAAGGCATCTATGGAACCAGCGTCGCTTGTGATTCCTGCTATCGGTGTTAAAACTGTTATTTTGACTGTAAAAGTGCTTAAGTCCATGTATGAGTAAAATATAGATTTAAAAATAACTCTACCTTTTTATATTTCTTTATTTTAGAGGTAAGCTTCTGGCCAAGTTTCACCTATTCTAACGCAAATCATTTACCTTAAATAACCAATCAATTGTATTCTAATTCTTTGTACGAATAAATGAAATATTTGTCACTGGACGTTATGCATGCTATCAATGATCAAATACAAATCTACAGTATTTATAAACATACTACAATTGTATATATGAAAGAGTTTAGACAATATAAATTTTAATTATTTTACACATATTTGAAGGATCGAATTAATCAGTTCTTCAAATGGTTGTTATTTAAAGACTTGAAATTTTACAAATATCACATGCCTCTATGAAATTTCTTATCGACGCACCAAACTTTTTCCTTTCATCGTGCATAGATCATTTTCCGATTCACTTAAGGTTTCTAACGATCTTTTTACTTGTTCATTACATTCTAAAATTAAAAATCCTACACAAATTGCAAAACCTTTTATTCTCAGGCTAGACTGCGTAAAAGATCAATACTGTTTTGTTTGTGTACACACGGTGTTTTGAAGGGTGATATCCAGTTCTGACAAACCAGTAAATTCTTCGCCCGGGGATATGCATTTGACATTAATCTTCCTTCAGTAACTTTACAATACCCAGTCGTGTCATTTCTGTATATTGTACATGTAGATAGCACGTGTGATACATGTATATACACCAGCAATACCCATTCAAGTGAATTTTTATCTTTAGAAGAACTCCATATCGGGTAACATTAAATATACATAAACATAAAATTACAATTAAAAAAAATGGTAATAATAAGTTCAAATGTTGCTTTATTAAATGCACCTAGATACGTATTTGTAAACTTATGTTATAACTTTATTTCAAGTATCTTTTTGTATTCTTTTTTTTTTTGGCTTCAATTACCTTTTATCTTATTGACTTATTCGTAAATCGAAAAACGCACAAACCTAAAGAGAATCATATGGCATTGAATGATTTCTCTAACTCAAAACTAGTTATAGATGCCGCTTAAATTTTATTTTTCTCGTTGGGTTGCTTGTCCATTAATTGACGTTTACGCCATATTCTTTTGTTCGGTATTTGTGAAAAGCCGCTCATCGATCAATTTCAAAAGAAATCTAATACTCGTAAGTCATGAACATTGAAGTTCAACTTGCTATCAATTTTCATATACGCACAAAGATAAAATAAATGAAACACTTTTAAGCTGTTTAAATCATGCAGTGAATTTTGAAAATATAGTTTTGAAAAACCGGTTATTTCTGTTTAATACTTTTCTGTCCCTTTTCTTAGCCGAAAACAATACGTAATTGAAAATATAAGCAAGTATGGCAAACCAATCAAAAATTTGTTGTTTGGGATTATTCATGGTTGACTAGTTCTATATTAACCAGTGTAGTTCTAAATAAACCAGTGACACGTGTCCTAATTATTAAGAAAAGGGACAGAAAAGTAAAAATATTAATCATGAAATACATATACATGCATAACAGTTATAGTAGTCTCAGTTTTCGGCAATATTGTAACAATATCCTTTAGAATTTTAAATTGCTTCAGTCATTTAATATATATATATATATATATATATATATATATATATATTTCATGATTAATATTTTAGATTGATAATATAATTGCATCATTTTTAAGCATTATTTATATGACATTTTAATATTTATTTAACGTGCATACCGATTTGATTGGCAAATACCTGTTTAAACACTTAACGCCATATTAATATTATATATGAACATTTCAAATTATAAGGAGAATCACGTTTTAATGCCAGATCTTTTATTATTTGTTCTGTTAAATCAAAGACATGTAGTACATGTATTCTATTTTCCGGGATAAATTTATTCACAATGATAAAGAAATTAGGGATGTTGTGTATACACCTTTCTATAGGTGAACACTATATATATTGCCCACTAGCTGTCCTTATGTGTTTTTTGTTGTTTGATTGCTGTCTCGTTGTCGTTAAACCCACTATGATCTTCTACAGTTTCCGTTCCGTTTGATGTACGTTTAATTCGGTTTAAAACAAACCATATTTGATAGGGTTATTCAATATATATTTCCCTTAAGACTTTGCTCAGAGGAAAGTAATAGAATAGGTTTGAATATACATTTTAGTGCAAAGTTAACAGTAAAAGAAAAAGTTTCACTTTTCAATTTTTAACTCCCCAAAATTTTAAACTATTAATTTTGAAGACGTGTTTCATCTAAACGAAGTCTAAATGGTCACCAACTTACCAGTTTATTGTTTCCCTATTTGGCACACACCTAAATATAAACCTCATTGTAAATACAATTTATTGGTCGTAGTAATTCTATTGAGCACAAAACAAATCCATTTTTTAAATATGAAGAAAATGATATTGTTTTTTTTTTTACTTTGAAACACGGAGTTACTACTTTAAATTACATTGTGCACAAAAATCCTTAAATCTTCCTAGGAATGAGAAACTCTATTCTTCATAGAAATGTTTGAAATAGTTTACACTGGACATTCAACAACTTACAATCAATCAACTAACATATATCCAAGGATTTTATTATGCATGTACATGTATATAAATGCCGGATACCATATACATAAATTGAATAATCAATAAAATATAGTGCTGTCAAAAGAAACATTATCATTAGGATATCAAAATAATTCAGTTTTTCTTTCAAAATGATTTGCAAACAGTCCTCTTTCCAGAGAATTTTTCTGTCTGTGCTATCGCTCTGTGTGGGTTAATTATTTTAAGCATAAAGTTTATAAATCAATCTCTGAAACACATTATTATTATATATATATAGAAGTCAAAGTAAACATTAAACTTATGCATGGCGGAAGAGAAATATACGAAAACGATAGGTGCAATGTGCATGCAGCCTTGCAAATGATATTTAAAAAATATTTTCAATTTATAAAACTTAGGACTTTAATTTAAATATTGTTGATGGATGTTGAAGTTTCCAGAACATAGAAAATACACAAGAAAATCTATCAGTACACTAGTCTATCAAAATGTGCTTGGTGTCCATTTTACAATATATTGTTTAAGAATTTAGTGTTTTTTTATTCATTCTGACATCTGTGTCCCTGGATCTGAACAAGAAATTGCGAAGACGTTATGCTTATCAGTTTACCTTTAAAAGATTTTCAACAGAATATTATATATATAATTTTTGAAATTTTGTTTTTCTTTGCGAAAACAAAATGGCCCTAAAGCTAAATGTCATCGTCAGATGTATAATGGAAGGCGATAAACACTTTAGAATATACACCACCTGCTGGATCTTTTACCTGGACAGTTTACGTAACAAGTACGAATGTAAAATTATCGATATGGTATATTTAGTCGAATATACACGGTATCTCTGGACTGGGGTATTTAAGATAATTTGAACTGATAATGTATGTAAATTTATTTGTGCTTTATGTAAAAAAAATAATGCATTTAACCATTTTATTTTCAAAACTTCTTTAAAATGAGTTGACTTTGAGCATATATTTATTTTCAAAACCGGAGACAAATCACTGATTTCCAATTATAAACCAAATTCATCATTATCAGCAGTGGGCAAAGTATTTGAAAAAATGTATTTAAAATGTATTTAATCACTTAATTAGTTACAAAAGCGTTTTGTTTCAAGTCTATATTCGCCTTTTGAGAATACTAATGCAGGAGTTTCACAAGGCTCTGTATTAGGTTCCCTACTATTCCTTATTCATGTATATGACATAGTTGGTAATTTGATAAGTCTAACTCGATTGTGTGCTGATGAAACATCCATTTCTTATTCAAGTAATAGTCCTTACACATTAGAGGATGTCTTAAATAGCGATTTAGAACAAATTTCAGCATGGTCTAAGGATTGGTTTATTGATTTTAATCCTAACAAGACAATTACTATGCTATTATTCTCCTGTAATTCTTCTCCAGATGAAATTAAAATAGAACTTCAAAATCAAGTAGTAGAATTGTCTCCTGTTATAAACACTTATAATTAGGTATTACTTTTGATTCTTATTTTTAGGGATGCCCATGTGGCACATCAAAGATAAGATTGATTTAACCATTGTACTTTAGAATTGCAACAAATCTTAAATTCACTTAAATACATTAGCCTGTTATCTTGTCGACTTTAAAGCCAACATACAGATAGCCGTTATATCCTGAGAAGAGACCTCGATGGAATTTGAAAGTTAAACAAATCTTAGTTTTCACGGGAACGAATATTTTGTAAAAACGTTGTAGTGATCAGATACTCTATGACGTAATTTTAAAAATAAGACGACTAGGTCGAAAATAGTTCTAGCCGTCTTATAGCAAGAAAGTCACCTCACTCAGCTTGTGGTTATGTGTTGGTGGTGGATAGAGTCACACCGACTCACAATTGACTTTACTCTGCGGTTACAAAGCTCGTTGTCGAGATCAACACTAGGGAGATACCATTAAATTTTTACGGAGTAGGGGAGGGTGGCTAGGATGAAAAATGTTGTCCTGCATTTTTCTTTCAATGCAATCTCAATGTAAATGTAGTCCTGCTTTTTTATTTTACACTCTATTCTGTCCTGCCTTTCTTAGTTATTAATTTATTCTGACCTGTTTTACATAAAGTCATCATGCCTTTTCTTTTGGTAAGATGCCCATTCTGCCTTTTTTCTAAACTCCTGTCATGCCTTTTTCAATTTTCATACGTCAGACAAACTTCTTCGTGCATGTGACTTCATATTTCAAAAGGGATAAGAAACGTCTTAATTGACAAGTTCTACATTGCATTTAAAAATCCATTGAAAGAATATTGTATAATTAGAAATCATTGTCCGATGTTGGAAGTTCAGTTTCGCCATTTTCGTGCTTGTCATAAGACGATATTTCAGGGTTTCGATTGTTAAACTCGTTAAATCAAATAACGAACATATTCCATCTCAACATGAGAAAGAGTGGCTCATTTACCTCTATCAATGTTTATCGTTCATAAGATGTTGTACTTTCAATGCTATTTATAAACGCAGAGTAAAATTTTAAATGTTTGGTATACAAATTTTAAATTATTCAACTTAAAAATATTCAGAGGACAATGGGAAATATCGAAGAATCATTATTCATTTATTATATTGTAACATTTTTCTTCACAAAGGCTTATAATGATAAATGATATCAATGTTTTGCTGTCAATATTACAATTGAGTTATTGCTCTCTGGTCATAAGTCTTTGAGTTCTGACGAAAATGATAGTATTTTCTATCTTTCCACAAAGTATATAAAAAGCACCAAGCGTTTTTCTCAACTTTGACAACCTTATTCTGTAACAGATCTTACTTGAACATGATCAATTTATGCTCTTAAGGATACGATAATCGAATGATCTTTCTGATTGACTATTGTATTCTGAAACGTTTCAATGGTTTTAATTAAAAGCAAAATTGATACTTACAATTACGTGTAGATTTATTCCGTTTTCCTATTAATCCGTAACTAGAAAAGCGACTTAATATGTAACACATCATAAACTATGAGTGTATAATTTACATTTAAACAAATTCACACACATGACTTGTCATGTACACTAACATATTTTATTTTACACAGCTCGGTGTGTTTGTATTTATTTCTTCTGAGGCGCACTCGATTAGGTATTTTAAGTGGAAAATATCCATTGATTCGATTCTTAAAATTTATATGTAATTTATTTTATATCTTCATGCTAAATTGTATATTTATGTATGTATTGGAGAAGATGTTACTAAGTTGAAAACTTGTGTCTAAATCATTTGTCATTTTGAACAATAAAATATATTCAAACTAAAGAATCATGATATGAATTTAAAGAAAAGAAGAAAACCAAACACATTTTTTTTATTAAAATTGAAAATCCAACTGATTAAAAGTCGTATTGACCTCTAAAATTCTATCACAGAAAACAAGTACTTATAGTATCTCAAAATGTCCAAATATAGCCCGTTTTATAATCGCGCAGTGGACATAATTGTTATATTTCTATTCAGACATTCTACATTTTATCAACCGTTTCAGAACTATTTTTGAAGATTACGACTCCGTGGCTTCATTGCACATTTAACGCAAAATACATTTTCAATTCTTTATTTACACTCAAACACAACTATGTGTTACATGAGGACAAATTACAAATCAAATGCAATAAATGACAGAATAGACAGGAAACTAATAACTAATAATAATAGGACGTACGCCAATTCATGAGGGCGTGCCAAATTGTCACGAATGTCCAATCAGGTTTTTCTGCTGTTCAAAGTTTGACGTGCGGTGATGTTTGAACAGTGTTGAGTGTATTTACATTTGTCATTTAAGAGTCTTTAATATCTTACTATGCTGTATGGATTTTGCTCATTGTTGAAGGCCGTACAGTGACCTTTGATTGGTCATTTCTACGTTATCCAGTCTCTGGTTAAATTCTCTCAGTAGACATTATCCCATCATTGATGATCAGGTGTGATATAAAAAAGAAAACTACATTATCGTATCTCGGATATATATCTATTAAATATAATATAAAGAAAACTTTAGTAAGATTGAGTACAACAAAAGCTTTGCCTTATTAAATCCGTGATGCTGTCTCCTTCAGACTATCAAACACTGTCACCCTAATTGTTAACGTGGTATTATATGTGATAACTTGCTGTAAATAATAGTAAACTGAGTATTTATTCACAGTACGCACTTCCTATTTTAGTTGTGGTGATAGAAATCTTAATATCATTGATACACAGTTGAGAAATATGGTGCAGTTATTCAAATGCAGATTTAAACCTTATTAATATTAAACCCAATCCCGCATGCAGCTGTGGTTATCCTGTTGAGGATAGTATTCACTATTTTTAAGTGCCCTTTATCAACGAAGCAAGAGAAATATTGTTTTCAAAATTAGAAAGATCTACTATATTCATTTTGCTTTTATTGGCTGGCGACGGTGACCTTTCATTTCAGCAAAACAAAGAAATTTTTGAGTCTGTACAATCATATATCAGAAATACACTAAGATTTAGAACATTCAATTAAAATTCGGAATTCCTACTTCCCAACTCTTCACTCTAGTCCAGTTTTATATATTTCTCTATATTATATTCTACTTTTTGTTTTTATGACAAGGCCATATTTTGTCAAAAGACAAGCACAATAACCCCAAAGCGAATTACGAGAAGTGGTTTCGTATTTCGTTATAGAAAAAAAAATACTAATAGTTTATGTAAAATAACGACTCTCGTACGGTGTGGCGTTTATATCTTTTTAATACATTGGTGCAATTGGATGCAAAAAATAATGACCATAAAATGTCAGGTTTGCGAGATCAGACAGTAACCTAACAACTAAACAATTGAAAATCTAGGGATCAATGTGAACATTCGTCAGCAATGAGCAATTTTCATAAATAAAACATGATTTAGTCGAATACTTTGCGAGTAAAGAAAAGAGACTACCATAGATTTGTTATTAACCACAAATGCTTTACGGGTACAAATCAGTATTCAGGAGTTACCTTTTTGCATTACACCACATTACAACAGAAATTAGAAAATAATGCCTGGAAGTATTTCTAAGACATTGTTGGTTTCCTGTTCTATGTAGCTTTCTTTCTGGCAAACACGGTGTTAGATTTTATAAATGCTGACAGGTACCGACCATTGAAAACAATCGATCTGTTTAAAATAAGAAATGAAAATAATTGTTTTTTTTTTTTTTTTTTTTTTTTTTATGACAAATAGAAACATGACCGTTTGATTTAAAATTGTTTAAAATTATTTAGAAATAGATTTATGAAAACAATGTATTTTAATGTGAAAAGGCTAGACTTTAATTTGTGGCGTAGGGATGTGATTGAGTGGTTTTGTTTACAATTATTTCCCATTATTTCCGTAGTTTATACAAACAAACCAAGTTTGTATTCTGTTGTCTCGTATTGTAATATTTTTCTGTAGTCTCATATTTTTAATTTTTCTCCAATCTAATGTTATATATTTATTGAGTCTCATAAAGTGAAATATTGTTTTTGTACTTTTAGTGTGAGGTTGTCTAATCATTGTATAGTTGTTAGAGTGATCTGCAAATTCTCCTTGTTTATGCCTCTAGTGTCAGTGATCAAAACACTCCAGGTCACCAGTGGAAGGCTTACTAAATTTCTAGAGACATTTTATTTACCTTTTCTAAAGATCAAGGTAGGTATATGCAAGCCTTCCACTGATAAGATGAAATGTTTAATGATCACATCAACCTATATTTTAACTGATGTAACTTTTCAGGTAAAATTATGTTCTGTTTGTATTGATGAGCAAGTCCTGACAACCCACAATTATTTAAAGTAAAACTCTCCTAATAGAGCAAATCTCATTAAAATCCTGATCTCATCCTTGTAATTGAGCAAAACCAACTCCTAAAACTATACCAAATGTCACAAAAGGGTATCTGTGTGTAAAACAAAACATAGTCTCAGCAAAATCATACTGGCTTAAAGCAGAAAAATATTTTAAAATGAATAATAATTTTATTATAAAAACAATTAATTAATCTGGTTTTGGCCCTAGGGAAACACTCAGCAAAGAAGACAATTTTGAGTTCCTGCCTGAGCAAGTCAGCTTGCAACCTCCAGTGTGAGGAAGAACCTGCCTGCCCGACAATACGCCAGCCGGGGAATGTGAAGCGAAGGTTCTCCACTTTGATGATGAGACTAGGCGTCTCATCTGAGGCCGGGGAATGTGAAGCGAGGGTTCTCCACTTCAGTGATGAGACTAGGCGTCTCATCTGAGGCCGGGGAATGTGAAGCGAGGGTTCTCCACTTCGGTGATGAGACTAGGCGTCTCATCTGAGATCAAACTGGCGCTGGAATAAATTTGATTAAATTTGTCCCCGAAATGCTTGGGGATGAATGAAATTTTAGAAATAAAATATATATCACTAGTTAAAGCTGAAAAGTTTCCTTGTCATGAAACATTATTGAAGGTGTTAGGAAGGTGGATGGTGGGCGGTAAATTAAAAAATAGCACTGTAAAACTATATCAACTAGTCAAGAATGCTATGAACCAAGAAAGTAATTATACAAAGACCATGCATATGGCTTTACACACAGATAGGGTACATCAACCATTCAGTGGGAGGAGTCTGGCCTCACTGATCTTTAGATAATATATTAATTGTTGTGTAATTAATTTTTATAAGATCTGGTATCATAATCTGCATTTCCTCACCAACAGAAATTATTATGACATGTATCTGATTAAGAAAGGATTAGTGTGCCTTCTAGTGAGATTCCAGTTGTAACTTCAAAGTGTCAAATGCCAGGAAATTAACCTCAAGATATAACAAGTGGTCTGTGTATGTTAATTAAATGTATCCAGAATGTCAGCATCTTTATTATCATATTAATTATTAAGTGTAAGCTGGAATGGCTGTTTGTATAAACAGTACTTATATTACATATAAGTACAATATGAAAATCTGCAATAATTATTGTTTCATCATGTTATTTGATTTTCACATTATAACAAAACTAAGAATATGACGGATGAATTTATAGTTAGCTGTTTAATGTCCAGTGGTAACTATTAGATGTATCATTAGGAGGACATTTACAATGTTATAAATATGAACAAGGACATCCTTTGTTATGCAAACATGTGTATCACGGCACAAGCGATGACCTATATACCGTGTGTATCATATGTATATTTAGGTGGGTTGCTCTGAATAAAGGAGGTATAGATACAGGAAAATAAAGAAAAAAATATATAAAATTAGAATAGAGTATAACAGGCAAAATAAAGAACAGAGGAAAATGGTATCAGAAAATTAAAGAATAGAGGAAATGGTCTAGTTTTTGCCTGACAATTGTTGATGATTGTTTAAAGTCAAGTGCATTTATAGTTAAAATAATACACAATCGTTTTTACATTGGTAGGGATTTATGTTTGGGGTTGATGAGGCACATAATGAGTAATTGTTTTATTTGAAATTTCTCGAATATTTGGGTTTTTTGTCTGATTTGAAAATGAATAAAAAAATCTATAATCTAAAAAAAATGGTTTAATTACGACATATAGATAAAACTGCTATTCAGTCGATTTTAAAATACATGCTATAAAAGAGAATACATAAAATATTTAACAACACTTTTGAACAAAAGGTCAACCTTAAGACTCAAATATACTTTTGTAAGAACATTAGGTAAATTCCGAATTCCATCTAAAATAAATTGTTCATTTGGAAGAAAAATGGGATACCTTAGGCTATTTTCAAAAATGTTGACTGAATACTCTGCAGACTGTAGTTTACTCGCACATTCACCAAGTACGTATTTCTACGGCTAAAAAAAATCATAATTGTATCTTTTAATTTATTCAAATTTATTTCAGTGTTTATTTTCAAACTTTTTATGTAAATAAGGTTGGATCAACATCGAGTCAGATTAAATTATAATTTATTAAATTATTAATTAAAACTGAAACATGCATCCAATCTAAATTTTACGCATATTATCACCTATATAAAAGATTTAACAGAACACAATACATGTTTTATATTTAAAAAAAAAAAACATATACGCTAAGCGAAACTATGCACGCCAAGAAACGATGTACGCTAAACGATATGATATACGCTAAACGAAACGATGTACGCTAAACGATACGGTATACGCGAAATGAAACGATGTACGCGAAACCATACGATGTACGATAAAATGGCGCTTATGTTATCGTTTATGGTATGGTTTATGGTACATGGTTTCGTTCGTACATCATTCGTTTAGCGTCCGTACAACGTTCGTTCAGCGTTTCGTTTGCATTCGTACACCGTTCGGGAAGCGTACGTACATCGTTCGGGCATCGTCCGTACATGGTTCGGGCATCGTTCGTATTGTTAACTTTACGTTACACGGACTGTACTAGTATCGCTGCTGAGATATTAAACCAGATATATGATCTCATACATACTAGTAGTCCTGCTGAGGTATTCAACTAGATAGATGATCTCATACATATCCCTGGTAAGATATTAAACCAGATATACGATATCATACATACTAGTATCCATGCTGAGATATGAAACCGGATATATGATCTCATATATATCCCTGTTGGGTTATTCAACCAGATAGATAATCTCATACAAATCCCTGCTGAGATATTAAACCAGATATATGATCTCATACATATCCCTGTTGAGATATTCAAAGAAAGATGAACTCATACATATTCCTGCTGAGATATTAAACCACATATATGATCTCATACATATACCTGCTGAGATATCAAACCAGATACATAATATCATACATACTAGTATCCCTGCTGAGATATTAAACAAGTTATACGATCTCAAACATATCCAAGCTGAGATATTAAATCAGATAGATGATCTCATACATATCCTTAGTGAGATATTAAACCAGATAGATGGTCTCGTACATAACCCAACTCAGATTTCAACCCGAGATAGTTAATATCATACATATCCCAGCAAAGATATTCATCCAGATAGATGATATCATACCATACATATCCCTGTTGAGATATAACACCAGACAGTTGATCTCATACATATCCCCGCTGAGATGTTTAACCAGATAGACGATCCCTGCTGCTCAGATAACCTGAGATATTGAACCAAAAAGATAACCCTGTGCTTGTCCCTGCTTAAAGATACATCCAGAAGGATAACCTCATATATATTTATGTAGTGTTAGTTTCAGTCGTTTTTTAAGTAACTCTGTTGGAGCAGTTTTTGTGAACACACCACTGTTAATAAACTCCATATAGTGTTAACATGCACGAGCGTAACGTGTTCACTGAAATATGTAAACGCCATACGCTGTAGCAGTGGATATGTTACTGCTGAGAAATGGAAGTTGACAATTGGAAAGTTGAAATCATTACGTTTGTCATAGATTCTAGTTTGAAGTATCTATATCGAGGATAAGATAAAGATATGAAACAGAACTTCTGTTTTTGGTAGTGTCCCTAATCCATCCATGCAACTCAACAAATTTGTTGTCGATCGAAACTTTGTATTTGTTGTTGGAATCAGTGTGGTTCTTCACAAAGTAAGATTTTCCATGACATAAAACAAGGGATTTGCATCTACGTTTTCTATTGTCGGAGGAAAAACTGTTTTTTTTTCAATTGAACATGGGGAATAGTAGCTTAAAGCGTAAAAAAACCTAAGGTTTTGATATCACTTCAATATTGAAATTATTGTAACTGATGGTATTTTGGAGTAGATCTTCTAGAAATCCTGAAAGCTCAATTCTTTTCAATTATGATCGGAGCCGAACACACATAGCTACGAATGGGTTTCAAACTCACAACATTAGTATTGTCAGGCTAGTCATCACTGAAAACGAACTTCTTAGACCACTCTCCAAATGAGGTACCCAATTAACGTTTGATTTAAACTATGTGATGTTAAATGTAATAAAAAGTAAATCAACAAAAATACCGAACCCCAAGGAAAATTCAAAACGGAAAATCCTTATCAAATGGCAAAATCTAAAACCCAAACACATCAAACGAATGGAAAACAACTGACATATTCCTGACTTGGCACAGCATTTCCCCTTGTTGAAAATGGTGGATTAAACCTGGTTTTATAGCTGGCTAAACCTCTCACTTGTATGTATGACAGTCGCATAGAATTCCATTATATTGACAACAATGTGTGAAAAAAAAACCAAATAGATATAATAGGAAAACATGTCAAAAATTGAGGTACAGCAGTCAACATTGTGTTCTCAACCTTAATCACTATAAAACAAACAACTATGTCAACAAAGAAAAACAAAATGACATACCGGGTATAGACACTCTATATATAGGTGAAATACAAAAGCAAAAAAGAAAGACAAGAATACAAAAAATGACCATAGCACAATAACATAATGGCGGGATGTATAAATACCGAGCCACGCCAAAAGGATATTACCAAAAATGGACTTAGCAGTAAAGGTTCATAATATACAAAGACAAATAAAAGAACACCATATCACGTAATTAACATGATAAACAACGTAAGTACCTAGCATTTATACTTCAAGACCATCGTGTATCATTTGTGAAGTTGATACGGAATATTTATCAACAATGTCTTGGTATCTTCCAATGAACTTTTTTAGAAAAAGGACGAGACGTTCTTTGACATAACACTGGTTCATCAACTTGCTGCACAGTCACTGGTGACGTTTTATAAAGTCTGATTAACAGGTGCAAACTCTTGAATACGGAATGAGTTTGGCAAATGTATATCCCATATGCAGGTGAAGTTGGTATATTGCTGCCAAGGTGGGGGGAAATTGATAATTTCAAAATTAAAATCGTCTCGTTTGTCATAGATTCTGGTACTGAGATGACCGCTTATGTCAAATTCGAGGTATAGGTCTAAAAACTGTGGCGGAGGAGGCCGTGTCTGTTGTTTTTTTTATTTCTAGTTCTAGAAGATATATTAATAGAACCCAATCAGAAAAGTTTGGATTGTTAATTGAAAGAACATCATTAATATATCTGAATGTGAAATTAAATGATCTAGCTTCTTTGATCTTCTTGTTTTTGACAAGTGTCTGAAGAAACTCCTACTCATATGAAAAAAAGAAGAGAGGCAAGGAGAGGCGCACAGTTCATTCCCATAGGAATGCCGACAATTTGATGAAAAAGTCTACCTCCAAATTCAACAAATATGTTCATGATATTGTAAATAGGAAACTCTAGCATACTAATCACTTGTGCCTCGGTGTAGCATGTTTTACCTTTTTGTTCACTATTAAAAAAAATATGCCGAATGGTTTCCCAAAGCAATCATGATTTATTTGTTAGTTGGAATCTGCTTTGTAATTGATTTTAGTAAGCGAGTTTAAATTTCTTTTTACATTTGTCTGTATACAATTGTTTCCTTATGTTGGGCTAATGTAAATGTACACCTAACGTGTACCCTGAATCTCTATTACTTGCTGTTTTACGCGGATGCGATTTTGAATGGTCGAGTTAATGTCAGAAAATAAAAAAATGGACAATTTGTATAATAGACTAAAACCGTAAAACATAAAAACGAATACGCGAACTTTATTCCTCAAACATGAAAAGGCATATCAGGAATCCTCAAAATGTTTTACTTTTTCATTTAGCCTTTTTCAAATCATATACTCATATATCAATAACTGATATACATTTTGATCAGGTGAAGAACCATTAGTTCTTCAACAGAATTTAATGGTAGCGAAAAGTATAATAAAATACCGAACTGCAGGGAAATTTAAAAAGGGGGAAGTCCATAAAAAGTGACAAAATCAAAAGTTATCAACCAACGGAACGAGTGCAAACAACTGTCATATTCCTGAATTGGTACAGGCAGTTCTCGAAGAAAATGGTAGGTTAAAACTGGTTTTATAGCTAGCTAAACTTCCCACTTGTATGACAGTTGTTTATAGTTCCGAATATTGAATAATAATATTATTTTTGAATTCATGCACTATTTTTGTCTTTAAATCTGACCTTTTCTCTTCCGTTTTTCCCACAAGAGGTAAATAATGATCAATTTAATATATTATGCTACACGTTTTGTTTGTTTAAACAGATAGGCTGCTCGCCGATATACAGATCTTTAAATAGCCTTGTAATTCCTAGAATCTTATGATTGATTTATCTCATTATTATATAATTAAATGACACAAACAACATAATTAATTAGTTACATTGAATTAAACAAGGTGTACAGTCCATTCTTGAACAGAAAGCCCGATATTATCGAAGATTCAGCATCACAGAAAACAGGTAATTTGGGTTTAACGTAACTTAATATAATATTTTTTCTAATATTCATTTTCTTTTATACGGTTTCATCAATTGTATTTTTTGTATAATATATTCCTTATGAATGATGAAATGTGGAATATAAACTGAAAACACGAACTGTTTCTAAGGCAAGATCATGCTATTAAAGTTAAGAAATAATAAGTTAAAAAAAATCAACAAATCTTTCTGCAGCTATTATTGTATTTCAAGGAATAAGTGGAAACAATAAGAGTAAAATTGATTTTGTTCGGTAGAGTTTTAGTCTGGGAAGTATGATTTACTTTTTCAACTGAATTTTACAGTTTTCTTATGTTGTGCTATTACACCACTTCCCTAAGTTAAGATGAGAGTTTAGCGCCCAAAAACATGTTTAAACCCTTCATATTATGAATGTGCCTGTCCCATGTCAGTAGCCTGTGATACAGTGGTTGTCGTAGGTTGCTGTCTATCATATTTGTTTGTCGTTAATTATTTTGTACATAATAAATCTTGTTGGGTTTTTTTGTTGTTGTTTTTTCATTTGCATTTTTTTCACGTCGTGCCTTATATAGCTTACTATAGGTATGGGTTTTTCTGATTGTTGAGACAGTACTGTGACATACAGTTGCAACACTCTACGTCGTTTGGTCTCTGGTGGATAGTTGTGTCATTGGCAGTTATAAGCCATCTCCTTAGTTTTAAGCCACTAATAACTTATATAAGGAATAAGAAGTGGATGAAAGTGAATCTACTATAATAAACAGTAGACAGTATTTCTGATAACTATTTCAGTTTTTCAACATCGAGATATTTCTATCTCACCAAAAAAATTCTAGGATAAAGAAAATATATAATAAAGATAGGGGTATGTGTTTTATGTTTGGATACAAGCATTTGAAATGAAAAAAAAATTTAGGGAGAAAAGATTTCGCTAGAATTTCGGTATGAAATCTGTGGAGAGAATTTAATGTTTTTTTAAACTGTATCAAAAATATATTAAGGAATTTAAGAGACATATATTGTATCAGCTAGTCTATGGAAATAACAAGAATTTCATAATATTTTATCAGATGTGTATGTAAGATAAGTTTTTGGAAATCATTAAGGAATATAAGGATTCCTTCATTCAGTTTTAATTCAAAGCATAGTAAAAGCCAGGAGGTTTTCAACATAGTGTTTTTGTAGAGTTGGATAGGTGGAAAAAAAACTGGGAATCTGACTCATTTCTCGATATTAAAGCTAGGCGGATCAAAATTACATGTTAACGTTTTCTGTCAAGCAACAGATCTAAAGATAAGGTAAGAATTCTACATGGCAAGCCGTTTTACTATTTATTCTAACTTCAAGATATCTGATAAGCTAAATAAGATATCTCATATAGTCTATAAGATAATTTATATAGTTTATAAGATATCTTATATAGTCTATAAGATATCTCATTTTATTTATAAGATATCCCATAAAATTTTCTTTATAAGATATCTTATAAATTATATGAGATATCTTATAAACGATATTAGATATAAACTATATGAGATATCTTATAAACTATATAAGATATCTTATAAAATAAATGAAATATCTTATAAAGTATATACCATATCTTATAAAGTATATAAGATATCTTATACATTTTATGAGATATCTTATAAAGTATATAAGATATCTTATAAATTTTATGAGATACTTTATAAAGTATATAAGATATCTTATTAAGTTAATGAGATATCTTATAAAGTATATAAGATATCTTATAGAAAATAGATTATATAAGATATCTCATATAAGATATCTTATATATTATATAAGATATGATATCTCATATAGTTTATAAGATATCTTATATAGTTTGTAAGTTAGCTTATATAGTTTCTCGAAAACAAGCAATCGGACCCATAATTTTTTTTTTTGCTTTTTTAGCTTCTTTATACATATACTATCAATTTATAAAAGTTTTTTAAAAAGCTTGTTATTTTGAAACAGAGTATCGAACATCCTTAAATGTAGGCAACAGTAGCTCACCGATGTTAATATCTTAATAGATTCAGAAGATTCAAATCAAGGTAACAAATCTCAATAGATTCAGAAGATTCAAATCAAGGTAACAAATCTCAATAGATTCAGAAGATTCAAATCAAGATAACAAATCTCAGTAGATTCAGAAGATTCAAATCAAGGTAACAAATCTCAATAGATTCAGAAGATTCAAATCAAGGTAACCAATCTCAATAGATTCAGAAGATTCAAATCAAGGTGACAAACAAAAACAGAGGGAATCGCACGAATTTTAAAAGGAGAGAAGAGAGGCGAAAGATACCAGAGGGACATTCAAACTCATAAGTCGAAATTAAACTGACAACGCCATGGCTAAAAAAAAGAAAAAAAAGAATGACAGACAAATGAAAGTACACAAAAAACAACATAGAAAACTATAGACTGAGCATCACGAACCCCACAAAAAACTCAGGTGCTCCGGAAGGATAAGCAGATCCTGCTCCACATGTGGAAATTAAGATCAAACTCAGAAATCAACATGTTCATCCATTGAGTACTGTAAACCAACTATTTTTTGTTAGCGATTTAACTTCGCGACTTTCGCGAGTAGAAAAATAATGCAAATATAAATCGTCGAGAATATGAAAAACCTGGAACTTCCTTGATTAAAATACATCAAATAAATTTGATAATCACCAACATTATATTGCCGCGAAGTCATCCACAAAGGGCTAAACGCGAAATAAAGTATCCACGAAATAGGTTAGAAAGGGCTAAACGCGAAATAAAGTATCCACGAAATAGGTTAGAAAGGGCTAAACGCGAAATAAAGTATGCACGAAATAGGTTAGAAAGGGCTAAACGCGAAGTAAAGTATGCACGAAATAGGTTAGAAAGGGCTAAACGCGAAATAAAGTATCCACGAAATAGGTTAGAAAGGGCTAAACGCGAAATAAAGTATCCACTAAATAGGTTAGAAAGGGCTAAACGCGAAATAAAGTATCCACGAAAATAAGTTGGTTTACAGTATTTAAAGGCTTCTTATATAACAGTTATTGATAGCTGAATTAGGGTCTTTATTTTTATCAATTTGTGTAACAGAACTCTGATCAAGATCTTATTTTACATGCTTGATATAAAGTTTGAATAACTTCCAGTTATTGCATACACATTTTAAAGTACTTTAATAAAGCATTTTCGTGACACAACAACAAGAGCAATTACGCCTTCATACAATACGTTAAGATTCTTATCCTATCAAAACATGACAATAATTACATAAAACAATTACATATTAATGTACAAAAGCATGGCCTTTAATACAAAACTTTTTATCAGCTGGTCATCATCAGTTAAATTAGATATTTTATTTTGTTTGCTTTTGTATCACCATGTACTATTTAAACACACATATAATTGTCAAACGATATGTGTCAAGGTCAAAGTCCGATTTTATTGTCAAGGAAGTTAACTACCATATAAAAATAAGAAGATGTGGTATGATGGCCAATGAGACAACTCTCCACAAGAGACCAAATGCCATGACTAGTTCTCATAAGAAATGATTAAGTATATTATGTCGATGAATTGATTCTGCCAATAAATCTTATCCAAATTTGATTTAAGGTGGTATGGGTGTCTTCCGCCATCTTGGATTGTTAAAAACAGAGAACCTAAGGTCCAGATTTTCTATCAAGTTAGCAAAATTTGATGCAGGAATGCAGATATTTAATGTGAATTTTCATTTAAAAGAACCAATTTATAAGAATATAACTTATAAATATTAATATTTTACAAGTGTAGATTATTTTTGGTTGTTTTAAATGTTTTAAATTGGCATTTTAAGGGGAGGTAACTCTAAAACAGTGCATTTTCTGAAGGAATCTACATGGAATTTTCCTATTTTGTATTTTAGCCGGAAATAACGTACGGTGACCCTATCTTTTCTTTTGATATTCTCAAAGCATTGTCTGAAAGCTACCTTTTCCTAATTTATTTTACAATTCTATCATTTTGTTTAGTTTCTAATCACAAAATGGTGTTTTTTCCTGTATAATCCATACAAAATGTGTCATTTTGTCACAACCTGTAGCTTGAAAAATGCACGGTGACCTATCTTTTTATTATATTTTGAACATATATCAATAGATACTACGTTTTGGCAAAGTATGAACAAATTCTATCATTTTTATTTTAGACTCCCATACCACCTTAAGGTAGTCTAATTTTAAATACTTTGCCAAATGTAGTTTATAGGATACTTTTATAAAAATATAATAAAAAGTATGGGTCATGGATTTTTTAAGCTACAGATGGTCGTGCAATATTTTCAGATTTTGTCAGAATTGATAGATAATACATAAAAGACATTTTTTTGAAGTTATAAAATAATAGAAAAGAAACAAACGTGTAGAATTTAAAAAGAAAATATGAGAATAAGTTCTTCTAATGTACCCCAGAATATAAAAATAAAAATTGGGGTCACAGTACTCCTCGTCCCGCTACAAAACAAAAGAGGCAAATGTACAATAGAATTAAATTATTTGTATTATTTCCCTTAGTATAACTTAGTAAAAACAATTTAAATGAATAAAAAAAAAAAAAAAACATATTATGTATTCGTAATAACAGTCGTTAACATAAAATCTAGCTTATAACGTCTCTAAATTCATACACAACATTTGCAAATTTGTTCATAACATTTCTAGATAAGTTCATAACATTCTAGATATTTTCCTTTTAATCCATGTATATCTAACTTTCATACACGTAGTTATACCCTGTAGCCTAAACGAAAAACGTTAATCTCTTTAGCCCCACTTCTTGTTCAAATTGAAAGTATGCTGTTGAAAATGGTAGGTTGATAGAAATAAAGCTTCCGTTTGTGTTACAGGGAGTTATTTCGTAAATAAAAGATACAAATTCGTGCCATGGAGTAACACGAATACGTGAGAGAATTGTGAGAGATGTGTCTTCAATAGTTTCCTTATTTTTATAAAGAATACAATGATGTATGATGGTTTTCTTGAAAATGGATTTTTTACGATTTCGAATTAGAAACTTGTCCATCAACTGCCATCCACCTAAAAACTCCTTTTATTCATTTCTAGCAATGGACACTTTGAATAGAGCACAAACAGACCAGTTGATTCAAAAATTGACAGAAATGAGGGAGAGTGTCCTTAAAAAGTAGGTGCATTTAATCTATAGAACAATTTATAATGGAATTTTACATGTTTAAAACTGTATCATGAAACGACCAAAACTGTCACAGTAATCAAATAACATTGTATAGGTGTTGACCGCCTATCATTTTGTCCAGTTGAGATGCAGAGCTCAACCGATATTAAAGTCACCATTTCCTGAATGTAATCTCATTACATGTCAAAAATAAAAACATCACGTTATAAATTTCATGCGTCTGTTGCGCTTTCCTGGGTTTACCTTCATCAGGAACGCTTGATGCCGAATATTTGAAAGCCAAGGATGTATAAGAACCGAAATAGTTGAAAAGCTGTTTTACCAAACACAGGCAACAGACAATAGCCAGATCCATCTACGGTCAACTTTGCCTGAGGGAGGGAAACCTTATTTTTTTTATAACATCAAAATTTAGAAACGAATCATTTTAGAAATTAGAAAAAAGACAGTAGTCGTCCTTGAAAGAGAGGCGGAAAATACCAAATCGAAATGGCACGACAAAAAATACAAGCTATATTCTACAAAACACAAAAAAAAAACCAACTAAAGACTGAGCAACACAAATCCCATACAAAATAGGGGTGATCTCAGGTGCTCCTGTAGGGTAAGCGGATCCTGCTCCACATGTAAACACGAACCGGAGACAAGTCCAATTCAGTAGGTCACATTCTAGGAAACGAGGTCAGGATTGTGTTTACGACAATTAGAATATATCCGTCGTCTTCTGTGAAACAGATATTTTATAACGGTTAACCAACTTGTGATGAGGTCCGTAACACTTTCGAAGGAATCACTTCAACTTCACCATTTGGAACTCTTGATTAAAAAGCTTCATTGTAAGCAGAAACCCTCTATCAGGAGCTTCATGATAGGAAATGATAGCTTTGGAATATCGTTTCAACTGAGGAATATATACTCCATATACAGACTCTCTGGAATGTTGCTACAATGAAAATTGAAAGTCTAATACAAAGTTCAAAACACTAAAGAAAAACCCCTAAAGACTAAGTAACAAGAACCAAAAAACCTGTGGTGGTCTCATGTGATCTGGAAGGGCAAGTAGATCCCGCTGCACGTTAGGCACCTGCATTGTTACTCATGGAAAATACATATTGGGTGATAAATCTTATTGAGGAAATCAAGGAAAACTGGACAGAAGTGTGGCTACGACAATTTGAACATATCCGTGATCAACTTGCAACTGTAACACAGATATTCCATAACGGTTTACAACTCATGATGGTGTCTCTAAAACTTTCGAAGGGACGATTTCAACTTTATTCAATAGCGTTCTTGTAGGCATCAACCGTTTACCAAGGAAATAATTTTAGAACACATACGCTCTGGAGTATCCTATAAATTGGGCGAATAGTTCTCAAGTTCCAGGCGCTGCTGGGTTGTTGCTTCGTAGAAAGGATAAGTTCACACTTTGAACGCTGAAATAATCTCTTTTGTTGTAAAGTTTTGTTCGTATAGACCCTCATTGTTAATTAATACGTATTAGTCAAGATATGAGGCAGACGTAAATGTATCTCCTGTATCCTTTTTTCAAGTAAGATGCATTCAACACTGTCAACCTTATTAAAACAAATCAATAACCTGTTCCAGAAGTTTGTTCGTTGAGTTACGTACGAGGTAGTTTGTTTTAATCGGAAATCTCCATAAGATGTAATTCAGTTTTTAAATTTTTCTTATATTATACATTACACCTAACTTTAGTATCAGCTGAATTTTGTTCGGAATAAATATCATGCATTTCAAGACACCGTTATTAACCTCTCAACAAAACTGTTTCCGACAATTAACGACAGTCATTTCGTTGAATGATTTGTTTGAAAATTGATGTAAACATGTAACTAAGTTTTCAAATGACACCTCATTAACATTTATACCATACTCATCTGTTTTATTTATACATTATACCAACAATCGGAGATCAAACTAAACTTGTTTTGATTCTATTTTAATTATTAACACACAAATTGTTTTATTTTAGAAATGATTTGCCTTCAACAGAAGAGATCTTTTTGAATGAAAGTATAACGAACGTTGAGACATACCTTAACATACTTTCGGATAGGTATATATGTATATATTGTGTTTTGTGCCGATTGTTGACAAAAAAACTGTCCTATTTATAACTATTGCTTTGAACCTTTCCGCCAAGCTGACACACCAATCTTGATTAGTTAAAAAATCTCAGACATATCTCAGTTCTCTTCAATATTGCTATACAGTTCTATCTGAAATTTGTACAATAAATATAACATTATATTTGTCTCGACAGTAAATGTTATTGCTAAGGTCAGTCAAACTTTCTTTAACAGTTTAAAATCTTATCACATAGTTTTTTTCTTTAATGATGACTGGTTTGTTGATGCTTTCCATACACATTCAAGGGAAGAACAAATTAACCGACGCATATCATGACTTTGCAACGATAGGTGAATCCATCAAATAACTTTACGGCAGTTCATAGAGACTATGAATAAAACGTGCAGATACTTAATGAAGTCCTTTATCACGGAAATTTCCTCACAACCCTTAGTTTACTATACGGTTTGGGTTTTGTTCATTGCCGAAGGCCGTATGGTGACCTGTTTTTGCCTACATCCGTGTCTTTTGGTCATTGACGGATAGTTGTGTTCTTGGTTAGTATACTATATCGCCTTGTTCTTACTTTGGACCTCCCTTCCACGGAAATATGCACGTTAACACATTCAACAGACCAGAAGACAAATTCAGAGAAACCTCTAAAGTAGACGTCCCTAATGCATTTAAGTTGATGCTAATTAAAACCTTCAATGTTTGTTGGGACTACGGGGGTGTTGCTCACATTGAATTGAAAACAAATTTAAACGAGATACTGGAAGCGCGACGAGGGAAGGATGGAAACCAGAATTTACGGTTATGAATAGGAAAACTATTTGAAAGACTTGCCGGAGACGGTGGGATACGCTGTCGATACTCCAAGTAATGTCAACACTACATATTACAGGTCAATATGGATATTTGCCGAGATGAAGAAATCCAACAGGTGGTGTTTACTTTCCAATGAGTAGGACCGACACAAATTTTGTTTCCATTTACAACCACCAGAAACCTATCATCGACTACTCCAGAACGAACATACCTCAAACGGACATCAGCTCTCAAGTTCAACAAGAAGGCAGCATCATGTGGACTATAGTGCGATCGTTTCATCAAATTAAAAATGAGATCTAATGGAGGAGAGCGCGACTGAATGATAATTTCTAATCCAAATTTCCATGATTCGAAACTGATAGAAATTTACGGATGACTGATCGATTGAAAGCTACTTACTTTTTTTTATCTCGCCTGCGACGAAAGTCGCAATATGCGAGACATAGGTATTACTATCCGGCACCGGCGTATACTATTTGTATACAGTTTATTTTTCAGAAGGTAGAAGGACTAGATGCTTCATACCTTGTATGCAGATACCTTATGTTACGAAGTTTCCGTCTGTCATATGTCCATTCTCCTTGACCTCATTTTCATATTTCAGCGACTGCTTGAAAAAAAAATTACATTTTTTTTGTCATGTGAATTTCTCACTTATTATGAGTAGTAGGATAAATATATTTGGTATATGGGTTTCTTGCAACGCCTACATGTCCATCAGACAGGGTTCACCTGACCTCAACCTCATATTCTGGATCAGTGATCAAGGTTAAAGTTACGTGATTTGGTCTGTTTCTCAGATACTATAAACAGTAGGTCAACTATATGTGGTGTATGGAATGATTGTAAGGGTACATGTCAGTCTGGCATGTTTCATCTGACCTTGACCTCATTTTCATGGTTCATTGGTCAATGTTAAGTTTTTGTTTTGGTCTGTTTTTCAAGTACTATAAGCAATAGGTCAACTATATTTGGTGTATGGAATGAAGGCAAGGTGTACATGTCGATCTAGCCGATATGATCTGACCATGACCTCATTTTCATGGTTCATTGGTCAATGTAAGGTTTTTTGTGTTTTGGTCGGTTTCCAAATACTAATAGCAATAGGTCAGCTATGTTTGATGTATGGAACAATTGTAAGGTGTACACGTCTGTCTGGCAGGTATTATCTGACCTTGACCTCATTTTCATGATTCATTGGTCAATGATAAGTTTTATTGTCGTGACCTTTCAGCGTGTGCCTCTTGTTTTTTTTGTATAAATTGATGTCAGGTAAGACGATATGACATGTAATGTCATTTGAGCTAATACATGTGACATGCAAATGTATTTATTTAGGATAAGGAGCTTATAAAAACGTTAAACGATATAAATTTAACTGCACAAGATGCGCATTTCAACAATTATTTACTCCTCAGCGATGCTCGAGTCCAATATCTTTGGAAACTGTTTTATTAGTCAATAATAAGGTTTTAATTTGGTAATTATTAAATACTTTAGGGGAAAGACCTTTGTTTAATACATACATATTGAGAAACATTTGATCTACTCTAAAAATCATTTAAAATCAATTAATGAATCAAACCGAAAACCTCAAGATATTCAGATGTAACAACTTATTTTTCTTTAGGGATGTCATTGAGTATGACAAAGAAACTTTGGGAATTATTCAGAGATTGAAGCAGAATCTTAGATTTCTATCGGAAAACAGGTCAGTAGTTGTTTATATTATTGTGCTTTGGTCGTTGGTGGATAGTTGTCTCATTGACAGTCATACCACATCTTTTCAACTACTTTACGCACAGTTCATTTTCAGAATTCATATATTATAACAAATTATCATGTTTCAAAGTTAATGCATGATATCAATTATGCAATCTCTATTATAATGACGTCATTGATTTTAATGACCCTAGATGGATTTGCTTTTTTTTGGTCCCGTGTGGTCATAAAGCACACCACACCAAGGAATCAGCAATTTACACATATATGGCTTTCTAAGTTTTAGATTTAGGCGTTGTTGGTAAAGCTAAATCAGGAAAAGTGCTTTGGACACACCATATTTTTGAGTAATATTTCATTTTTTAGATTGGATTTTAAGTTATGAGTATTCATGAAATGTTCCTTTGAAATGTTTTTGGATATCGTTTCTGATGAACTACTTCAATTCACCCTGAATTTTTGGTTGGGTTTGTTTGTTCAGTGTTCAGTGTTCAGTTTATATTCATTGTTGTGGACTTTTTATCGTCTTTCTTTTTTTGAAATTTCGTTGTCGGTTTCCCTCGACTTATGAGTTTTGAATCTCCTTTTGGTGTCATCTGCCTCTCTTTTTCAAACTATTTCTTACTAATAATATGACCGTTATTTAACATTAATCACAAATTGTAACGGTACAGAATATGGACAAATTTACAAAACCATTCATCGGAGTTCAGGATTATGTACCCTTTTGTTGTTTCAATGGAAATTTTATAGAAAAAATCCACATCCTTTCCCCTTGTACACTAATATTTGACCATTCGTTGCTTGATAGATAGAGGATTATTGCATACAGTGCTAGCAATGATTTCCTTAAAACAGGTGTATAAATTAAGATATTGGTTAAAAGAAATATAAATATGGACCAATTTAAAGTACACTTTCTAGGGTGCGCTCGACTTCAGTGACTCAGCACGAGTTTTTTGGAATATTAAGGTTTTTGAGGACTTTTTGTAAACAATAAACACTAGCACATCATGGACAAACAAGTGAGTAATCCATGTATAAAATATTATAACGAAAATCTCTGTATTAAAGTCTGTGGATTTTCTGCAAAGATCTTGGCTTTATTTGCCTCAAAATCCCCATTTTCTATCAATGCAATAAAACAATAAATAATATTGCTTTGAACGAAGTTTCCCTTTGGTATTTGTACAAAATGGTACATCTCTATTATCCATTATCTTTGCTGTTTTGATATTATTGCACTTCGGAAATTTCGTAATACACATGGCTACAGAAGGGGTCACAAACCTTAAACCCATTTAGAACCTGAGTTCATCATCGTTTTTAAACGAGTTCAATTTTAATAGATCTTTGGTTTTTGCGTTTGTTAAATAAGGTGTAATATTTTTTATAGTTTTTACTTTTGGCCAATGTGTTGTCTACGATTCTCCAATCTATAATTGGTATCATCTCCCTCTTTTCTATACAAGAATTGTTTGTTTGAATATATAAAACACTTAAGTCAACGAGTTATAAGCGAATTCGTATTTTCACATTCTTTCAATAGGTATGGAATCATATAATTAAGTGTTCATTGATTTAAGAAAATATTTGAAGAGGGGAGAGATATCAAACATTTTCATGACTTGCTCCCAAAAACCACGTCAACAACCAAAACAGGTGGACGTTTCGTCGATGAGGGTACCACCAGACCATTAGTCGGCACCTATATGTTGACATGAAATATAATTGATGCTCATTTCTTTTGTAAATTTACTGTTCCTGAAATGCTGTATATTTCGAAACGGTTTTTAATGCTCCACAACTTTGTATTTGATTTGGCCTTCCAGCTGTTGATTTAAGCGCCACTGATAAGTGAGGGGCGTAAAGGGGGTATCTGCACGGAAGAACGCCGCGAAATAAAATTGCCATTTCACAATGAACGAACAATGAAAAATGTCTTGCACGTTGATCTTTTTACCGATTTCACGAAACACGGTGAATAACGAAACTTTTTCACGGCTGCACGTGAAATAAAAATGGCAAAACACGTTGCACGAAAATAACCCTTTACCACCTTCATAAGTCTTATGTAGACTTAACGAGCGTCTGACATACCAAGTTATCAGTACGGTATCATTGATGAGTAATAACAAGAAAAGACTGTACCTTGTTAAAATATTAGACTGATTGTCAAATTTTAAACTTTAGAAACAAAAGCATATATTCAGAAGATAACTGTATTGTATTGTATTTTAAGCTTGGCCTTCGTAAAACGTAGATTTTACTGTCGCAAATTGATTTTAACTAGCGACGCGTACCGGAGTTAGGTAAACGGATATTTGCGACAGTAAAATCAAAATACATTTTACAAAAAAGTAACACTTGTCTTAATATTTTTCGAATATATTTTTTCCTTTGGTAACTGCTGTTATTTAAATTCAGCTTATACTGTAATTCAAGTTGTAAATGAGAGGCTAAAGATACCAAAAGGGATATTCCAACTCATAAGTAGAAAACAAACTGTAAATGCTATAGCAAACAACGAAAAACGATCAAAAACAACCAACAGTATACAAAGCACAACATAGAAAACTAAAGACTGAGCAAACCGGGGAAGATATCAGGTGCTCCGGAATGAGGATTTATAAATTGATGATACATTATCATTATATATAATCCCTTATAGATATTAATTTGTTTTGTCATCTCCAGACACGCTAAATCAGACTTTGATTTCAAGATGATGGTGAGCAGATTGACAGAAACCCTGAATACAATACTACAGAAAAGAAAAAAGTCTGAAGACACGTACGTTTTTAGAAAATCCCTACTATTACTTGGCATTTGATTGTAATTTTCTGTGGCGTATGGTGTTATGATGAAAAGATTGATTGATTGCTTCATATTCACACAATTGAAAATATTGAGATGCGGGCGTTACAGAAGTGTTGTTTAAATGTGACATACTGTCTACGCGGCTTAGAAAATGATGCTAGAATAGGAAACATTAATTTTAAGAATCAATCCATTATATTCTTTTTTGAAAAGAGCTTGTCTTTGATAGACATCATCCAAAACTCATATTTTACAGATCATAATTGAAGTCGCATAAAAATATTTTCAAAGTTCTATTTTCTTTTATAAGATAGACTGACTAACAGCACACTGCTATTGCGTTAATTGTGTTATTGACTTGTCCTGCATATTATATTTGTCACATCACTCTAATTTAAACAAATCAACAACCCTTTACATGTATATATTTATATGCACGCTTGTGGAATTTGATTCATATGTTCAGAGATTAAAGTTAATTACTCCGATGTCAAAATTATTTTGCCAGTAATGCTGTTGAATACGTTTTCACTATACAGATTGTATGAACAGGAGTTCGCTCCTTACACAAAATCTGCTTCAATAGAGTTATGGGGCACAACATAAGTTTTATGGTCACCATCACGAATTGGTTGACCGATGCGATGTGTCTGAGTCTCAACTCACGGTCTTAGATCTTTTGTTATCAGAATAGTTGTCTGATCGGTCTACAGAACACTACTAGAACATGTAGAATAACTTGCAAATTGAACCACTCTTCCCTCCCAAAAAACGAGAGTGCTCTGGAACGGTGAGAAATTTCTACTCCACTAGTGAAACCTGTAAAATCTGTAAACTACAGTTGCATTAACTCAGGCTTAACAAAAGGAGAGGATACCACGGATGAAATAAATAAAGGTAGAAACAAACCACAACAAAAATAACCAGAGAAAAAAAGACTAAAACATGTAAAAGACAAACGGCAGTCTACTAAACACAACTTAAAAAAACTCGCAAATGGACTCCTTTTCCCTCCCAATCAAAATATTGCATCTGAAGTGTCCGAAATTCTTTCTACACTAATGGCACCTGTAAAAATAAAACTGCTTATTTTTGTTCATCTTTTTGTGGTGATTTCCCTCTTATATCTAACATACTTAGAGATCCAGACAGAGAAGTGCTAGACGAAGAAAACAGTTCCGACATCTTAAGGTATGTATTACACGGTTTTAATATTGCACGTTACTATTTACAACTTATACAGGTAAATAGAATGTCATTGAAAACACACCAATATCAGTAGGTGTTTTCACTTTGCACCGATCGTTTGGGTGTGTTTGATTATTGATGATTCAAAATTAGAACGTTTGATATCCATTGAGCCGTTTCTATTATTTTGTTTTGTGTATAAATATTATAATAACAATAGTTGTGATTTATTTAATTATTTTTTATGCCTTCATGCTTATTAGAAAATTACAAATTTATGTAATGTGCTATATAAATATAATGTATATTCATGTATATTATGGAGAAGACGGAACTAAGTTGAAAAACTTGTGTCT
Source organism: Mytilus coruscus (assembly GCA_017311375.1). Classification (NCBI taxonomy): domain Eukaryota; kingdom Metazoa; phylum Mollusca; class Bivalvia; order Mytilida; family Mytilidae; genus Mytilus; species Mytilus coruscus. The sequence continues at coordinate 46,009,259 of CM029608.1, forward strand.
AATCCATTTGTTTTGAACAATAAAATATGTTTAAACTAAACGGTTTTAATGTTATGATAAATTTTATTACACTTCATAACCTGTGAACACGACAAAGGAATAAATAATCAGTAAAGCCTCTTTAGAAATGAAAACTCAACACTGAGATTAACATCGATACATTATACTTTTAAAATTTAGCATTTTAATTTGCAGGCGCTATGCTTTGTTTAAAAAATTACAAGTTTTTTAATAGACTGTAATGAACTGATAGTATACAAATAACGGAACTTAAAATGCAGAAAAATAAAGGTGCATGTCCTTGATTTTGAGGTATAAGCCATTGAAAATTTGCTCCTTTTATAAGAATACTTATGTGTCTGATGAGTCTTGTGGCGTACTAAATTAAAATTCTTTGATGTTTTATAAATTCCTACATTCGTCGTGTCAGATTGAATTGACCAATTTAATTAAACATCTATGTATGTATGCGTGATAACAAATGTGAAAACACCCTATATTTACGAGATTTGAATGTAAAAAAGAAAGTATCCATAGTTTATAGTACTTAGCGTCCAAGTTGTAAATCTCTTTTTTAGGTCAACAGATACAGCACAGACATATATGCAGCAGATGGGCAAAGGAAGAAGACCAGATATTATCGAGTATGTTTGAATATGTCAACTGACATGTTTTATAGTCATATTTGACCTTACTATTTTGTAAAGCTCCCTTTTAGTGCGGAAACATGTTTTTTTCTCTCTATTTCTACATATTGGTGATTTGTAATCAAACAAAAACAATCTTTAGTTCCTGTTTTTACAACTAGGATATATGTCAATGTAAATTTTGAAACCAATATTGACAAGTTTAAGATATAAAACAGTACACCTCCTGATGTCACATGCGGAGCAGGAACTACGTCCATGTCGGAGCACCCAAAATCATGTTTAAGTAGGGTTCTTGTTGCCCTATTTTTGTTGCCTATGATATAATTTATTATTGTTTGGCTTCTTTTTCAGTCTTTGGTATGAAACTATCGTGTCTTTGAAAACTTCCGTTGGCGGATATTAACAAATATACTGTGTAAATCTAATGACAAATTGTTAAAATTTGACTATTTACAAATTGGGAAGAATGAACAGAATTTGGTCGAAAACTCATGAAAACATATGAGATAAATGTTATTTTACCCTCAACATTAACCTGCATGGTGTTTCCCTAAATGCGAACAAATCCTGAAATCTCTCCTTGTAACTAAATTTCTATTTTGAATCTTGCTTTTTTAAGATTTGTCCTTATTTTATATATAACGGTTACGCCTTTCATGCATTAAACACATAAATTCGTAAATTCGTGGTACATATATATATAACTTTGGTTTTGCTTCGTTCAAGGCATTGGTTCTCAGGTTCAGTTTAAATACAATGATTACACCAAAATGTTCGTTCTAAATATTTCAGTAAATTCCTTACTTAACATGTGAGACTGTTTTAATATTTAAGTCAGACATGTAGACATTAATTGGCAACAATGGATACATTTTTGACAAAAGCTTGATCATCCGACAACATACATATATTTGTTAACATTGGTTTATTAAAACCGAAAATACCTGGCAGAATGCTTACCAGGGTTGGTATTTATTTATTAAAAATTGTGAATAAATCATCTTATTTTTAAACAAAGGTCAACAGATATTGCAAAGCAGAAGATGGATGAAATATGTAGAGAGATTCCGGGGTTTGTATGAACTTTTCATTTATTAACATCATCACATGTTTTGATGACTTAATTTAAATCAATAAAACCACCAAGGAACATGTACACATATATACAGCTACTAATATGTATTAACAACACCTCTTACTTCAAATAAAATATCCTTTACCACATCGACGTCTGTCATTTTAAACGGATGCATTTTGAAAGATAATTTTATTCCCTTTATGACAAAGGAGCACAACGTTTTCACGACATTAAAGAACGCATTCAACTTTTAGGAGGCGTCACTAGTTGTGAGATAAAATTTCTGCCTTATGCAACATATTCTTGTTATGAGGGCCTTTCCTTTTTAAATGTTACCTTGTACAATAGTATGCTCATAATCCGTCGTCACTTTGCAGGTGTAGGAAATTAATCCTACATTTCAGTGCAGTAAAAAAATTCTGAATCATACAGTCACATATATCTTTGGTATTTGAAAGCACTATTGTTTTTTTATTTGGTGTTTCTATGAAATATTTTGGAAACTTTAGATTACATGGTTACTAAAGCTTGTAAACAAGAAAACAAGGAGCGAAAATTTGATATTTAGCTTCCAGTGATGGCTATTATCTTATATGCAATGAAATGTTAGTGAAATTTTGTCTGTAGTACTGGACAGAATAAAACTTTATTCATGCCAAGTATTTCTGTAGGTGCCAATTTTACAAAGACTAATAGAAGAAAAACAATGGTGGTAATACTCCTGCATGTCGGTTTTATAAAGTGACAAAACCCAAAATTTAATTAAAAAATAATTTTATACGTGTTTTTATGCGGTTTGTTCAGATTTATCATGTTCTACAGAATATAATGTATTTATGATATTTAGTCACATACTTGATACATACAATATGATATATAACTCACACACATATTTATACCTTCACAATTTGGATTGCGACATATGACACTGTATTTCATTTCATTTTAGAGCTTTCTACGATATTGGTTGCGGAATACAACTTTACTCAACATCAGACGTCTCAAACATAATTCAAGCAAATCGATGGAAATCAGACGATTTTCAACGTTCTTACAAACCAGATGCAGCGTTACAGAACTACAAGTTTGAAACAGATTTTTTTCATATCGAGCCAAAAGATCCAAGGGATAATCGCAATTTTCCGAAAAATAGTTCTGGAATGATAACTGTAAGAGTAAAGCTTCCAAATGATATTAATTATCAGTTTTTACAGTTAAAGGCTTACATTAAATTTGGACCCAAGTGGAATTTTGTCGACGCTACGTTAAAGGTATATTGTAGTACTTCATGAAAAGAAAATAATCAAAGAGTTCTTCTTTAATGGATATGAAGCCGCATACCAATGACATTCAATTAAGGACAAGTTAAGCCAAAAGCTTCCCAATTGTAAACTTTCCATTTCTATGTAACAAAATATCAGCAGCGCTTGCATATGGAGTATAAATCTCCCAGTTGATACGATATTCCAGGGCTTGCATTTCCTAACATGACTTCCTTGATAAAGGTTTGCTGCTCACAAGGGAGCTATTAAATCAACAGTTCCAAGTGCTGAAGTTGAAATCCTCCCTTCGAAAATTTTACGGACGCCATCACAAGTTGGTTTACCATTATGGAATATCTTTTTCACAGATGATGAAAGATACGCTCTAATTGTCGTCACCATAATCCCGTCCCATTTTCCCCGAATGTGACCTGCTAAATTAGTCAAATCATCGGGTTTGTTCTTACATGAGCAAAACGACGGTTGTCACATGTAGAGCAGGATCTGCTTACCCTTCTTGAGCACATGAGATCACCTGGTTTTTGGTTGGGTTCGTGTTGTTCAGTATTGAGTTCTCTATGTTGTGTTTTGTATACTGTTGTTTGTCTTTTGGTCCTTCTCTTTTTTTGTCATAGCACTTTCAGTTTATTTTCGACTTATGAGTTTGAATGTCCCATTGGTATCTTTCACCTCTCTTTTACAGGTTTTTGTCAAATCGTGTATTCATCTGCGTTATGCTAGACTTGAAGTAAACTAGAACAAGTAATGAATGTATCTGTTTTACTATGAAAATACTATTGTATGAATTATTTCAAAATAGTAGTAGTTTTGTTTCGAAAACACAGCAAATCTGCGAAAAATCATTAAATCTCCAAAATAAACACATAGAATTTGCTTTAACATTGATATAGTGATGATACATACATTTAGATTTGATTGATATACAATAACCGTAGGTTCACTGACTTCGTATTTCAGGTTTTAACCAATTTGTTACCTACTTTGTAATGAAGAATGATAAATTCGGCATTTGGGGCTCTCCAACTCGATGATGTAACGCTAATTTTGAAGTTTTGTGTGTGTTTTTTTTACACCACTTTGACTGATGTATACTGAAAATTCAAAGCCGGTGATCCTATTTATATTTTACATCATTATAACAGAAATTTCAATAACATACAGATTTTTACGGAAATTTTGATATATTTAACGTACATTATATACAAATGTTGAATTTTTAAGGATTTTCATTCAATCATAATTTTGCCAGTATAACATTTTAATGATTTTTTTTTCAATTTTCAGTAACACCTCAATAATTTTAATCGACTTGCAATGAAAGGGAAACCAATATCGCGCTAATAAAACAAAAATGAATTTAACTTTACAATATATACACGACTCCGCATGCAACTCGGATAACATTGTGTTTTAAATAAGAAAATATAGGAAAAAGGGTTAAACATGTGTATTGGATGAGGATTTTATATGGAAATTATAATCAAGACGTGGAAACATATGACGAGTACCGTTTAACATTTTGCTGAAAAAATTAACGGTACCAATTTTTCTGCACCAGATTCACATTTGGACGACAATAAATGAAGTTTCTGATTCCATAAGTAAAAACTCTTTTAAAACTTATTTGAAATAATTAATGCTCCCTGTAAATTTAAAATAAATAAATATATCCAAGGATGACTTCGATTACTATATCAACGTTGAAATGTTTTCCGTTAATTGATGTTTTTTTCATTGTTTATATTGGAGTTTGAAGATTTTTATGCATTATTGTCGCCAACACGTTTTTCTATTTTAGATAATGCTCGTGCAGACAATGGGTGTTAAATGCTAAACATATAAAGGAAAGCACACCATTCGGAAACACAGGTATACATGACTTTTCTTAAATCTGATTTGTTTTAATTGTTTTCCTTTCAGGAAAAATCAGTGACGTTTCAAGCTGTCAAACTAGATGCACTCTGTATTGTATCAAAACCATTAAAGGAACGTGTAAACATCTTACCAAATGGTTGCAAGTATGTTGCTCTAACTGACAAACGAATTAAAGTAATCTTCCCTCCTGGTGCAGTTGAGAGTGAGGAAACCGTTACTTTACATGTACGTATACAAATTTTGAATATGCCTTATATCGAATTAACTGATTGTTGAAATTTATGCAATAATTCTTCAATAATTATCACCAGATTATTAATAAACAAATGAATAAAAAACGACAACAAATACACATATGTAAGTACGGTAAATTAATAAAATTGAGAATGGAAATGGGGAATGTGCCAAAGAGACAACAACCCGACCAAACAGCAGAAAACAGCCGACGGCCACCAATGGACGAAAAACAGATTAGATATAAGGCTTGGTTACACAGAAAGTTTATCCAATAAAAAAATAATTAGCAATAAAACGAAAGTAACTCATAATTTTTCTTATCATTCCAAAAAAATTTTTGTTAGGCTATTCCTGTAAATAAAGAAATTTTGCGAAGACAGTACGAAAAACGGAGTAAAAATGGGGAAGCAATTATTGCATGTTAAAGATATCTATCAACTTACTCCTTACAAATCTGTCTGTTACAATTATGGTTGACAAATTAATTCTTTGCAGAATAAGAAAAAAGAGTCTTTAATTGACGGACTTTTCTGTTGCATCAATGTATAACCGTTAACATTTAAATTGTATACCCCATACTATCTAAATGTTAAATTCATTTTTTTGGGAGAATTATTTACTTAATTTTAGTAAAGGTTTGAAACCGTGTATTCATAATTATAAATGGAGGATTTTATATACCAGACGAAAAACAGATTAAATATAAGGCTTGGTACAGAGAAAGTTTATCCAATAAAAAAATAATTAGCAATAAAACGAAAGTAACTCATAATTTTTCTTATCATTCTAAAACATTTTTGTTAGGTTATTCCTGTAAATAAAGAAATTTTGCGAAGACAGTACGAAAAACGGAGTAAAAATGGGGAAGCAATTCTGGCAATTTCTGATTGTTTGTACACCTCTGGAGATACAACCCTGAGAAAGAAGGTTCAAGTCAAACTGCCACTAAACGATATTAGAAATCCCAATGAGTCAGATGAAGATTATGTATACAGACTTTTCAGGCAAAATACGAATGGACAATTTACATTAACAGACAACGTGGTCACTGTTGATGAAAATCATACAGCAGTTTTTGAGACGGACAAGATTTCTGGGTAAGGGCTATCATAATTATTTTTTGCAATAATAACAGTAACAGTACAGCAGATTCGCATTTCATCAATATATATATGTTGTGAAGAGATGTTTCAGGCCGCAGTATTTCAAAATCTAAAACCTAATAAAATTAAGAATGGAAATGGGGAATGTGTGAAAGAAACAACAACCCGACCAAAGAGCAGAAAAAAGCCGAAGGCCACCAATGGGTCTTCAACACAACGAGAAAACCCCGCACCTAGAGGCGGGCTTCAGCTGGCCCTAAACAAAACTGTGTACTACTTCAATGAAAATGGACGACACACTAAACTCCAAAACATATAAATGAACTAAAATGAAAAAACATACAAGACTAACAAAGGCCAGAGGCTCCTGACTTTGGACAGGCGCAAAAATGCGGCGGGGTTAAACATGTTTTGTGAGATCTCAACCCTTTCCCTATACCTCTAGCCAATGTAGAATAAACAAACACACTGCAATACGCACAGTAAAACTCAGTTTAAAAGAAGTCCGAGTCCGATGTCGGAAAAGGTAACAAAGGAAACTAAGCAAAATGACAATGATACATAAATAAACAAAAAGGACTACTAGCAGTTACTGATATGCCAGCTCTAGACCTCAATTAAACTGATTGAAAGATTATATCTTCATCATTTGAAAATCAAGCACAATCCCTCCTGTTAGGGGTTTAGTATCATACCATCATAAAATTTATGAGAAGAAGATAACCCGTATCATGCCAACAACTGGTTTTAGAATAAATGTGTTTATTTCCGATGCAAAGACCCTATGAGTAAATCAATATTAATACCAAAATATGCCATCTTAATGACCTGACAACAGTATCGTAACTATATCCCTTCTGAATAAGTCTGTTTAAAGGTTTGGTTAGCTTTTGAGGCGAATGTCGACATTTTTGTGTTTTGTATAGAATGATTATTACCATAAAAGATTGGATGTGAAATACCCGAACCTATAAGATGTTTGCATGTTGATTTATATTTACAAATGATGTCCTTGTACCAATGATAAAATTTAGTTTTGACTAGTTTGTGATATCGAAAACCCTGGTGTAATAAATTTTCAGTTATACAGAGATTTCTTTCGTTAAAATCAAATACGTTGTTACGTACACGAGCCAATCGAACAAGTTGAGATATATATAAACACCATAAGACTTTGATTAGCTGGTATCATCGAATAATACAAAAAGAAGTAGCAAAATCCTCACAAGGAATCAGAGGTATGCACGAAGGAGATACATTTGTATATTTCTTATTGTAAAATCTATATCAGCAAATTTAAAAAAAGCAAATGTCCGTATTGCATGACATTACAATAGTTCCGAGCTATTGAGTTGTTGATACCCTCAGAATTAACGGTTTTTATTCTCAAAGGTAGATGTGTCTTCTCGAGGTACACAATAAGTTCTTTGAAATTTTAGTTCTTAACATAAACTTACTAGTAATTACTCCATAGTTTTTACACCTTTATTCAATGGTCCTCTGCTCACCAAATCAATACTAACGGTAATGTTCAGTCACTTTTTTTTCCAAATATTTGTATGCTTATTTGATCGTTGTAATGACAAGTTGACAATAAATAGTCTAATTATTGGTGTACAGCACATGTATTAAATACTCGTACGAAGTGTGTTATTTCACTTGCATTATCAGCTATTTCTGTAGTTTGAAATGATAAAGGCATGCATATGTCTTTTGTGTGTCATGTTGACTTACAATTTAACAATATTAAATGTTTCCATAAGAAATAAGGCTAGTTAGACTCAATACTATGTGCCTTTTCATCATCTCATGTAAACAAAGATTTTGATTGAGTCTAAAAGAAGTGCCCCAGTTCCATGCCAGTTATACATTTCAAAAACAAAAAAACTGTGGTTGATCTTTATAAATAATGTTAATTAAGAACCAACATGATAACTAGGTATTGATAAAAGACAACTAACCTTTATTTTCATAATCTGCTCTGGTGTACAAGATGTTATCATCCATAAATTAGTCTGACAACTTAGTCTGATAACTAAGATTCACAAATTGGGTAAAGATGCACAATTCATTTCATGTAGGCGGTAATGGTAGCCTTTTCCTCAATTCCTCTGCTGATATCGTAAACTTGGGTATGTATAATGGCTTGTTTTGAGCTGAGACAATTTTACATATGTGGTTGAATTTTCGGGGTACGAATTGAGATTCGTTTTTCCGTAATTTAGCATACGCCGAAAAGTCGTTTTTGATACGGCTTCTTGAGATAAAAAATCTCTTTTTTACACAATAAATTCATGGAAAATTTAGTTTTTTGCATACTTTAATAGGTTCATAGTTTTACGCCTTAATTCTATTGTCCTCTGCTCCTAAAATCATCACAAATGGTTAAGCTAAGTCACTTGTTAAAAATTGAAATATGTCCAATATCACTGCACAGATATTTTTATGTTCACGCACTCACTACTCAGTTCCCCTTACGACTTCTACATCTACTATCGCGTTAAACATGATATGTTCACTTCTTCACTTCTAGAAACAACATATATTTAACATGACAATCGTCACGTAAAATGTAAGCTTCATTTATTTTCAAAATATCACTGTTAATTCAAAATCTATCTGTATATATTTGATATTCAAGTGTTAATAGATATTTTGCAGAGCACAATAGAAAAAAAAATGTAAAAACTATGACATGATCAAACTAGATAACATGGATAATAAATGATTGCCTTTCCGATGACTGAAACACATGCATAGTCCTATATTAGTTAGAAGACTTATCAATAAAGAAATGTAATGATATCCGAAGACGCAATTGTATGCGCTAGAAATTTTAGATGAATAATTTATCACTTATATCATGCAACTTTACCAGCATCAGTACCCACTTAGTGGTAAAAAGTGTGATATGGTTTATTGTTCCGACCACGTATTTCTGAAGCAGCCTTAATCTTGTGTGTTTGAATATCCCTTTGATATTTTTCGCCTCCTTTTTAATCAGGTTGCGAAAAGTTCGAAAACAAAATCACAAAACGTGTCCAAACTACCGTACTAGAATAGCTAATTCCTAAGGTCAACCCAGCCAGAAGGGTTGGTACAAATAGCAAGGTTACAACATCTGTGTATGCTGCCTTTTAATTACCATTGTATGACGCTACCATCTTTATACTTTAGACTGAGGCAAATTATTGAACTAATTAATTAACATCAAGACTAGAATGTATAACTAGGTTTATATTCTTTTTTTTTAGAACAAGCGTTTCTCTCATAGGAAAAGATGAACTAAAAAAAGGTCCGCTAGAAATATCTGGAAACATTGAGGAAATGCATGGTCATCAATCCATTTGTAAAATCCTATTTTTTGTAAGTGAGGTGACGTCACGTGGGCTTACAGTGTTGCTCGCTTGTATTGAAAAATCAAAGATGAAAGCGTTTATCCAAAGCTGCGAAGAAAAAGGCTTCCAACTTTTTAAGAACTGGATAAGCAAAGATTTAGTCTTCAAACCACAAATTAAAATTGCCATCACTCTGAAAGGATGTTTCAGTATGCCACGTTTCTCTTCAAGGAAAAGATTAGACATGACCTTTTTGCCAAACTCAATGGAGAATTTTACAAGATTCGTAGTTGAAATTAAACCAAAAATGGATCAAGATGTATACGGCATTATGTTACTGACCAAGGATCAGGAAATTGTGGATGAAATAATTTATAATACACTAACCAACAAGGAATATGCAAATGCTTCTTTAAGAGGAAATACTGCCCGACAAAGAACACAACGGTCTGATCAAAGAACGTCCGCCAAAGGGAAAAGTTTCATTGACAGACAACCGACTTTGACAGTTCGTAAATTCAGTGAAGATGGTATGGAAAACAATACAAATAATGATTCTATTTTGTCCAACCTCCTTATAAATAATTACACCAGACGCGCATTTCTTTCTACATACTACTCATTGATGGCGCTCAAATTTAAACAGGTAGAAAGAAAGCCATTAATTGTTTTGTCGAGCCTGCGACATTTGTCGCAGAAAACTCGACATAGGGATAATGATCCGGCAGCGGAGCTTAATATTTCAGATGGTAGAAAACCTGGATGCTTCATACTTTGTATATAGATGCCCTATGATATGAAAATTTCCGTCTGTCATATGTCCATTGTCCTTGACCTCATTTTCATGATTCAGTGACTACTTGAAAAAAAAGTCAAGATTTTTTGTAATGTTAATTTCTCTCTCATTATGAGTAATAGGATAACTATATTTGGTATGTGCGTACCTTGCAAGGTCCTCATGTCTGTCAGACAGTTTTCACTTGACCTCGACCTCATTTCTTGGATCAGTGAACAAGGTTAAGTTTTCGTGATCAAGTCCATATCTCAGATACTATAAGCAATAGGTCTACAATATTTGGTGAATGTAATGATTGTAAAGTGTACATGTCCAACTGGCAGGTGTCATCTGACCTTGACCTCATGTTCATGGTTCAGGGGTAATAGTTTAGTTTTTGTGTTTTGGTCTGTTTTTCTAATACTGTATGCAATAGGTCAACTATATTTGGTGTATGGAAATATTTTACAATGTACATGTCAGTCTAGCAGGTTTTATTTGACCTTGACCTCATTTTCACAGTCCATTGCTCAATGTTAAATTTTTGTGTTTTGGTCTTTTTTTCTAATACTGTATGCAGTAGGTCAACTATATTTGGTGTATAAAAATATTTTATGATGAAATGCCAGTCTGGCAGATGTTTTTTTACCTTGACCTCATTTTCACGGTTCATAGCTCAATGTTAAGTTTTTATGGTTTGGTCTGTTTTTCTAATACTGTATGCAGTAGGTCAATTATATTTGGTGTATGGAAATATTACATGATGTACATGTCAGTCCGGCTGGTTTTATTTGACCTTGACCTCATTTTCACGGTTTACTGCTCAATGTTGAGTTTTTATGTTTTGGTCTGTTTTTTTAATACTGTATGCAGTAGGTCAAATATATTTGGTGTATGGAAATATTTTAAGATATACATGTCGGTCTGGCAGGTTTTATTTAATCTTGACTTCATCTTCATAGTTATTGCTTATGTTAAGTTTTTGTGTTTTGGTCTGTTTTTCTTAACCTTTAAGCAATAGGTCAACTATAGTTGGTGTATGGAATGATTGTTAGGTGAATATGTCTGTCTGGCAGGTATCATCTGACCTTCACCTCTTTTTCGTGATTCATTGGTCAATATAGAATTTCCATGGTTTGGTCTGTTTCTTTTATACTATGAGCAATAGGTCATCTGTATTCTGTGTATGGAATGATTGTATTAAAGGGGTACATGTATTTCGGACTTGGTTTATCTGACCTTGACCTCATTTTCTTGAATCATAAATGTTAATGTGATACCTGTAGTAAAACTTTATATGTAGGACTATCAACATAAAATCAATGGTCAGTAAAGTAGGCGAGACATTTCAGCACGTGCACTCTTGTTTCTTTCATTTTTGAAGTATAAGTTAGGTCATTGTTTCTTTTTGGGTAATGCATAACTAGCTTTACCATGTTTACGGTATGCTCATTATTGAAATGATCTTTAAATGGTCACACCCTTTTCCTTTGGTTTTAAATGAATAGTAATTCCATTGGCAATTATACCACATCGCACTTTTATGTTATAATGGCTATCATAATATCAGTGTGCAGAATTGTTTTTGATATAAATTTGAACATGTTAAGTTTATACTATGTACATGTTAAAGTCTGAATGCATCGAGAGGGTAGGCGTCTACTAATATGCATGCTATGCGAATCCACTTAGTCAATTTGTCAAAATCGGGAATAAGATTCAATCAGCAATATAGATTAGAAGACTTGAATGGCATCTCAAGATTTCAGACAATAAAAACATATAGCTAGTGAGCTAAGACAGGTATATCGGTCAGCTGATTCAAGATGATGGCCATAGAACTTATATAATGTCAATTTAAATCGTATTTACTCTGTTGGAATAGTTTTTATGAACCGAGCATACCCCCTTCCAAAATATCGAGATATGATACACACCTTCTGGTGTCGTTAGTATCCTTAATGCCATATACATTGGGATATATGAGATGAAAGCACTCACTCATGGTTATTGAGTCGCAGGATATCATCAATATGTCTTAAAGTTAACTTTATGAGCTTTGTAGACTTTTTTCTCTTTGTCTAGGAGATGTTTTTGTATGAATTATACTTCATATGAGTACAAAACGAGTTAGCCAGTTGGAAGGCACAATAAGTACCCATTTGAATAATTATTCCATTGAAAAGTTAAAAAAAAAAAAAAAAGTTATCGACAAAACATTTCAACATTTTGAGGATATCATTTTTGGTGTATTTGTATTTAGATTCAGTGCAGTTCTACATAGAGCAACTTTTCATGACCTTAAATAAGACATTTGGATCTACGATTCCCATTTGTGAAAAAAAAGCTCTGTTTAATAAGACGACATATTCGATCTTTCAATTGAGCATGGAGAATAGAAGTGTAAAGCGTACAAAAATCAAATCTTTTAATATTACCACAAAATTAAGAAGAATGAATTGAAGATTTTGCAATAGATCTTAAGAATTTAGAAATAAGTCCACCCAAGAACTGTAGCTGACCTATGCAAGAGAATTAAACGCTTAAATAAAGAAACTATTTTGTTACATCTCATAACACTTTTTGGCTTTTAATGCTCTTTAACGACCTGGAGTCGTATCTAGACGAAACCGTTTTCTTGCGTAACAAATTATAAGCCAGATATCTTCGATGTGTTTTTACTACTTCTTTTTCTGGCAGACGCTTCGTTACCACCAACCTAGTAGTTAGGATTTTGTGTTGACATTGTGTTTTGAGTTAAGCATAGATGGCTTAACCGTATTTGCTTAACTTTTTGAATATTTTTCTTGCAATGCTCTTCAACTAAATGTTTGAAAATTTTGCGCGTCTGTCTTTACAAAGTATAGGCCTTTGTATCTTCGATTCCTTTTTTTTTCTATAATATTAAGTGAATTAGTGAGCATAAATTTGTTTTTATATACATAACTTGTGTGGGAGTTTGGCAGAATGCTACTTATACTTATTTATTATTTTTTGTCAATCCCTTAGTTATTTGTTTTTTTGTTTGTTTGTTTGTTATGATTTGATCAATTTTGTGTAAATTTGTACTCGTCTTTACGTTTTGATACTTTTTTACTTTTCGTAAGCACTCCTTTATACAATAACAATTATTTGTATGTTTCAGATTTCTTGACAGAAAAAGGTGTGATGGCCATAGCAAAATTGCTTAATGCAGACAAACTGTTTGAAACTGTTCTTAATCTGGAGATGAAACAGGTTCAATATGACCAAATTTGTGAAAAGTTTCCATGCAGCAATAGACAGGCTTTCACATTGCTAAAAACAGCACTCGATCAATTGAAGAGCAACAAAATTGACAAGTTAACATCCGCACTTGAAAGTGCCGAGGAAGTAGGATTAGCTGAAAGTATTCGCCAGTTCTATAAAGAGCAAGGAGACCTGTCAAAAGTACAGAAGTAAAGTAAACAATACATTCGGAAGACATTTGAGGTCACTTTCTGTCATATAAATCATTCAAGTAAATCCTTGGATTTCATATGTTTACGTTTGAGCATTCAGATGACGATAAATCCAGAAACGCATCGAATGTTTACAGTGTAAATTTCATATTGCTTTTATTCGACTTACTCCTAGAGAAACAAATTAGAACTATTGTTGTTTCGTGAGAACACAAATTATCTGAGTTAAGAGCAGAGAAAGTTGATTGTTGTATCATGTAATTAAATAGCATGAATGTTATGAGAGATCCTTTCTCTAATTTAAAATTAATTGTTTGTTTAAAGGCTAATCTGTACTAATATCGTAAGATATATCAATCAATCTGTTTAAGTATGAAACTTGGTCATTGTCTTAAATTAAATTTTAAGATGACTTATAATACGATAAATGGGAATAGTGAAGACAAATTTCTAACTCTTCCGTAGCACACTTGAGTCAAAGAGGTTTCGATAGAATTTTCGTGGCTCAATTCATTGATGCATGTGCAGTGTCTATTCGATTGTTTATTGGTCTGTTGGTCTTTGTGGTAGGTGTTGATTTTTCTTCTATAAGGCATGGCTATTTTGTGCCACTTAGTATCTTTATAATCGTTTTAATTTTCCAATATATATACAGGAGGAGTATGATTTACTTATTCTTCAAGAGCATCTGGAATTATCCCTGGTTATTTGTTGCTCAGTGTTTAATTTTTTTTCAGTAGAATGTTGGGGACTGTTGTTTATCTTTCCGTCAATTTTCTATGTGTTTTGGATATCCCCTTCGTATCTTTAGACTCCTTCTTTTTATAATATTTTGAGTGACAAACCGATTTCTTGATAAAAAGTAATCGATGCGAGGGCAGACCCTTTTTTTAAGGGTGAAGTTTGAAAGGGGATTCATCGAACAGTCCAAAGTGACAATTAATATATAGTGTGTGTTTTACCTAATTTCTATCAATTTTATGTTTTACTTATATTGAAGTGGATGACGTGGATAACACAATTTTACCAATTAAAGATGTATGATACAAATACTTGTTAATATTTAAATAAGTCTTAATTTTACAAAGGAAAACCCAAGTTAATGAATCAAAAGGATTGTATAACAGTTGATATTAAACCGAATGCATACTACTTTCGGAATCCTTTTTCACACTGGACTATGTTTTGAGATTTGGTTACTCATAGTTTAAACCAATACGTCATGCTGAAGCCATTGTAATCTGAATTTGAGACTACAGTGGTGTACCGATCTTAACATTTCATGAATTCAATTTAGAAGATAGGAGTTAACGAGAAAAAGAGCAAACCTGTGTGGATCGACAGGGACAAGAACTGAACTGTATAATTTGCAAATCTAATGAATAGCACGAAAGAAGACTTAAACATTACTTTAGAGACAAAAAATATAGTGCATGGAGCACAACATTATATACATCCTATACATTGTAAGACACTGAACAATGAAATATGTACTCAGATATGTTCTAATGATCATAACTCTAGTTGGGCCAATTATAATTATGGACAAGGGAAGATATACCTCTATTCATAGTATTGCCTTCTAAAGCTTAATACTATGCAATGTTTAGTGTTTATTTTCAACTGAAAAATGCAATGTTTCATTATAGTTATGGTACCAATTATGACCCAACACGATGGGTGCCATGTGGAGCAGGATCTGCTTACTCTTCCATAGCACCTGAGATAACCCCCAGTTTTTGGTGGGGTTCGTGTTGCTCAGTCTTTAGTTTTCGATGTTGCGTTTTGTGTACTGTTGTTTGTCTATTGGTCTTTTTCTTGTATTGCATACCTAAACTACATAAGTGTCCTTACAAACAACGTTATATTAATAGGTCTTCCAAGTGCTCCACGAAATCTCTTTCTAATTTATCAACATTAATTTTATCAGCCATCAAAGCCGGGCTTCAAAGTTTTTGTGAAACTACCTATTCTAGAGATGGCGTGAATCAGATGTGGATACTAGAAAATTCCAAAGATCTTTTAGAGTACATACAATTAAAGACTCTTTCATCTTGCAATAATATTACAACATTTGACTTTTCTACACATTATACAAGTATTCCCCTTTCCAAACTAAAAGACAAATTGAAAGAGCTGATCCTGCTTTGTTTCATAAAAATGAATGACCAACGTAGATACAAGTATCTTGTTTTAGGGAGGGATAAATCCTACTTTGTAAAAAATAACTCTGATTCAAACAAAAAATTCCCCGAAACTGACATTATCAAGATGTTTGATTTCTTGATTGACAGCATATTTGTTACGTTTGGAGGACGTGTTTTTCAACAAACAATCGGCATTCCCATGGAAACCGACTGTGCCCCTCTTCTTGCCGACTTGTTCTTTTATTCATATGAGGCTGACTTCATACAGGAACTTCTTAGGAAGAAAGAAAAGAAGTTAGCAGTATCCTTTAACTTTACTTTCCGCTATATAGATGATGTTCTCTCATTAAATAATTCAAAATTTGGTGACTATGTTGAACGCATCTATCCAATCGAACTTGAGATAAAGAATACAAAAAATACAATTAAGTCTACCTCATATCTTGACTTACATCTAGAAATTGACAGTGAAGGTCGATTAAAAACAAAATTTTACGACAAAAGAGATGATTTCAGCTTCCCAATTGTGAACTTTCCATTTCTATGTAGCTACATTCCAGCAGCGTCTGCATCCGGAGTATATATCTTCCAGTTGATACGATATTCCAAGACTTGTTTTTCCTATCATGACTTCCTTGATAGAGGGTCGCTGCTCACAAGGAAGCTATCAAACCAAGAGTTTCAAGTGGTGAAGTTGAAATCATCACTTCGTAAATTTTACGGACGCCATCACGAGTTGATTGACCGTTATGGAAGATCCATTTTACAGATGATAGCGGATATGTTCCAAATTAGACTATTTACCGGATTTGTAATAACATAAGCAACACGACGGGTGTCACATGTGGAGCAGGATCTGCTTACCCTTCCGGAGCAATGAGTTTGACTGTCCCTCTGGTATCTTTCGTCCCTCTTTTCCAATTGTCGTAACTTCAATCCGGTCCCCTTTTCTCCGAATGTGATCTACAGAATTAAACTTATTACCGGGTTTGTACTTACATAAGCAACACGATGGGTGCAAATTGTGTAGCAGGATCTTCTTACCCTTCCGGAGCACCTGAGATCACCCCAGTTTTTGGTGAGGTTCGTGTTGCTCAGTCTTCAGTTTTCTATGTTGTGTTTTGTGTACTGTTGTTTGTCTATTTGTCTTTATCTTTTTTATCCATGGCGTTGGCAGTTTATTTTCGATTTATGAGATGAATGTCCCTTTGGTATCTTTCATTTTTCTTTTACAGAAACAATCACTCGATTAACACCGATTATAAAAGAGTAACATTACATTTTTTAACCAAGTGAAATAGTTCAATCAATATTTTAGTATTTCCTCGCATTTCACATCATTATTCTAGCATCACACTTGTGATTGATAAGTTAACTGTTGTTTTAATGATACTGATGAATATCAATTAGCTTGGTGATAATTGTTATTATAAATGAAAATCTAATAAAAAAGACGAAATAAAAATCAGTTCACTTTATAGTATTGAAACATCACTGCTATTTCTTATATGCATCGTGTGCATAACTTAATTTTACGTTTATTATACAAGGTTACCGCACATCTTTTGACCTGTGAAAATGAGGATGTAACGCCTCTTTTAAAATAACATTAAAAGGTCATTATCTGATAAAAGATCAATGTATAATGTGATCTTGATAATTCGATCTCACGATTTGATTGAACAATATTATGTTGTTTAAAATCATATTGAACCATGCAAACTAGAGTTTATATAACGTGTGTCAATCATCAGCTACAGAATGAAAACTATGTCAACTATGAGGGTTGCATAAGGAGACTTCTTACTGTACTATTTCATTATAGACCAATTTACCTTGATCCTTTATATTCAAGGACCCTATTATTCTCTATTCTCTTCTTTTTGGCCATTTTTCTCTATAGTGTAAACTACATACAGACCCTAAACTATACTAGTGACTATCATTATTACTAGTAACGAACTATACAGTCACGTGGCACATATGTAATCTGTTATCCGGTAATGGATATTGAATATGAGTAAAAGAAAATGTTTGATATTCGCTATTGGGACTGTAATCCAACAACACAAAACAATAAAACACCTTCCAAAACGTCAACAATAGACATGTGTCTATTCGAATAGCATATGTCAAGCTCTAAATAAAAAAGAGTCTGGAAAAAAACTCATCATACCAGGATTGAAACTTTGTACGCCAGACGCGCGTTTCGTTTATAATAAAATGTAATATACTACGAGTATTGTAAACAGGCTAGTAACGGTTACAGGTTTTATAATTATAGTTTATTTCACCAAATTATTCTCATAATAAATATATCATTAAAACAATGACAAATAAAAAAAAAAAAAAAAAATCACAGTCCAAAAAAGTTAATAACAAAAATTTAAAGCTGGCGATGTTTCTAATTTTGTTTCATAAATCTATAAAAAGATCTCTGAGTTGAAAAATTCCTTGCTCATAGACGATCTCCCATTCTCATTCAACGACGTATACGTGTATTTCTACAAGTGAATTTCCTTCAGACAAAATCAGCGTCCCTGGTTATCAATCAAACGTCTTACAGATATTGCAATAAAACATTGTTTCTGATTGTATAAATATATAACGTCATAGTCCTAAAAAAATCGAGATTCAGTGACAAAAATCAAGAAAAATAACAAGAATTGTACGAGTTAAATACTGTCGCGAAGCCGGCAAGAAAGGTCTAAACGGGAATAAAAGTATTCTCGAAAATAAGTTGGTGTACACTACACGACAATGACACGACTATCCATATATGGTCATATATTCTATATAGACTGTCATTACAAGGGTAGCTTTTCTGTTTTGAAATATTGACTCGAGAGTGCTCTTGTCCAGCTTTGATTTTTTTCAAATATTTATTTGAAGAATTTGTAAGGAACAATTAATAAGAATCTAAAATTTGTTTTGGCTATTCACAAGAAGTTCCATCCCTGTATCACGTGGCTACCAACACGAACTTTCTTCTGGAAAATTAATTTTTGGTTGAATTGTTTTCAACACTTAGTAAAGAAAGAGGGACGAAAGATACCAGAGGGACAGTCAAACTCATAGATCGAAAACAAACTGACAACGCCATGGCCAAAAATAAAAAGACAAACAGACAAATAATAGTACAAATGACACAACATAGAAAACTAAAGACGAAGCAACACGAACCCCACCAAAAACTGGGGGTGATCTCAGGTGCTCTGGAAGGGTAAAAGGATTCGCTCTACATGTGGCACCCGTCGTGTTGCTTATGTTAGTACAAATCCGGTAAATAGTCTAATTCGGTAGGTCACATTCGTGAAAAGGGAAGGGCATTGTTGTTACGACATAAGGAACATATCCGATATATCTGTGAAACGGTTATCCCATAACGGTCAACCAACTCGTGATGGCGTCCGTAAAATTTACGAAGGGATGATTTCAACTTCACCATTTGGAACTCTTGGTTTAATAGCTTCCTTGTGAGCAGCAATCCTCTATCAAGGAAATCATGATAGGAAATACAAGCCCGGGAATATCGTATCAATTGGGAGATATATACTCCGGATGCAGGCGCTGCAGGAATGTTGCTACATAGAAATGGAAAGTTCACAATTGGGAAGCTAAAATCATCTCTTTTGTCGTAAAGTTTTGTTTTCAACCGACCCGCATTGTCAATTTCTAGATGTAAGTCAATATATGAGGCAGACTTATCTGTATCTGTAGTATCCTTTATCTCTAGTTCGATGGGATAGATTAGTTAACGACCAATTAATCTTTTTAGATTTTGTCATTATTTCTGAAGTAAGCATGTGTTCTATGCTATGCTAGTTCCAAAGTTATAGTCAAAAATCAAAAACAATAGAAAAAAAGATAAACGGCCATTACTTCTATCAAAAGCCACCTGATGATTTCGGCCATTTGACTATATTGTAGATTTGACTCTGCTGATCATTTACGCTAACCCTAACCCTAACCCTCTTCTATTCCCGTTTAGACCTTTCTTTCGGCTTCGTACACTTTTTCATTTATCTATCATTGTTTTAAGATAATAGACTAACCATTAAATGTTTAGAATAGATATTTAACGGCAATAACCCGTATTAGGAGTCGTCTGATAATTCGGTCATATTTGCTATATTTTAAGATCTAGTTTTGCTGATAATTTTCCTGTCTTCAAATGCTATTTGTATTTTTTTATAATTTGAAAGATAATAGGCAAACACAAAACAAAAATGGTAAAAATCGTCATTCCAGAGTAGTAACTCCTAGACAAAATAGAAATTTTGTAGAAATTGACATTGTTTCGCTATCGATTGCAGTTTTAAAAGGGAGAGACAATACATTGATTTTTACCCTATGTTCCATTTTTAGCCTATACAACCATGTTAGCTGGCCAACTTCATCATCAGGCACATTTTAAAAACTAAATAAAGTTAACGGACGCAAAGTAATGGAAAAGGCTCACAATAGTCTCTATTGCCAGGCGTTTAAAATGGTAAATAAAAAAAAAAAAAAAAAAAAAAAATGAATGACAAGTCCTTTATCAAAGGGCAAAATCAAAAGCTCAAACACATTAAACGAATGGAAAACAACTGTCATATTCCTGACTTGGTATAGGCATTTCCTTATGTAGAAAATGGTGGATTAAACCTGGTTTTATAGCTAGCTCAAACTCTCACTTGTTTGACAGTCGCATAGAGTTCCATTATATTGACAACAATATGTGAGCAAAACAAACAGACATAATTGGCTTAATTGTCAAAAATGTCCGTAAAATTCGTTTCCTGTTTTATTATTAATTCTGCCAAAAACATTTGTACCTGCAATTATAATCTTAAAATGTTCCCCCGATCTCTCTTTCTCTCTCTGAGTTTTAGTTGTGTGAATATATAAATACAAGAAATCGTCATCTGTAGTACTTTTAGTTACATAAGAACAAAAAACAATAAAAGTTTAACCAGCTGTTATAATAGAAAGCCCTTTAAAGTATCAATAACAGAACAAAAACTACCATGTAAAAAATATCTTTCCCTCAGAATATCGGTCAAATATTGACAATGTTAACATCGATATGTGAGACCGAAAATAACAAGGTCCGAAAGAAATTGTTCTATCGCTTAGCCTAGAAACTCAAATTCAAAACTTAATTCTCCTATAAATCAACACCATGAAATTTACCGAAAAATGATTATGTTTTTAGTTTTTTAGAAATATGAATGCGTGGATAAAGCTTATAAGTTATATGGTTTACTACTGAGCCCCTACGGATCCATAGAGGGTTAGTAAAATCCATAGGGGATGAGGCCGAAGGCCAAATCTCCTATGGATTTTATTCACCCTCTATGGTCCGTAGGGGTCAGTAGTGAACCGTATAACGAATGTATCGCACGCGGTACTTTTTCTGCTGCGTTTTGTAGAAAAAAAAACAATGAAACACAACAACATTAATAGATGACGTCACCATTAACAATAGACGTGACGTCATGAACCCCCTATGAAATTTACTAACCCCTTACGGATCCATAGGGGGTCACCACGTGACGGCGTTAAACCAATCACAACGTGATAATTTACCCGCGGTGCGATAAAAACAAATAGTGTCTCTCTTTTATCCGATATTTCTTCATGCTACCTCCTTTCCACCTCACTTTCGTCTCGAATTAATGTTTTGTTACCTTGTTTTTGTGCCTGCATTTTGTTTTAACTTGTAGAAAATATGCTCATTGATATTACACTAAAGCTGGAACAAAATGCATTGTTATAATTGTAAGTATACTATTCCCAGACTAAACTAACAACTTTTGAGGTCAAATTTAATGCATTTCATGGTCTGTTATATGATTTTCCTCCCATTCTTTGCTTTTTTCTTCTTTTAAAAGCGTTCAATAGAATGAGAAGATGTTGTCACTCTGTATGTTATTTTGAATTGCAGTGAATAGCGTTTCCAGTATTAGTGCCGGAGCCACAGTTGCTCAAGCAATAGGTGGAAGAATAAAAACCACAGTCGTTCCAATAGGGAAAGAAGAGATGAAGAGATGCTCTTAGTGGAAACAGACTGCACATTGAAGAAAAGAACAGCTTGGTTTGGAGAAGGAGAGATTAAAAGTAGAACAAGACAGACTAGATATTGATAAATGTCGCTTGGAAAATGAATTAAAGAGGCTAGCATTGGAGGAAGACTAAGAAATGAAACAACAGAACTTCAGTTTATGTCCCCCTTTCAATTCACAGTCTGGTTCCATAATGATCTACATACAAATGTAAACGACATTCCAAATATATTTGTTTGTTGTTACAAAGATGTCTCTAACTTAATAAAACAATGAAAATATAATATAAATTAAATTTATCATTTTTATGCGACCGCAATTGTTTTGCCGTCGTATAATGGTATGACGTTGTCTGTTGTCGTCGTCGTCGTTGTCGTCCGAAGACACTTGGTTTCCAAACAATAACTTGAGTATAAGTGTACGGATCTCTATGAAATTGTACTACAAGGTTCCATACTACAAAAGGAAGGTTGGAATTGATTTTAGAGGTTATTGTCTTATCTGTTTAGGAATTAGAGGCCAAAAACAAGTATTTTTCTTGTATCAGTACAATAACTTGTGTATGAGTATATGGACCTCTATTAAATTGTACCATAAGGTTTCATACCTCAAAAGGAAGGTTGGGGTTGATTTTTTGGGTTATGACCCAAACTGTTTAGGAATTAAGGGCTAAAAAGGGGCAAAAAAAAAAAAAAAAAAAAAAAAAAAAAAAAAAAAAAAAAAAAAAAACCCCAAGGATTTTCTGGTTTCCGGACAATAACTTCAGTATTAGTCAATGGGGGTTATGGAAAATGGAAACCGTTTAGGAAAAAGGGGACAAGAACAATACTTTTCAAATACTTTGTATATAAGTTAATTTCTTGACCAATTTCAATGGGGTTTTATTCAAAGTCTTGATATCTTTGGGTTCTTCAATATGCTGAATCTTACCGTGTATTTTGATTTGGGCCCTGTTTTTAAATTGGTCCACATTGAGGTTACAAGGGTCCGAAATAAAACTTCGTTTGATTTCATTAAAAATTGAATTATTGGGGTTCTTTGATATGCCGAATCTAACCGTGTATTAGATATTTAATTTGAGGCCCATTTTCGAATTGGTCCACATTAAGGTCTAAAGGGTCCACAATTAAACCTTGTTTGATTTTAACAAAACATAAATTATTTGGGTTCTTTGATATTCTGAATCTAGCCATGTTATAAGTCTTTATTTTTGGACCCGGTTTTCCATTGGTTCACATTAAGGTCCAAAGGGTCCAAAATAAAACCTGTTTGATTTTAACAAAAATTGAATTTTTGGGGTTTTTTCAAATGCTGAATCTAAACATGTATTTAGATTTTTGATTTCGGGCCCAATTATCGAGTTGGTCCAAATCGGGAATAAAATTAAATTTTGTTTGATTTCAACAAAAATTGAATAAATGGGGTTCTTTGGTATGCTGAATCTAACCATGTATTTAGATTTTGGATATTGGACCATACTAGGTAAATGCTTATGTTCGAAGAACACATTCATTCTGTGTCAGAAACATATACTGTGTCAAATATTTAATCACAATCCAAATTCAGAGCTATAACAAGCTTGAATGTTGTGGCCTTACTTGTCAAAACCTTTCAGGGTTCGACACTTGCGTTCGTATCAAGCTGCGCCCTGCGGAGCATTTTATTATATTCTTGTTCAATTTTCAAACGAACTGAGTGGCGATATTCCTTCTGTTCTGCTACTCTCCAAGCACAGGCTAGTGCTAATGCTTGTTTACCTTCGTCGTGTTCGTCTTGCCTTTCTTTTCCATTATCTCTTGATGTTGTGATCTAAAACCTCTGATCTCTTTCCAAGCACAGGCTAGTGCTAATGATGTATTATCATTAGCACGTAGCAAGTACCTTGAAAGATTTCAAAATAATTTTCTCATCTTGACTGATGTTACCAAATTTTTCATCTGTATTTCCTCTAAGATGTAAATTGCCAATCCCTCTCCAAGCACAGACAAGTGCTAATATAAATTTGTCATTAGCACTTAGTAAGTACCAGGAAAGATCTAAGATTTATTTTGACTTTCTTCTTCTGATGAAATGTTTGTTCTGACAATCTTACACCAAGTCTTTGTATTAAGGATCTAAGGTGTCAACAATTGAAAAGTGTCATATTGCATCTCTTCGTTGAGCTTCTGATGTTTTAGAATATATGAGAATGTCGTTGAATATTGATTAGTGTCATAATTGTTCAGATCGATGTATGATACCAAGCTAAGTTTTGCCGATTTTCAAAGGGTGGGTAATCACGATAATTTTCAGATATTAATGATATTTCTTTTAGATATGCAAAGTAATTTGAAATTTTGCCAAATATAAGACATTTTTTTCGTTACTTTCATACTTGTGTCACAGTGCAGACTAGTGCTCGTAAATTTTCTTAAATCAGCATAAGAAAATAACTAGCGGACATTTTAAAAATTAACATGCATCAATTGACATAATTCTTTTGTTTGTTGTTACTAAAAAATGATCTCAAAGAGTTTGAACATATATATTCGCATTCCGACTTTTTAAATGCCCATTTAATCAGGTGTGTGAATTTTTTCTTAATAAGATTATTAAGCAAAGTGGTATATAGGGTAGAAAAATCAAAACTTTGAACAGATTCGAAATCACCAATATAAGCATGCAATTTATCAAGTACTTGCAACGAATTTTTGGCACTTCAAAAGTAATTAATTCCACTATTTTCAAAAGCCTTATTTTAACAATTTATTACCAGGTTTTTGATTGTACCAAGTGTACTAGTAAGTAGAATAGATAGTTTAGTAGTGGAACAATGGCTTGAAGACGAAATAAATCTATATTTGTAAGGGGTTTTGTGAATGATTTTTAGTCTTAGATGCATGACTTTTCTCAGTAGTTGTTATTGGCTTTGAACTAGCTGTCAGTAACTGCGAGTATTCTCAGATCAGTACGCAGTGTCTTTCTGTTGTGTAGATGTATAAGTACCCGTCCATGTCCACTCTGTGTTTTTGTTAGATGTATTTCTATTTGTATCCATCTGATGAGTTAAGCCTTTTTCAACTGATTTTTATAGTATGTTCTACATGTTCTTATGTTGTACTGTTACACCACCGTCCCAGGTTAGGGGGGGATTTGGCACCAACAAACTAGTTTAACCCCGCCATATTCTGTATATGCCTGTCCTAAGTCATGAGCCTGTGGTTGCCTGTTGTTGATGTGTAACATATTTTGTAGATAAATAAGGCCGTTACTTTTCTCGTTTGAATTGTTTTACATTTGTCATTTCGGGGCCTTTTATAGCTGACTATGTGGTATGGGCTTTGCTCATTGCTGAAGGCCGTACGGTAAACTATAGTTGTTAATTTCTGTGTCATTTGGTCTCTTGTGGAGAGTTGTCTCATTGACAACCATACCACATCTTCTTAATTTCATACGGAAACAAGGTAAGTAACAGTTTGTTCAAATACGAAGCAAACAAAATATTGGGAGGATGAAATTTAAAATGAAGACAAAATCATTTTGTTGTATCACCAGAAGGGCCTTTGCCGTACTTTTCACGTTTAAAATAATTGTTCAGATAATATATAAAACAATTTAAAAGATGAAAGCGACTTAGATCTTTAGAATAATTGAAAAAAAAGACACTGATGACGTTTAATAAAGTCTGAGTAGCAGCTGCAAGCTCTTGAATATCGAATAAATTGGGAAATGTATATCCCATATGCTGGTGAAGTTTATATATTGCTGCTAAGGTGGGGGAAATTGATAATTGCAAAATTAAAATCGTCTCGTTTGTCATAGATTCTGGTACTGAGATGACCTATTATGTCAAATTCGAGGTATAAGTCTAAAAATGAAACGGATGATACGGTGTCTTTTCTTTTCTGTTCTAGAAGATGTATTAATGGAACCCAATCAGAAAAATTTTGATTGTTCATAGAAAGAATATCATCAACATATCTGAATGTGAAATTAAATGATCTGGGTTTTGATCGTCTTGTTTTGGCAAGTGTCTGAAGGAACTATTACTCATATGAAAATAAGAAGAGGTCGACAAGGAGAGGCGCACAGTTCATTCATTTAGGAATGCCGACAATTTGTTGAAAAAGTCTACATCCAAATTCAACAAATATGTTGTAAATAAGAAACTCCAGCATACTTATCACTTGTTCCTCGGTGTAGCATGTTTTACCCTTTTGTTCACTATTAACAAAATATGCAATATGGTATCCCAAAGCAATAAATTTTATAGCGTATGCTATAAATTTTATATTGAAACTGGTTTTATATTAAAACTGTTCGGGAGAATTTTAGTCTAGGGAGTATGATTTATTTATTAGGTGGAAAGTTGCTTTAAAATTGCTTTTAGTAAGCGAGTTTAAACTTCTTTTTACATTTGTGTGTTTACGATTGTTTTCCTATGTTGGGCTAATGTAGTAAATGTACACCTAACGTGTACCCTGAATCTCCATTCCTTCTGTTAATTACTTTCTGTTTTACGCCGATGCGATTTTGAATGGTCGAGAATATTAAAATTCCAAAGATCTTTTAGAGTACATACAATCTAAGACTCTCTCATCTTGCAATAGTGTTAAAACATTGGGCTTTTCTATACTTTACACAAGTATTCCCCATTCCAAACTAAAAGACAAATTGAAAGAGTTGGTATTACTTTGTTTCATTAAAAAGAATGGCGAACGTAGATACAATTATCTTGTCTTGGGGAGGGATAAATCCTACTTTGTAAAGAATCACTCTGATTCAAACAAAAAATTCTCTGAAACTGACATTATCAAGATGCTTGATTTCTTGATTGACAACATATTTGTTACGTTTGGAGGACGTGTTTTTCAACAGACTGTCGGAATTCCAATGGGAACCAATAGTGCCCCTCTTCTTGCCGACTTGTTTCTTTATTATTATGAGGCTGACTTCATACAAAAACTTCTTAGGAAGAAAGATAAGAAGTTAGCAATATCCTTTAACTTTACGTTCCGCTATATAGATGATGTTCTCTCACTAAATAACACAAAATTTGATGACTATGTTGACCGAATCTATCCCATCGAACTAGAATAAAGGATACTACAGCTACAGATAAGTCTACCTCATATCTTGACTTACATCTAGAAATTGACAATAAGGGTCGGTTGAAAACAAAATTCTACGACAAAGAGATGATTTCAGCTTCCCAATTGTGAACATTCCATTTCTATGTAGCAACATTCCAGCAGCGCCTGCATACGGAGTATATATCTCCCAATTGATACGATATTCCGGGCTTGTATTTCCTATCATGATTTCATTGATAGAGGATTGCTGCTCACAAGGAAGCTATTAAACCAAGAGTTCCAAATGGTGAAGTTGAAATCATCCCTTCGTAAATTTTACGGACGCCATCACGAGTTGGTTGACCGTTATGGAATAACCGTTTCACAAATGATATCGGATATGTTCCTTATGTCGTAACTACAATACCCTTCCCTTTTCACGAATGTGACCTACCGAATTAGACTATTTACCGGATTTGTAATATCATAAGCAACACGACGAGTGCCACATGTGGAGCAGGATCTGCTTATCCTTCCGGAGCACCTGAGATCACCCCCAGTTTTTCGTGTTGCTTAGTCTTTAGTTTTCTATGTTGTGTTTTCTGTACTATTATTTGTCTGTTTGTCTTTTATTTTTAGCCATGGCGTTGTCAGTTTATTTTCAATGTATGAGTTTGACTGTCCCTCTGGTATCTTTCGTCCCTCTTTTTTTTTAAAAAAATGGACCATTTGTATAATAGACTTAAACCGAAAACGAATACTGTGAATTCATTATCATTCGTTGGATGCCAATTTTCGTGGGTTTCGTGGGTACAGGCAAACCACGAATTTGAAAGTTAAATGAATTACAAGTGTTCTATAATAATACAAATATATAATATATAAATAAAATACAAGTTTTCCTCAATCCACGAAAAATAGTACCCACGAAAATAAATGAATCAACAGAACGCGAACTTTATTCCTCAAACATGAAAAGGCATATCAGGAATCCCCCAAATATTAAACATTTTCATTTTATGCAAATAATAAACTCAAATATCCATAACTGATATACATTTTGATCAGGGGAAGAACCATAAGTTCCTCGACAGAATTTCAATGGTATCGAAAAAAGTAAAACAAAAATACCGAACTCAAGGGGGAAGTGAATAAAAACTGACAAAATCAAAAGTAATCATACCAAGGAACGAGCGCAACAACTGTCATATTCCAGAATTGGTACAGGCATTTGTCGAAGAAAATGGTTTTTTTAAAACTAGGTTTATAGCTAGCTAAATCTCCCACTTGTATGACAGTTGTTTAAAGTTCCGAATATTGAATAACAATACTATTTTGGGATTCATGCACTACTTTAAATCTGACCTTTTCTCTTCTTTTTTCCCCAAAGAGGTTAATATTGATTAATTTAATAATTATACTACACGTATTGTTTGTTTAAACAGATAGGCTGCTAGCCGATATACACATCTGTAAATAGCCAACTTCCTCGAATATTATGGTTGATTTATCTCATTACTATATAATTAAAAGATACAAACAACATAACTAGTTAGTTACATTGAATTCAACAAGGTGAACAGTCCATTTTTGAACAGAAAGCCCGATATTATCGACGATTCACCATCACGGAAACACAGGTAATTTTGGTTTAATGTAACTTAATTTAATATTGTTTAATATTTATTTTCTTTTATGCGGTTTCATCTTTTGTAATTGTTATATAATCTAATCCTTATGAATGATGAAATGTGGAATATGAAAATACAAACTGTTTCTAAAGCAAGATCATGCTATTAGAGTTAAGGAATAATAAGTTAATGATATGTTCAATAGTCATCAATCGATTAAGTGAAAACAAATCCGGGTTACAAACTAAAACCGAAGGAAACACATCAACTATAAGAGGAAAAGAACGGAACAACAGAAACACTGAACTGCAACAAAAATAAGTGGAGAACAAATATATCATCCAAATATCTAAAAGTGTTATTACATATCTGTATCAGATGTTGTTTCGCTTCGGTTTAATCAAAGTAAAACTAATTCTGTTCGGTAAAGTTTTAGTCTGGGAGTATGATTTACCGTTTCAACTGATTTTACAGTTTTTATGTTGTGCTATTAGACCACGTCTCTAAGTTAGGATGAGGGTTTAGCTTCCAAAACATGTTTTAACCCTTCATATTATGTATGTGGCTGTCTCATGTGAGTAGCCTGTGATTCAGTGGTAGTCGTTGCATGGTTGCTGTCTATCTTATTTGTTTGTCGTTAATTGTTTTGTACATAATGAATACAGTTGCAGCTCTCTACGTGGTTTGGACTCTTGTGGATAGTTGTGTCATTGGCAGTCATATGCCATTTTCTTAGTTTTAAACCACTTAAAACTTGTATAAGGAATAAGAAGTGAATGAGAGTGAAATTCTACTATACTGAACAGTGAACAGTATTTCTTTGAATTTTGTTCAGTTTTCAGCATTGCTATACTTCTTTCTCACTAAAACAATTCTTGGATAAAGACAATACATAATTAAGATAGGGGTATGTGTTTTGTGTTGAAGCATTGGAAAAAAAAATGATTTATTAGGGGGGGAAAGATTTCTCTGGAATTTCCATATGAAATCTGTGGAGAGAATTTAATGTTACACCGTATCAAAAATTAAGGAATAAAAGAGACATAAATTTTATTAGCTACGTCTTTGGAAATAACAAGAATTTCATAATATTTTATCAGAGGTGTATAAAAGATATTTTTTTGGAAATCAGTAAGGAATATAAGGATTCCTTCCTTCAATTTTAATTTAATGCATAGTAAAAGCCAGGAGGTTTTCAACATAATGTTTTGTAGAGTTGGATAGGTGAGAAAACCAGGGATCCTGACTCGTCAACAATTTATTTTTATAGTATGTTCTACATGTTCTTATGTTGTACTGTTACACCACCGTCCCAGGTTAGGGGGATTTGGCACCAACAAACTAGTTTAACCCCGTCATATTCTGTATATGCCTGTCCTAAGTCATGAGCCTGTGGTTGCCTGTTGTTGATGTGTAACATATTTTGTAGATAAATAAGGCCGTTACTTTTCTCGTTTGAATTGTTTTACATTTGTCATTTCAGGGCCTTTTATAGCTGACTATGTGGTATGGGCTTTGCTCATTGCTGAAGGCCGTACGGTAAACTATAGTTGTTAATTTCTGTGTCATTTGGTCTCTTGTGGAGAGTTGTCTCATTGACAACCATACCACATCTTCTTAATTTCATACGGAAACAAGGTAAGTAACAGTTTGTTCAAATACGAAGCAAACAAAATATTGGGAGGATGAAATTTAAAATGAAGACAAAATCATTTTGTTGTATCACCAGAAGGGCCTTTGCCGTACTTTTCACGTTTAAAATAATTGTTCAGATAATATATAAAACAATTTAAAAGATGAAAGCGACTTAGATCTTTAGAATAATTGAAAAAAAAAAGACACTGATGACGTTTAATAAAGTCTGAGTAGCAGCTGCAAGCTCTTGAATATCGAATAAATTGGGAAATGTATATCCCATATGCTGGTGAAGTTTATATATTGCTGCTAAGGTGGGGGAAATTGATAATTGCAAAATTAAAATCGTCTCGTTTGTCATAGATTCTGGTACTGAGATGACCTATTATGTCAAATTCGAGGTATAAGTCTAAAAATGAAACGGATGATACGGTGTCTTTTCTTTTCTGTTCTAGAAGATGTATTAATGGAACCCAATCAGAAAAATTTTGATTGTTCATAGAAAGAATATCATCAACATATCTGAATGTGAAATTAAATGATCTGGGTTTTTTGATCGTCTTGTTTTGGCAAGTGTCTGAAGGAACTATTACTCATATGAAAATAAGAAGAGGTCGACAAGGAGAGGCGCACAGTTCATTCATTTAGGAATGCCGACAATTTGTTGAAAAAGTCTACATCCAAATTCAACAAATATGTTGTAAATAAGAAACTCCAGCATACTTATCACTTGTTCCTCGGTGTAGCATGTTTTACCCTTTTGTTCACTATTAACAAAATATGCAATATGGTATCCCAAAGCAATAAATTTTATAGCGTATGCTATAAATTTTATATTGAAACTGGTTTTATATTAAAACTGTTCGGGAGAATTTTAGTCTAGGGAGTATGATTTATTTATTAGGTGGAAAGTTGCTTTAAAATTGCTTTTAATAAGCGAGTTTAAACTTCTTTTTACATTTGTGTGTTTACGATTGTTTTCCTATGTTGGGCTAATGTAGTAAATGTACACCTAACGTGTACCCTGAATCTCCATTCCTTCTGTTAATTACTTTCTGTTTTACGCCGATGCGATTTTGAATGGTCGAGAATATTAAAATTCCAAAGATCTTTTAGAGTACAAACAATCTAAGACTCTCTCATCTTGCAATAGTGTTAAAACATTGGGCTTTTCTATACTTTACACAAGTATTCCCATTTCAAACTAAAAGACAAATTGAAAGAGTTGGTATTACTTTGTTTCATTAAAAGAATGGCGAACGTAGATACAATTATCTTGTCTTGGGAGGATAAATCCTACTTTGTAAAGAATCACTCTGATTCAAACAAAAAATTCTCTGAAACTGACATTATCAAGATGCTTGATTTCTTGATTGACAACATATTTGTTACGTTTGGAGGACGTGTTTTTCAACAGACTGTCGGAATTCCAATGGGAACCAATAGTGCCCCTCTTCTTGCCGACTTGTTTCTTTATTATTATGAGGCTGACTTCATACAAAAACTTCTTAGGAAGAAAGATAAGAAGTTAGCAATATCCTTTAACTTTACGTTCCGCTATATAGATGATGTTCTCTCACTAAATAACACAAAATTTGATGACTATGTTGACCGAATCTATCCCATCGAACTAGAATAAAGGATACTACAGCTACAGATAAGTCTACCTCATATCTTGACTTACATCTAGAAATTGACAATAAGGGTCGGTTGAAAACAAAATTCTACGACAAAAGAGATGATTTCAGCTTCCCAATTGTGAACATTCCATTTCTATGTAGCAACATTCCAGCAGCGCCTGCATACGGAGTATATATCTCCCAATTGATACGATATTCCCGGGCTTGTATTTCCTATCATGATTTCATTGATAGAGGATTGCTGCTCACAAGGAAGCTATTAAACCAAGAGTTCCAAATGGTGAAGTTGAAATCATCCCTTCGTAAATTTTACGGACGCCATCACGAGTTGGTTGACCGTTATGGAATAACCGTTTCACAAATGATATCGGATATGTTCCTTATGTCGTAACTACAATACCCTTCCCTTTTCACGAATGTGACCTACCGAATTAGACTATTTACCGGATTTGTAATATCATAAGCAACACGACGAGTGCCACATGTGGAGCAGGATCTGCTTATCCTTCCGGAGCACCTGAGATCACCCCCAGTTTTTCGTGTTGCTTAGTCTTTAGTTTTCTATGTTGTGTTTTCTGTACTATTATTTGTCTGTTTGTCTTTTTATTTTTAGCCATGGCGTTGTCAGTTTATTTTCAATGTATGAGTTTGACTGTCCCTCTGGTATCTTTCGTCCCTCTTTTTTTTAAAAAAATGGACCATTTGTATAATAGACTTAAACCGAAAACGAATACTGTGAATTCATTATCATTCGTTGGATGCCAATTTTCGTGGGTTTCGTGGGTACAGGCAAACCACGAATTTGAAAGTTAAATGAATTACAAGTGTTCTATAATAATACAAATATATAATATATAAATAAAATACAAGTTTTCCTAAATCCACGAAAAATAGTACCCACGAAAATAAATGAATCAACAGAACGCGAACTTTATTCCTCAAACATGAAAAGGCATATCAGGAATCCCCAAATATTAAACTTTTCATTTTATGCAAATAATAAACTCAAATATCCATAACTGATATACATTTTGATCAGGGGAAGAACCATAAGTTCCTCGACAGAATTTCAATGGTATCGAAAAAAGTAAAACAAAAATACCGAACTCAAGGGGGAAGTGAATAAAAACTGACAAAATCAAAAGTAATCATACCAAGGAACGAGCGCAACAACTGTCATATTCCAGAATTGGTACAGGCATTTGTCGAATAAAATGGTTTTTAAAACTAGGTTTATAGCTAGCTAAATCTCCCACTTGTATGACAGTTGTTTAAAGTTCCGAATATTGAATAACAATACTATTTTGGGATTCATGCACTACTTTAAATCTGACCTTTTCTCTTCTTTTTCCCCAAAGAGGTTAATATTGATTAATTTAATAATTATACTACACGTATTGTTTGTTTAAACAGATAGGCTGCTAGCCGATATACACATCTGTAAATAGCCAACTTCCTCGAATATTATGGTTGATTTATCTCATTACTATATAATTAAAAGATACAAACAACATAACTAGTTAGTTACATTGAATTCAACAAGGTGAACAGTCCATTTTGAACAGAAAGCCCGATATTATCGACGATTCACCATCACGGAAACACAGGTAATTTTGGTTTAATGTAACTTAATTTAATATTGTTTAATATTTATTTTCTTTTATGCGGTTTCATCTTTTGTAATTGTTATATAATCTAATCCTTATGAATGATGAAATGTGGAATATGAAAATACAAACTGTTTCTAAAGCAAGATCATGCTATTAGAGTTAAGGAATAATAAGTTAATGATATGTTCAATAGTCATCAATCGATTAAGTGAAAACAAATCCGGGTTACAAACTAAAACCGAAGGAAACACATCAACTATAAGAGGAAAAGAACGGAACAACAGAAACACTGAACTGCAACAAAAATAAGTGGAGAACAAATATATCATCCAAATATCTAAAAGTGTTATTACATATCTGTATCAGATGTTGTTTCGCTTCGGTTTAATCAAAGTAAAACTAATTCTGTTCGGTAAAGTTTTAGTCTGGGGAGTATGATTTACCGTTTCAACTGATTTTTACAGTTTTTTTATGTTGTGCTATTAGACCACGTCTCTAAGTTAGGATGAGGGTTTAGCTTCCAAAAACATGTTTTAACCCTTCATATTATGTATGTGGCTGTCTCATGTGAGTAGCCTGTGATTCAGTGGTAGTCGTTGCATGGTTGCTGTCTATCTTATTTGTTTGTCGTTAATTGTTTTGTACATAATGAATACAGTTGCAGCTCTCTACGTGGTTTGGACTCTTGTGGATAGTTGTGTCATTGGCAGTCATATGCCATTTTCTTAGTTTTAAACCACTTAAAACTTGTATAAGGAATAAGAAGTGAATGAGAGTGAAATTCTACTATACTGAACAGTGAACAGTATTTCTTTGAATTTTGTTCAGTTTTCAGCATTGCTATACTTCTTTCTCACTAAAACAATTCTTGGATAAAGACAATACATAATTAAGATAGGGTATGTGTTTTGTGTTGAAGCATTGGAAAAAAATGATTTATTAGGGGGAAAGATTTCTCTGGAATTTCCATATGAAATCTGTGGAGAGAATTTAATGTTACACCGTATCAAAAATTAAGGAATAAAAGAGACATAAATTTTATTAGCTACGTCTTTGGAAATAACAAGAATTTCATAATATTTTATCAGAGGTGTATAAAAGATATTTTTTTGGAAATCAGTAAGGAATATAAGGATTCCTTCCTTCAATTTTAATTTAATGCATAGTAAAAGCCAGGAGGTTTTCAACATAATGTTTTTGTAGAGTTGGATAGGTGAGAAAAACCAGGGATCCTGACTCGTCAACAATTCAAATTAGCATGATGATAATAATTGATAAGAAGTATGATATTTTAAAGATAATGGTATATAAACTCATCATAGATACCAGGATTAAATTTTGTATTTACGCCAGACGCGCGTTTCGTCTACAAAAGACTCATCAGTGACGCTCGAATCCAAAAAAGTTAAAAAAGCCAAATAAATGACGAAGTGGAAGAGCATTGAGGACCAAAATTCCTAAAAGTTTTGCCAAATACAGGTAAGGTAATCTATTCCTGAGGTAGAAAAGCCTTAGTATTTCAAAAATTCAAAAGTTTTGTAAACAGTTAATTTATATATATGACTATATCAATGATAATTCATGTCAGCACAGAAGTGCTGACTACTGGGCTGGTGATACCCTCGGGGAATTAAAACTCCACCAGCAGTGGCATCGACCCAGTGGTTGTAAATAAACTCATCATAGATACCAGGATTAAATTTTGTATTCACGCCAGACGCGCGTTTCGTCTACAAAAGACTCAAGGTATCTTTTATGAATAACTGAAACCACTTTTAGAAGAAAAATGAACTCTCTATTGTAACTGTTAACATTAGGTATACCACTGGCTTGTTTTCAGTGGTACGTTGGCATAACGTTTAAATGTAGGCAACAGTAGCTTATCGATGTTTAAGGTGGAACCTAACACTACAGGGAGATAACTCTGTAAAAATCAGCTAAACGTTTTAATCACGTTGTATTGTTAAAGAAATATTAAGCTTCTCAATGATCAAAATTGGTGTTTGTCAAACTGCTATATAACCAATGAAATTTTTCTGATAAAGTGGTTGGTCCAAATTTTTTGAAAGTTAACATTTTGTCAAAATTTTATGAAAATTAAACGAGCCAAATTAATATTAGTCAAGGTGTTGGGTACCACCTTAAATCTCATAAATAAATTAGGAAGATTCAAATCAAGGTAACAAACAAAAACAAAGGTTATCGCACGACCAGGAAAGGAGAGAAATTAAGATCAAACTAAGAAATTAACATTTTCATGCATTCAGTACTGCAAACCAACTAATTTTCAGTAGCGATTTATTTTCGCGACTTTTGCGAGTAGAAAAATAATGCGAATACAAATCGTCGCGAATAGTAAAAACTTGGAACTTCACTGATCAAAATACATGAAGTAAATTTGAAAATCACGAAATTAAATCGTAGCGAAGTGATCAAGAAAGGTCTAAGCGCAAAAAAAAAAAGTATCCACGAAATTAAGTTGGTTTACAGTACTTAAAGGCTTCTTATATAGTAGATATTGATAGCTGCATTTGGGTCTTTATTTTCATCAATTTGTGTAACAGAACTCTGATCAAGAATCTAATTGTATATGATTGATATAAAGTTTGAATAAATTCCAGTTATTGTATTAACATTTTTAAAGAACTTTGATAAAGTATTTTCGTAACATAACAACAAGAACAATTACACCTTCATAAAAGTAGTTAAGATTCTTATTCTATCAAAACTTGGCAATATTTACATATAACAATTACATATTAATTTAAAATGGCATGGCCTTTAATACAAAACGTAATATCAGATGGTCATCACTATTTAAATTAAATAACTTATTTTGTCAAACGATATGTGTCAAAGTCACAGTTAGATTTTATTGTCAAGGAAGTTAACCACCTTGTTCTAATTATAAATGAAAGAATATATTGGGTCATCGTCATAATTAATTCTGCCAAGAAATCTTATCAAAATTTAATTTAAGGTAGATGAGGATTTAATTCAAAAACGATAGAATTTATAAAATTTTGCCACAATGTCTAGTTTATGATATTTTTACAAAAACATGATAAAAAGTATGGGTCACGGATTTTTGTTTTGTTATCCAAGCTACAGGTGGTCGTGCAAAACTTTTGGATTTTGTAAGAATTGATAGATAATACATAAACACTTTTTTTTTCTCAAGTTATAAATTTATAGAAAAGAAACTAAAGTGTAGAATTTTTAAATAAAATATGAGAAAAGAGCTCTAATAATGTGACTCCAGAATATAAAAATAGAAATTGGGGTCACATTACTCGTTTTCTTGCTACAAGAAACATATTTACTTTAAATGATCTCCCCTAGTATGACTTAGTTAAAACAAGTTCAAATAAAAAAACAATGTTATCTATTTGTTAAAAAACAGTCGTAACATAACACCTTACTCATAACATCTCTAGATTTATACTTAAAACTTCAAGATTTGTTCATGACATTTCTAGATTCGTTCATTATATTCTATATATTTTTCTTTTACTACATGAATATTTAAGTTTCATTCACGAACTTACAATCTGTAGACCTACGAAAACCGTTGTTATCTTTCACCTCACTTCTTGTTCAAAGTAAAGGTATGCAGTTTAAAATGGCGAGTTGATGGATATATAGTTTCCGTTTGTGTTACATGGAGTTGGTACGTGAATAAAAGTTACAAATTCGTGACATGGAGTAAAACCAATAAGGAATTATAATGAAATATGATTTTTATTTCTTTAAAATACATTTTTTTTACGATTTTGAGGTAGAAACGTATCCATCAGCTGCCATCCACCTAAAACTCCTTTTTATTTATATTTAGCAATGGACACTTTGAATAGAGCACAGACAGACCAGATGATTCAAAAATTGACAGAAATGAGGGAGAGTGTCCTTAAAAAGTAGGTACATTTATAGAACAACTTATATATTTTTTTTTTCTTTTTTAGTCGTGTCATTGTCAGTTTATTTTCGTCTTATGAGTTTGCGTATCCCTTTGGTATCTTTCGCCTCTCTTTTATAATGCATACGCCAGTTCCGGGATACGGTAGTTAGTTGAATCTGTCAAGTGACTTCCATCACCACGTGACCAAAATGTAGGCATTGCACTTCCAACACATGTGGAGCCAACGGATGAAAAAGTTGATTTTAAAATGCACAAAATATTTGGGAAATTAAAATCTAATACGTTGGTCACCCTCCATCCATTCGTACGGGAATTTCAGATGACGTACTTACGGAACATAAATTATTTCTAGACTACCCTGCAGAATGACGATTCTGAAAGTGCTCGAAACTTTAATAGAGCAGGAATACAGGCGCGCCTTCTATCTGGTATATGACGTCATAAAGGCGTGCGAAATTGACGATCTTCTCCGGTGAAGACACGATTCCAGAAATAGCCTGTTTTACATTTTAGATATTAGTACCATGAAAAGACCAGCGGCTTCGGTGGCCGAGTTTTCTAAGTAGTCGAACTACTGTATTACTAGCCTACCAACACCTAGGTTATGTGTTCGAATCCTGCACGTGGCAGGTGCGGTTGACTTAAATCTTAATGATTGTCAGATTTCCTACCAAAGGTCGGTAGTTTTCTTCGGGCACTCCAGCTTCCTCTACCAATAAAAACATCACAAATAGTGCTGAAAGTGGCATTAACATCAATCAATCAAAAAATATATCATGAAACGACCAAAACTGTCATAATAATTAAATAACGTTATATAGGTGTTGACCTGATATCATTTTGCCTGGATGATATGCAGAGCCGAATTGATATTAAACTCACCATTTCCTGAATACCAATTCATAACTTGTAAATATTTTATTAAACACCATGAAATAATTTACTAATGAGGATACATTTGATATTTTTTTATGAAACCCCAGGGTTTACAGAAGTGTTGCATCTGTGGCGTTCTATTTCGTATTATTATTTATCCCATTAACTCAAGTCGGGCATCAAATGATATGCTTATGGTGTAAAAATTTAATATCATTTGTGAAATTATTTTGAAAAACCATATTTAAACAGAATATACAGAAGTTATAAACGAAATACGCAGTAGGCTAGCATACATGCACACACAATGTATATACGGAATTCGTTAGTGACATTTAGGTCCACATAATTAAAACAAACATGAGATCTATATCGCTTCTTCACTAGAATATTTCTTGATATTTACGAAAATTTTAATGCATAGAATTTCCATGCTTAGTTCAAAGAATCGTGGCATTAATATTTAAAAAGAAGCGGAATACACAAAAGGACAATCTAAAGTTATAAGTAGAAAAAAAAAAAAAAAAAAAAAAAAAAAACCGACAACACCATGGCAAGAAAACAGAAAAAAGACAAACAGCCGTTAATAAAAGAGACAGAAGATACCAAAGGGACAGTGAAATAAATCTAAATGGCATGACAAAAAACGAAAAACGACAAAATACAAACTAGTATTATAGATTCTACAAAACACAATATAAATCACTAAAGACTTAGCAACACAAATCCCATAATAAAACGGGTATTATCTCATTTCAAAGTTTAAAACACTAAATAAAAAATCCTCAAGACTGAGTATCATGAACCCGTCCCCCCAGAAAGCTATGGTGGTCTCATGCTCCCTGGAAGTAGAACAGGCTGCACACTGGACAACTGTCGTGTTGTTCATGGGAAGTGTAATTATAAAAAAAGAAGATGTGGTATGATTGCCAATGAGACAACTCTCCACAAGAGACAAAATGACACAGAAATTAACAACTATAGGTTACCGTACGGCCTTCAACAATGAGAAAAGCCAAATACCGCATAGTCAGCTATAAAAGGCCCCGAAATGACAAATGTAAAACAATTCAAACGAGAAAACTAACGGCCTAATTTATGTACAAAAAAATAAACGAAAAAAGTATGTAACACATCAACAAATGACAACCACTGAATTACAGGCTCCTGACTTGGGACAGGCACATACATACAGAATGTGGCGGGGTTAAACATGTTAGCGGGATCTCAACCCTCCCCCTACAGTGGTGTAACAGTACAACATAAGAACGAACTAAAAGTAATCAGTTGAAAAAAGATGGATACAAATAGAAATACATCTAACAAAAAACACAAACACACAGAGTGGACGTGGGCGGGTACTTGCATATCCCAACAACAAAAAGACACTAAGTACAGATCTGAGAGTATTCGTAGTTACTGACAGCTAGTTCAAAGCCACTAACCACCAATAAAAAAAATCATGCATCTAAGACTAAATTATCAATCAGTACACATCCAACATCCAATGGATTTGGTGTAAAGACGTCATAAACAGTCAGAGAAAAACATGACCTTGTGCAATGCCAATGCCATAAGTGACTTCAGCAATGTGAATATATTCGTGGTCAACTTTCATCTGTAACACTCAGAGTCCATAACGGTCTCACAACTCACGATGGCGACCTTAAAACTTTCGTAGGGACGATTTTGATTGGTGGCGACGTTATTAAAAAATCCAACAGTCAGTAATAACAAATTCTTAAGTTTGTTCGTTGAGTAATGTACGGGGTAGATAATATCGGAAAATTCTATCAGATGTAATAAGGTTTTTAAATTTTCTTTCATACATTACACCTATGGTTAGATCAATTGAGTTTCGTTTAGAAAATAATATCACTTCATGAAACCGTTATTTACCTCTCCTCTGAACAGATCTGTGTCCGAGAACTAACGACAGTCATTTTGTAAAGTGATTTTGAATGAGAAATTTTTGTAAACAAATAACTAATTATACAAATGACAGTTATACCATAATCATCTGTTTTGTTAATACATTGTACGAACAATCTGAGATCAAACTAAAACTTGTTTTGACTCTATATCCATTTATATGAAACACCACACTAATTATTTCATTTCAGAAATGATGCGCCTTCAACAGAAGAAATCTTTTTGAATGAAAGTATAACGAACGTTGAGACATACCTTAACATACTTTCGAATAGGTCTGTATATACTGTGTTTTGTACCGATTGTGGGCAAAAAACTCTCTTGTTTATGACTATTACTTTGCTCCTTTCCCCCAAGGCTTACACACCAATCTTCATTAGTTCAGAAAATCTCAAACTTATCTCAGTTCTCCTCAATATTGCTATAGAGTCCTATCTGAAACTTGAACTATAAATATAACATTGTATTAGTCAGTCCAACTTTCTTTAACAGCCTAAAATTTTATCACATAGTTCTTTTGTCGATGCATACACGTTGAAGGGATGAAGTAGTTCAACGACGCATATCCTGATATTGCAACGATAGATGAACCCATTCACCGGACGCGAAATATCTGTACGGCTGTCCGCTTTTTTGATATAAAAAAACCAAAATATTTATCGGTCTTACTCTTTGGAATGTCAACACCACCCGTTGGTTTCCTTCATCTCTGCAAATATCCATATATACCTTGAAGATGTAATGTTGACATTGTTTGGAGTCTCGTCATGCGTATCCATCCATATCCCGCAAGTCTTTCAAACTTTATATCCAATGATATTAATTCTACTGCATAAGATGCGCATTTTAATTATTATTGCCTCTTTAGCAATGCTCGAGGCAAATACTTTGGTAACTGTTATAGTAGTCAATCATCAGATTTTAATTTGGCGACTGTCAAATAATTTAGGGGAAAGATCCTTGTTTAATACATACACATTGAGAAACATTTGATCTACTCTAAAATCATTTAAAATCAAATAATCAATCAAACCGAAAACTTCAAGATATTCAGATGTAACAACTTATTTTTCTTTAGAGATGTCATTGAGTATGACAAAGAAACTTTGGGAATTATTCAGAGATTGAAGCAGAATCTAAGATTTCTATCGGAAAACAGGTCAGTAGTTGTTTACATTATTGTGCTTTGGTCGTTGGTGGATAGTTGTCTCATTGACAATCATATCATATCTATGCAAATACTTCACACAAAGTTAATTTTCAGAATTGCTAAATTATCAAAAAATAATTATTTTTTCAAGTTAATGCATGATATCAATTATGCAATCTTTTATATTATTTCTAAATCAAGTTATATTAAGACAAAGCTTAAAAAAATTACAGTTATCTCCATTCTAATGCCACATGTTAAAATAAATTCCATTTGAGTAAATATTGTGTAACATCATCCTTTAATGGCATCGGAACAAAATTACACCATAGGTATACTTACGAAGTCAAACATAAACACTACACGTATCTATACTTTTCGTACACACCTGAATAGTTTTAATATTGACAACAAGAAGATTTTAAGGCACAATGTGACAGTGTCTATTTTTGGAGAAATTATATACAAAAAAAATCAGAAATTCAAAATTTCCTTAGTTACGGGCCTGCAGAACGTGGAATATGGCATTAAAACAGAAACCGTTTACACACTGAAGAAAACAAACTGAAGCGTTATACATTTTACAGGGAAAGTAACACTTGTCTTGATATTTTTCGAATATAATATATTTTTTGTAACTGCTGTTTAATTGAGTTCAAACTGTAATACAAGTTGTAAAAAAGGAGCGAAAGATTTGAACGGGATATTCCAACTCGTTAATAGAAAATACACTGTAAATGCCGTGGCATACAAGGAAAAACGATCAAAAGAAAACCAACAGTAAACAAAGCACAACACAGACAAATAAAGACTGATTAATAGGAACAAAAACCGTGGTTGATATCAAATGCTCCAAAATGAGGCTTTAATATTCGATAATATATAATCATAATATACTATCCCTTATAGATATTATTTTTTTTGCCATCTTCAGACACGCTAAATCAGACTTTGATTTCAAAATGATGGTGGGCAGATTGACAGAAACCCTGAATACAATACTACAGAAAAGAAAAAAATCTGAAAGCACGTACGTTTATAGGAAATCCCCACTATTACTTGGCATTTTAAAGTAATTTTATATGGCGTTGTAATGAACGGGTTGACTTATTGCTTATATTCACAGCATAACAATTATTTAGATGCGGGAGTTACAGAAGTGGTGTTTAAATGTGACACACAGTCTCCGTGGCTTAGAAAATGATGCTAGAATAGGTAACATGAATCTTAAGAACCAATTCATGATATGCTTATTTGAATAGAGCCTGTCTTTATTAGACATCATCCAAAACTCATGTTTTATAGATCATAGTTTGAAGTCACACAAAATATTGTCAAAGTTTAATTATATTTCATAAAATAGACTGACTAACAGTACACTGCCACTGCGTTAATTGTTATTTACTTGTCCTGTTGTATTTGTCGCAGCACTATCATTTAAACAAATCAACAACCCTTCACATGTCTATTTTTATGCACGCTTGTTGAATTTGATTCATACGTTCAGAGATTAACAGTGAAATTTCCCTCCCAAAAAACG
Source organism: Mytilus coruscus (assembly GCA_017311375.1). Classification (NCBI taxonomy): domain Eukaryota; kingdom Metazoa; phylum Mollusca; class Bivalvia; order Mytilida; family Mytilidae; genus Mytilus; species Mytilus coruscus. The sequence goes on from CM029608.1 coordinate 46,052,216, forward strand.
ATGGTGCTCTGAAACGATGAGAAGTTCCAACTTCACTAGTGACACGTTTGCAGTTGCATCAACTCAGTCTTGATAAAAGGAGGAGAGGATACCACGGATTAAATAAAGTAGTACAAACAAACCATAACAGAAATAATCAAATAAAAAGAACAAACAGACTAAACTCAACTTAAAAAAAATCACACCTGGACTCCATTGTCCTCCCAAAGAAAAAAGAGCTTCTGAATTGTCCGAAATTCCTTCTACACTAATCATGCTAATGGCAGATTTTAAAAATAAAACTACTTATTTATGTTTATTTTTTTGTTGTGATTTTTCCCTTCTACTTAACATGCATGCAGAGATCCAGACTCAGGCAGAGAAGTGCTAGACGGAGAAAACTGTCCAGAAACCTTCAGGTTTGTATTAACCGGTTTGAATAGTTATGATTAATGCTATTATATTTTATAGTCTAGGAACAAGACAAAGCAAAACTAATCATGGAAGCCTATGTAGAAAAGAATTCTTAATACTGAGAACTTCCTCGATACATAACACTTTTACAACTTTGCATTCTAATATGCAAGACGGTATGATATGGACGTTGGCTGCCCTGTTTCAGAATAGCTGGTTTTGATTAATCAGCCAACAACAAGAACAGTAAGGCGACCTTATTTATACAAATATTAATTCATTAAATTTAAATAACTGAATTCTCTTTGCTGTAGACGCTTGCCGTATCGACGCATCCAGTTTCGCTCTTTTTGGAGTTCTTAGGAGAATCCCTCAGTTTTTGTTTCCTAATCGATTTTCGAGATTTGATATCGGTAAACTATTGTCTATTTTGTTTCCACTTGCTTTGAATAGAATTGTACTGCATTTCTTTAAACATTATTTCCCTTCCTTTATGTACATTGCTAATCTTATTTCATTGCTAATCTTATTTCATTTTGATTGCATTGTGTTTTTTGTTCCTTTTATAGGCATGTTAATGAATCTAATGAGTCATGTTGCCTTCTAAATTAGATTCGTCGATAAGTTCTTATTAATTCACACTTTGATATGCTAACATCGTGTCGGATTAAATTGATAAATCTAATAAAATATATAGTTATTAAAGACGCTCTGTCTGTCTACTGTAAAAATTGGTGTAAACGTGAAAAATCTGATAAAAAATCTCTAGACGTTATTTGAATAAAATTATGAATATTGTTAATATTCGTATATCTCATTTTGAAAACAATTCTGAAATTAGTAATAGGGTCCATGATATTCCCATTTCCAGAATAAAAAATAAACTCCAAGTACTCGCAAAGCGGTTTGTGTTCGTACCGGCAGATAAAGCAGCAAATAATGTAGTGGTGGTGTGACGCTTATACTACACGGAAGTTCTCGAAATCGAAATTACAAATTCATCTACATTCAAGTCCGTACGCTCCACAGAGAGTCAAATTGTAAACAAGCACATCACTGCCACTACCCAGCTTAAAGCCTCTTCCGAACATTTGAAAGTCCCTACTATGTACTGGTTACCTAAATTGCACAAAAAACCATTTAAATTCCGTTTCATCTCCGCATCTAGTAAGTGTTCTACTACCAATCTATCAGTTCTTCTAACTACCTCCTTTACTACTATCAAAGAACTTGTTATTAACTTTTGTAATAAAGCTTATGAAAATAATGGTATTAATTATTTTTGGAGTGTTAAAAATTCTTTAGAGGTTTTAGATAAAATACATGCTTTTGATGGTCCTTTTAATTCTGTTGACAGTTATGATTTTTCTACTCTCTATACTACACTTCCACACAATCTTATCAAGGAAAAGTTTTCATATTTAATTAAATGGTCTTTTGAAAAATCTCATTACAAATTTATTTGCTGTAACTCGTTTAAAGCCTTTTCTGTAACGAAAAGGAAAGTATGCTAGATACACTTACTGGAAATGTGAAGATATGATTGAAGCTTTAAATTTTCTCCTGGACAACATATATGTACGTTTCGGCGATAAAGTGTATCGACAAGTAGTAGGTATTCCTATGGGCACTAACTGCGCCCCTTTAATAGCAGATTTATTCCTGTATTGCTATGAATCTCAGTTTATGACCAAACTCAGTAAAGACACGTCATTGTTACATTTGGTTGATACATTCAACAATACCTTCCGTTATCTAGATAATATTTTTTCGTTAAATAATCCAGAGTTCTCTAAATATACTACCGAAATTTACCCAATAGAACTTACTTTAACTAAATCTAACATAAACAGCAGTAGTTGTCCTTTTCTGGACTTGGACATTTCAATCTCTAAAGGAAAACTCCATACGAAAATTTACGACAAAAGAGACGATTTTTCATTCCCTATTGTTAATTTTCCTTTTTTAGACGGCGATGTTCCTTTGGCTCCATCATACGGTGTGTATATATCCCAACTCGTTCGTTATGCCCGTGTGTGTAGTGATGTCATAGATTTTAACGAACGTAATCAATGCATCACTAGTAAATTATTAAGTCAGGGATTTCGTTACCATAAATTACGTAAAACTTTTGCTAAGTTCTTTCATAGATACAAAGATTTGATTAGTAAATTTGGCTGTACCTGTAGAAAACTGATTAAAACGGTATTTCACATCCTAAATTTTACGGTAATATTGTACTTAAAGCGCGGAAATCACTATATGATCCGTGTAAACTCATCGAACCTTTAAATAAACTTATTAGTTCAGGTTATCTTACCAATGTTGTAATTAGATCTTTGAATATAGTTTACATTGGAACTAATATCGATTTTGTCATCAGCAAATTAAAACATAACTAAATTTGTATTCTTTTCAAACGGGATGTTTAAAGACACACCCACGTTCATTTTGATCTATAAAGAGGTTAAACTCCTAACTATCCTACTGTCTGTCGATACATTTATTTTTGGCATTGCACTAGTCATGTCTTCTTTGACTGTCCATGACGTTAAAATACTAAATCCCTGGGATGTGTTTTAGTTGATTTTAGTCTCTGATGCATGATTTTTATTATTAATTGTTTTGGCTTTTAACTAGCTGTCAGTAACTGCTAGTACTCTCAAATCGTACTTTCTTGTTTATTTGACCTGTTGATACTAATTGTAATGCTTTTTTGTTATTTAATGTTATTCAGGGTTATATCTGGTCTATATACCAGCTTTGATAAGTGTTTGGTACTAATATAAATTTCCACTTCGTACTATGAACATCAAAATTATTTATTTTGTTAAAATATTTCCTTTCTCTATTGTAACTGTATACGTATACCTAACAACAAAATTATTTTATTTACCTGTGTTTAAAGTTATTGCAAATGGCTGATATTTTGTTCGAGCATATTGTTTTTCTTGAATTGTTTAACATTTCATACCGATATAACATGTTACTTTTATTATTCTTCCTTAGTTTATTTATTTTGAATTTACATTGTATCATAGGTCAAATTTATTTGTTCAGTGTATGTTCAGTGGTGTTACTATGTCCTTTGATTGAGTTAAGCTATTTCAGTTGATATTTTATAGTGTGTCTTTCTATGTTGTGATGTTACACTATTGTTTCAGAAAAAGGGTGAAGGTTTGGTACCATTAAAACGTTTAAACCCGCTGCATTTGTTTGCACCTGTCCTAAGTCAGGAATCTGATGTTCAGCAGTTGTCGTTTGTTGATGTGGTTCATAAGTGTTTCTCGTTTCTCGTTTTTATATAGATTAGACCGTTGGTTTTCCCGTTTGAATGGTTTTACACTAGTAATTTTTGGGGCCCTTTATAGCTTACTGTTCGGTGTGAGCCTAGGCTCCGTGTTGAAGATCGTACTTTGACCTATAATGGTTTACATTTATAAATTTTAACTTGGATGGAGAGTTGTCTCATTGGCACTCATACCACATCTTCTTATATCTAATTATGAATATGTGAGAACACATGGAGCCCTATGAAATCTATATTTAAGATTTTTGAATGTACACAAAAAAGTAACCATAGTTCTAAAGTACTTATTGTCCAAGTTGCAATTGTCTTATTAAGGCCAACATATACAGCGGAGCCATTTATTCAGCAGGTGGACAAAGAAAGAAGACCAGATATTATTGAGTATGTTTAAATATAAAAGCTCTAGTTGAATATTCAAAACATAAAAACTTTCTAAAACTAGTGTTATAGCTCTACAGCAGCTAAATAGGTTTACTTATGTCTCATTGTACAAGGGATCCCGATGGCCATAAGATTTAAGTAGTCGATATACTGTATTACTTGCATGTCAAAACTGAGTTTCTGAGTTCGAATCCCGCACTTTGCAATCCGAATCACTCCAAATCATTGTCAGTATTTCTACCGAAGGCAGTGGTTCTCTCCACCAATTGAAACTGATCGCTAAGGAATAGCACAATAGTGCTAAGGTGGCACTAAACACCATTCAATCTATAAAGTAATCTATTCTTACATATGGAAAATTTGTCAACACACAAACACATCAGTAAATTACATGGGAAGAGACATACACTGTGATTAAGTTCATATATTTCTTATTTTCAATTAGCTTAATATAATCAACTGTACCAATTTTTCTGCATTGGATGCACATTTTGACAATAAATGTCTCTTCGGTGATGTGCGTAGCCAAAATATATGAAAATCCAAAACTTAATAAACAAATAAAGAGCTTAAATCAAGCATAAATCAATCTTTAGTTAACTAGTCTATGTAATTATTGTTTGACTTTTCGTCCCTTTTATATTTGGTTATACTGGTGTCTGTTATTATTGGACATGTTTTTGCCCTTATGATGGCATTTCTCTTTTTGTGCATTTGGCTAAATCCTACGTACTTTATTAAGAGGATTCGTACCAGGCGAATTCGGCGTTTTTGATTAAATTAATGTCCTTAGTTGAAGATTGAACAAATACAAATTTGATTCAATTTGATTTTTGGATAATAAAGACTTTTTCTGTCTTGTGTATGAAACTATAATTCCTTTAAAAACTTTCGTTGGTAGAAATGTACAACTTAACTGTGTAAATCTAAGAAAAATATTGTTAAGCATTGACTATTTACGAGATGGGAAGAATGAACTGAATTCGGTGGAAAACTCAAGAAAACATGTACGATAAAGTTTGATTTACCTTAAAATTTCACCTGCATGATGATTTCCTACATGCAAACAAATCCTGAAATCATTCCTTGTAGCTAAATTTCTATTTTGAATCTTGCTTTCTTAGAATTTTCTTTATTCTATACAGCAATTATACTACGGTTACGCTTTTCATGCAGTGCATATGTAACATGCATGGTATATACTGTAGCCATAACCATATAGTATATATAATTTTGAGTTTCCTTTTTGAAAGGCATTTGTTCCCAAGTTCAGATTAGCATACAATGATTACACAAAAATATTCATTTTGACTCATTTGGTAGAGTCCTGACTTAACATTCGAGACTGTTTGAATGTTTTAGGCAAACATGTAGACATTAATATGGATACAATTTTCACAAAATCTTGAGCATCAGAAATCATACATGTATTCGTAAATATTAGGAAAATATTTATTTATTACAAATTGTGAATAAATCATCTTCTTTTAAACAAAGGTCAACAACATACATTGCAAAGCAGCAGATGGATGAAACACGTAGAGAGATTCCGGGGTTTGTATGCATTTTCATTTATTACATCATCTCATGTTTTGATGACAAATTGAAAGAATAAAACGATCAAGGAACATGTACACATGCAAACAGCTACTAATATTTATTACCAACACCTCTTTCTTCAAATAAAGTAATCTTTACTACAGGGACGTCTGTCATATCAAATGGATGCATTTGGAAAGACCATTTCATTCCTTGTATGACCAAGAAGCACAACGTTTTCAAGACAATAAAAGCACGCACTCAACTTTTAGGATGCGACACTAGTTGTGAGATAACTTATTCTTGTTACATGTATGAGTGTCTGTTTCCTTTCCTATGTTACCTTGTACAATAGTATGTTAATAATCCGACTTCATTTTATTACTAGTAGCTGTTTTATAAAATGAAAAAACCCAACATTGAACTAAAAAAATATTCTATATGTGTTTCATGTGTTTTTTACACGGTTTGTTCATCATGTTCTACAGAATATTATGCAATATATAAGTCACATACTTGATTCATACAATATGATATATATAACACAAACATGGCCCTGAAGTATAGATTCTGCGTACTGACGTTATTTGTGATCTTGATAATGTTATAGTATTCATTTATTTGTCTTTATTAATATTACTTTTACTGTTAATTCTTTTTTGTGATATCCATTTGATGTGACTCTGTACTTATGTATCCCGTCATACTTTGAACGACAAAATTATTTTATTTTATTAATATAACCTTTACTGTTAAGTCTGTTTTTTGTGATATTCATTTGATGTGACTCTGTACTTATGTATCCGTCATATTTTGAACGAAACAATTATTTTATATCTACCTGTGACGTCAAACGTGCGATTCTACGCCAGTACTTAAAATCTTTCAATCCTTTATGGGTTGATTTTACATAGATAAATTAAATTGTTTAATTTGATGTATGCCTTTTTGTGCTCATTGTTACATTTGTTTGTTTTTCTAGTGATTAAGATGATAACACAATGTTGACTGCTGTACCCCTATTTTTGACATTTTTACCTATTGTGTCTGTTTGTTTTGTTCATGCATCGTTGTCAATATAATGGAATTTGATGCGACTGTCATACAAGTTAGAGGTTAAGCTAGCGATAAAACCAGGTTCAATCCACAATTTTCTACATAAGAAAATGCCTGTACCAAGTCAGGTATATGACAGTTGTTATCCATTCGTTTGATGTGTTTGAGCTTTCTTTGCTATTTGTTTAGGGACTTTCCTTTTTGAATTTTCCTCAGAGTTCAGTATTTTTGTTATTTTACTTTTTTATATATATATTTACCTTCACAATTTGGATTGCAATATATGACACTGTATTATATTTACTTTCGCATTTTGGATTTGCGATATATGACACTATATTCATTTCATATTAGAGCTTTCTACGAGATTGGTTGCGGAATTCAACTCTTCGCAACAGCAGACGTCTCCACTATAATCCAGGCAATTCGGTGGAAATCAGACGATTTTCAACGTTCTTATAAACCAGATGCAGCGTTACAAAACTACAAGTTTGAGACAGATTTTTTTCATATTGAGCCAAAAAATCCCAAGGATAATCGCAATTTTCCAAAAGATAGTTCTGGGAAGATATCTGTGAGAGTAAAGCTTCCAAATGACATCGATTATCGGTTTCTGCATTTGAAGGCCTACATTAAATTTGGACCCAAATGGAATTTGGTTGACGCTACGTTAAAGGTATATTATACTTTTGATTCACAGGTTACCGGTTTCACATACAGATGATGAAGGTAATAAATCAATTGTCGTCACTATAATTCCGTCTTCTTATCCCGAATGTGACCTACCAAAACGTAAAATCATATAAATACTATAAAAATTCAAAACGGAAAGTCCCTAAACAAATGGCAAAATCAAAAGCTCAAACACGTCAAACGAATGGATAACAACCGTCATATTCATGACTTGGTACAGGCATTTTCTTATGTAGAAAATGGTGGATCGAACCTAGTTTTATAGTTAGCTAAACCTCTCACTTTATGTTTTGTAAATTTGTCAAACCATCGAGTATTTGTGCAAAACGATGGGTGCGACATATGGAGCAGGATCTGTTTAACCTTCTGGAGCACCTGAGATAAGCCCTGGGTTCTATTAGTGTTCGCATTTCTTAGTATTTAGCATTCTGTTTGTCTTTTGGTCCTTGTAATTTTTGTCATTGCGTTTTCAGTTTACTTTTGACTTATGAACTGGAATGTCGCATTGGTTTCTTTCACCTCTCTTCTACAGGTTGTTACCAAATCTTGTATTCATCTGCGTTATGCTATACTTGAAGTTAACTAGAACAAGTTATGCTTTTATCTGTTTTACTTTCAAAAATATCATTGTATGAATTCTTTCAAATTAGTAGTACTTGACGTTCTTAAAATCATTAAATCTCAAACGCATTGATATAGTGATGATACATAGAGTTCCATTTGATTGATATACAATAACCATAGAGTCACCGACTAAGTATTTCAGGTTTTAACAAATTTGCTAATTACGTTGTAATGAAAAATGATGAAAACGACATGATGTTCCGCTTATTTTGAATTTTGTGTGTGTTTGTGTACATCACTTGACTGACGTATACTGAGAAAAACGAAGCCGACGATTTCTATTTTACATCATTTAAACAAAAATTCCATTGGAAATAAGATATAGATTTTTACGGAGTTTTGAAAAAATTTTTGAAATATTTTACGTTCATTGTATACATATGTTGAACTTTTTGAGGAGATTTCGTTCAATCATATTTTATCAAGTATAACATTTTAAGGAATTAGTTTTATCGATTTTCAGTAATATTTCATTTTAATAAATTTGCACTGAACATGCTGAAATGAAAACAAAAAAAAACTGAACTTTAAAATTGATACACGAATCCTATGGAAAGCCAACGGGGTGAAAATTCTTACTTCGTAACTTGTCAATTTGTAACTTGTATCTTTGTAATTTCAAAATTCTTACTTCGTATATTGTCAATTTGTTAATTGTATCCTTGTAATTTCAAAATTCGTAATTCGTAAGTTGTCAATTTGTAACTTGTAACTGTGTGATTTCAAAATTCTTTATTGGTAAATTGTCAATTTGTATATTGATGTTTTGTAACTTGTCGATTCGTTAAATGTCGATTTATAAATTGTTAATTTGTATATTGATGTTTTGTAACTTGTCGATTCGTTAAATGTCGATTCGTTAAATGTCGATTTGTAAATTGTCATTGTTGTATTTAGCTAACGATCATTATGACGACAGATGGCGCTCGGTTTCTTCTTCGGTGTATCAGCCTTCTGCAAGTAGGAGCACCTCCATATGGAGTTTATACCTAAGTAATTTAAATCAATTATGTACAGCAAATGCATCAAAAAGAAAACAAATAGAATAATAACATTTTTATTTTTATATGGCATGTATATATATACAGAAACCCGGTTTTATTTTGTTTTCTGAAGACGACAGGTGGCGTATCGTTTGAGAACGAAAACTATATAAAAATACAACCCGAATAGTTCATTAACCCCACGTAATCGATCTCTCCTACTTGCGAGGATAATACAGTAGTCGTCGATTAGCGGAACATAGCGACCGAATTATTCGGGTAAATAGAAATAAGGAGATGTGGTAATAAACAGTATGATTATCAATGAGACAACTATCCACCAAAGTTCAAATAAAGTCGATGTAAGCAATTATAGGCAACGTACGGCCTGCAACAATGAGAAAAACACAATCCATGTAGTCGGCTATAAAAGTCTACATCAGTACGTGAAAACCCAGGTAATAAATGGTTTTTATTCATCCTAAAATGCTATTATCGGACCATTTTTATTCTGACAGAGGCCTCAGGGGGGAGGGCTGACATATATATATATGTATATTAATATTAATTTGTACATGCCTACTAAACATTTCTGGTCAAGAAGCTAAGAATTGCCACTACCTGATTTTTCGTTCTATAAAAATTTACAAAACAGAAAGAACAAAATATTCCCGATTCCCTCATTATCAACTGCTGCTTAACGCCCTGTACTCTCGGTATCCCCCACGTGCCACCCATCCTTAGCCTGGCAACCTGACCCAATCTAATACTTCGTCGATCGGATCGTTAATTAACAGTTGATTCACGATGTTAATCAATAACATTTGTACTTTATAAGCTAAATATTTCGAAATTTGCATTTCATATGAAATTAAAAATAATTTTAGGAATCATTCTTATATCCAATTTTCGAAACCATGTTGTTGCATGTATTCCGCCTGGCTCTTCAGTCCAACAGTGAGCCAGGATCCAAGGCTACCCCTTCTCACAGTTTGCCACCATTTTACTCTTCAAAATATTCCCTGACAGCCCTCCCCCGCAACCCCCAGTCAAACCCCAAATCATGTTCAAAGATTTTCATGGGGAAACGAAATCAGGGTGAGCAGATTGGAGATAATTGCTTCGGTCATGCAAATGGCGAGATGGCAAGATCTTCTATCTGACAAGTCAAAGCGGTATGGTGTCACTTTGGTAAAAAGTGGGTATAGGTGTGTAATAAAAAAGAAACTGTTTCATAGTTTTACAATCATGGTCATTGACAAAATATCCAGAGGGTACAGCTTCTAGTATATGTCGTTCCAGTACCATGATCATTCTTGATCTGTATCGCTATCTGTATAATACGTTATGGATACCAATACTGGCTTTAATACAATGGTAGAGAGAGCGCCGTCGATTTATTGACGGTGCACGAGAGCAGTATCTGAAGCTGTTAACGCTCGGTGTGCGCACTACAGTGTCTTCAAGGAGGTTCCACTCGATTACTGTTTTTACGGAAAATGAGTTGGAATGTGGGATTTTGATAGTTGAAAACTCAAAACACTTTAGGTAGTTCTTAATCTGTTTTTCCACAATATTTGTTGACTGATAATTGTCAAATCCCTTGGCAGCAATTCTTTTTGGACTAGCTTTTTTTTCAATTTGTCAGGTTCTATAGCAAGAACCAGCCCCTCAACCACCTCGTACAGAAATATTAGCTTCTGGCTTAAGCGTTTTGTCTGTTTGCCTTTGGTGAGCATGTTTGAGACGCAACCATCTTCTCTGGATTTGTAGTCTCCTCGGTATAAATCTCGTAGCTTGTCGCTGTATTCTTTCAAGCTTGTTGATGTTCGTAGATGTGTAGGGGTCCCATATACTATTGCTTCATACTCCATTATTGACCAGTGAAATATATGCGGTTTTCTTGCATTCTGGTGGGCAATATCTCAAATTCCTTATCAGGAATCCTAGTGTTGAGTTTGTATTCTTGGCTACGTTGGAAATATGGGCAGTCCATTTTAGGTCCTTGATAAGTTTTCTGGTTCCTTTAGATTGTATTACAAAATATTGCATATGCAATACAGTTTTAATATATAGTATACGTTAACTAAGTAATAGTTTAAAATAATACTTCATCAGTCAATTTGTTTTGCAAAGTACTACATGATATAAAACATTTTTATCTTCATTACTCAAGAGCCAAATAAATAAAGATTTGTCATCCATTTCAGTGCTTCTTGTATTAAAAAAATCATCAGATATAAATTACATTCTTTTCCAATATCTTAAGATTATAATATTGAGGAATAATTGATGTCAACCCATTTCTCCCATTGTACATTAAGTCCTAGATTTACGGCCCAGAACAATATAAGTATGAATTTTCAAGCTCAGTCTTATATTTTATGTATTTAGTATAATTTTGACCCGGTCAAATATTAAGAAGAAATTTCCTGCCAAGTGACAGTGATATAATTGCAAAGTTGAAAAGGGAGCCCATTCCAGCGACACATCGGTATATACTAGTACCTAAATACAGGAAGTGACACACCCCTCCCAGGACGTGTGGTGACCAGTACAGTAGACATATATGTTTATTCGAGGTCAGCTCTATATAAAACCGAGTCCTTGGTATATATGCCATATAAACCAAACAATGTATTTATCTATTTATTTTGTATATGCTGTACATAATTGATTTATTAAATTACTTAGGTATATACTCCACATGGAAGTGCTCCTACTTACAGGGACTTATACACCAAAGAGGAAACCGAGCGCCATCTGTCGTCATAATGATCGTTAGCATAATACAACAATGACAATTTACAAATCGACATTTAACGAATCGACAAGTTACAAAACATCAATATACAAATTGACAATTTACAAATCGACGTTTAACGAATCGACAAAATAATTACAAAACATCAATATACAAATTGACAATTTACCAATAAAGAATTTTGAAATCACACAGTTACAAGTTACAAATTGACAATTTACGAATTACGAATTTTCAAATGACAAAGATACAAGTTACAAATCGACAAGTTACGAAGTAACAATTTTGACCCCGTTGGCTTTCCATAGAATCCACAGGCCCTCGATTTAGACAATACCAGTGTGTTTTAAATAAGACATTATTAGAAAATAAGTTAAACCTGTGTATTGAATTAGGATTTTATAAGGAAGTCCTAACCAATACGTGGAAACAAATGACGAGTATCGTTTAACATTTTGCTGAACAAAATTAACGGTACCAATTTCCCGCACCAGATTCACATTTGGAGATTAAACGGAGTTTTGAATCCACAATATAAAACTTATTTGAAATAATAAATGCTTCTTGTAAATTAAATTTGAAAATATTACTAAGTAATATATCCAATGATAACTTCGATTACTATGTCTTCAATGAAATGTTTTTCGTTATTTGATGTGTTTTTGCATTGTCAGTATATGAGTTCGAAGATTTTTATGCATTATGATCGAAAACAAGATTTTTTGTTTGTTTTAAGTTATGCTCGTGTTGACAAAGAGTGCTAAATCAAGAGGGCACACTATTCGGAAACACAGGTAATCATGTTTTTCTTACATTTGATTTATTTTATTTTTTTTTCGGTTTCAGGAGAAATCAGTGACGTTTCAAGCTGTTAAACTAGATGCACTCTGTATTGTATCAAAACCTTTAAAGGAACGTGTAAACATCTTACCAAATGGTTGCAAGTATCGTGCTCAAACCGACAACAGAGTTGAAGTAATCTTCCCTCCTGGTTCAGTTGAGAGTGAGGAATCTCTTACTTTACATGTACGAACAAATATTTTTAATATGGGTTATTTGCTGCATTTGTTTGCACCGGTCCTAAGTCAGGAACCTGTTGTTCTGTGATTGTCGTTTGTTGGTGTGATTCATAAGTGTTTCTCGTTTTTCTTTTTTTATATAGAATAGACCGTTGGTTTTCCTGTTTAAATGGTTTTACACTAGTAATTTATGGGACCCTTCATGGATTGCTGTTCGGTGTGAGCCAATGTCCGTTTTGAACAGCAGTATACTACTGTTGCCTTTATTGAAGGATGGATGTACTTTGACCTATAATAGTTTTCTTTTTACTAATTGTGATTTTGATGGAAATTGGTCTCATTGGCACTCATACCACATCTTCTTAAATATATATGTCGAATGAACTGATTGATGCAATTCATACAATTTTTCTTCGATAAAAAAGATCAGGCCTTATGACCAGATTAATAAAAACTAAAAGAATAACAAGGCGACAATAATGAGCATATGTAAGTATGATAAATTTAAGATATCCATCTAATTGCTCCTTGCAAATGTTCTGTTAAAAATTATGGTTGGAAAGTTAACTCTTTGCGGAATAGGCAAAAAGGCTCTTTGATTGATGGATTTTCTCCTTTTTTATGTATAAGTATTTTAATGTATAACTGGGGTGTACAATTTTATTGTTAAATGCCATTGTTTGTAAGATTGATCTTCTTAATTTGTATAAAGTTTAGTTTAGTTTTAACATATTTATTTATAGTGGATTGGGAAACAAGTTATTACAACTTATATTAATCCCTTTCCACTTTGCTGGTGCGAGTGCTGCCTTGTAGCGGCATTAGCCTGCTCTTTTCAAATCTACATGGGTGTCTTTTACGTGCAAGAGATATTGCACGCTTTTAAAACGAGTCAGTCATTTGTCATCCCCTTCCGACGGACTATCATAGTATAAAGTATTTGTATGATTTTAAATGCAGGATTTTATAAAGAAGACGAAAAGGAGATTAAATGTAAGAGTTGTGACACTGAAATTTTATTTTTTACAATGTAACAATTAGAAATTCAAAATTTAGTTTTTACTTTTTTTTTTCATCATTTAAAAATATTTTTGTTAGGTTATTCCTGTAAATAAAGCAATTTTGCGAAGACAGTACGAAGAACGGAGTAAAAATGGGGAAGCAATTCTGGCAATTTCTGATTGTTTGTATACTACTGGAGATACAAACCTTAAAAAGAAGGTTCAAGTCAAACTTCCACTGAATGATATAAGAAAACCCACTGAGTCAGATGAAGATTATGTATACAGACTTTTCAGACAAAATACTCATGGACAATTTACGTTAACAGATAACGTGGTTACGGTTGATGAAAATCATACTGCAGTTTTTGAAACAGACAAGATTTCTGGGTAAGGACTAGCATTATTAAATTTAGCAATTTTAACATTAACGGTATAGCAGATTCGCATTTCAACAGCATAGGTTGTAAGGCTATGTTTCAGGCCTCAGTCTTTCAAAATCTGAAACCTATAACAAACTTTGATTAACTGATATATTCGAATTATACAAAAAGAATAAGGAAAATCCTCACAAGGAATCAGAAGTATGTATAAAAGAGATACATCTGTGTATATTTCTTAATCTAAAATCAATAACAGCAAATTCAAATGTCCGTATTGCATTACAATACATAAGTTCCGAGCTACAGGGCTGTTGATACCATCAGATCTAATGGTTTTAATCCTTAAAGGTAGATGTGGCTACTCGAGGTAAAAATCTTGCTACATAGTTTTTACACCTTTATTCAATGGTCCTCTGCTCTTTAAGTCAACACTGATGGTTAAGCTCTATCACTTTTATTCAAATATTTGTATGCTTATTTGATGGTTGCAGTGAACAGCTGGCAATAAATAGTCTAATTATTGGTGTACAATCCATATATTAAATACTCGTACGAAGTGTATAACTTCCCTGGCCTTATCAGCTGCAGTTATGAATGATAATGACATGCATTATCTGTTGTGTGTCTTGTTGAATTTAAACATATTGTATGTTCCAATAAGTGGTAAGACTACGGTGACCTTCAGTTGTTAACTTCTGTGTCATTTACTGTCTTGTAGAGAGTTATGTCATTGGCAATTTATCACATCTTTTTTTATAGTTAGTCCCTATACCATGTACCCTTTCAGTGTCTCATGTAAAGCAAGATTTTGATTGTATTGTGTCTAAAAGAAGGACCCTATTTCCGTGCAAGTGATACAATTGTATATACTTTAGACTGAGATACATTATTAAACTAATCAATTAACATCAACATTAGAATGTAAAACTAGGTTTATATTCTCTCCTTTTTGTAGAACAAGCGTTTCTCTCATAGGAAAGGACGAACTAAAGAAAGGTCCGCTAGAAATATCTGGAAACATCGAAGAAATGCATGGTCATCAATCAATCTGCAAAGTTCTATTCTTTGTAAGTGAGGTGACGTCACGTGGGCTTACAGTTTTGCTCGCTTGTATTGAAAAATCAAATATGCAAGCGTTTTGCCAAAACTGCGAAGAGCTTCCAACTTTTCAAGAACTGGATAAGCAAAGATTTAGTCTTCAAACCACAAATCAAAATTGCCATCTCTCTTAAAGGATGTTTCAGTATGCCACGTTTTTCGTCGAGGAAAAGATTAGACATGACCTTTTTGCCAAACTCGACAGAGAATTTTACAAGATTCGTAGTTGAAATTAAACCGAAAATGGACCAAGATGTATACGGTATTTTGTTACTCACCAAGGATCAGGAATTTTTGGATGAAATAGTTTATAATACACTTCTCAACAAGGAATACGCAAACGCATCATTGTCCAGAAAAAACACTGACCGACAAAGAACACAACGGTCTGATCAAAGGACGTCTACCAAAGGAAAAAGTTTTATTGACAGGCAGCCGACTTTGCCAGTTCGTCAATTCAGTGAAGATGGTATGGAAAACAATACAAATAATGATTCTATTTCTAAAACATAACTTAAGATAGATAGATTCCACCACTGCAACAAGTGTGTTACGATATTTCTCAACTCGAGACAGTTTAATTTTGATACTTAAAGCGCGAGGCTTGCAGAGATTTTTAAATAATTGAGATGTATCTGTTGAGAGTGAAAAATATCGTAATACACGATTTATTGTGGTGAAATCTGTTTCTCTAAAGATTTTTTTTCCTTCTTTTTCAAAGATTTGCAGAAAGTTGTGTTGTTGATATATGACGTCATCGGATATTGTCGCCTTTTTTTTGACTTAACAATGGGAAATTTAGAAAACAAACAAGAAAAGTTGACATCATAATTAAATTTCGTCCATCATTTGCTAAGAGCAGATATTTCACTAGTGAGGAGAAATATTTTTCTCACGCCGATCAAGAAATGTGAAAATGGCACACAAGTTAGAGAAATATAGTTTTAATTTTGTCCAATCTCCTTACAAATAAATACACCATACGCGAATTTTTTCTACAAACTACCCATTGATGGCACTCAAATTTGAACAGTTAGAAAGCAAACCACTATTTTTTTCTTTTATTGTTAACGTTTACATTATGCCATTGAATCTTCTTAGGTCTTGCATAAATTACACAAGAAGGAACAATGGCATATATGTTAAAGTCTGAATGCGTCGATAGGGTAAACGTCTACTACTATGCATGCTTTGCGAATCCACTTAGTCTATTTGTCAAAATTGAGAAAAAGATTCAATCAGTAATTTAGATAAGAAAACTTGAATGCCATCTCAAGATCTCACACTATGAAAACATATATCTAGCGAGTAAAGACACAGGTATATCGGTCAGCTGATTCATGATTATGACCATATACCTAACATAGTGTCAATATCAATCGTATTTTCTCTATTGGAACAGTTGTTATGTACAGATAATACCCCCTTCGAAAATATCGAGATATGAAGCATACCTTCTGATGTTGTTAGTATCCTTAATGCCATATACATACGGATATATGACATGAAAGCACTGAATCTTGGTTTTTGAGTTGCAGGATATCCTCAATATGTCTTAGATTGAAATTAATGAGCTTTGTGGACTTTTCTTATCTATGTCTATGAGAATTTTTTGTGTGAATTATACTTCACATGAGTGCAAAATAATTTAGCCAGTAGAGGAACACAATAAGTACCCATAAGAATACCGACTGTCTGTTGAAGTCCATGAAAACTAAAAAAAAATATGTTATCGATAAAACATTCCAACACTTTGAGAATATCATGTTTGGTGTATTTGTTTATAGATTGAGTGCGGTTCTAAACAGAGCAATTTTTCATGACCTTAAATGAGATATTTTGATCTACGATTCCCATTCGTGTAGAAAAATTAATGATGCATTCGATCTTTCAATTGAGCATGGAGAATAGTATTGTGAAGCGTAGAAAAATCAAAGGTTTTAATATTACCGCAAAGTTGCAGAGAATGAATTGAGGATTTTACAATAGATCTTAAGAACTGAATAATAGTCCATTCGAGACCAGCTGATCTATGTAAGGGAATCAAACCCTTAAATAAAGAAACTACTTTGTTACAGCACATCAAAGGTTTTGGCGTTTTATACTCTTTATCGACCTTGAGTCGTATCTAAACGAAACCCTTTTTTGCGTAACAAATTATAATCCTTGCATCTTCGCTGTGTTTTTATCACTAACATTTCTGGGAAATGTTTCGTCACCAATAACCCACTAGTGAGGATCTTGTGTAGACATTAAGTATATTTATTTTCTAATATTCTATTAACTTTCTGTAGTTGAAATTCTGAGTAACTCAAAACTCAGGCATAGATGGCGTAACCGTATTTGGGTAACTTTTTGAATTTTCGTGCTTGCAATGCTCATGAAGTTAGTGTTTGATTTGACTGTCCTATTTTCTTAGTCGAGCACCAACGACGAATATGATGCAGACAATATGCGCGTCTAGTACGACCTATTGGCATTGTATCTTTGATTCGATTTTTTCTTTCATATTAAGTGAATTATATTTAGTGAGCATAATTGTTTGTTTATACATAACTTTTGTTGGAATTTGACAGAATGCTATGTATACTATTTTCTTATTTGATGTCAATCTCTTATTTATTTGTTTTTGTTTATTATGATTTGATTAATTTTATGTAAATTTGTACTTGTCAATACATATTCATACTTTTTTTTATCTTTTCGTTAACACTCCTTTATACAATTACAACTATTTATATTTTCCAGATTTCTTGACAGAAAAAGGTGTAATGGCCATTGCAAAATTGCTTAATGCAGACAAAATGTTTGAAACTGTTCTTCATCTGGATATGAAACAGGTTCAATATGACCAAATTTGTGAAAAATTTCCATCCAGCAATAGACAGGCTTTCACATTGCTGAAAACAGCACTCGATCAACTGAAGAAAAACAAAGTTGACAAGTTAACATCTGCACTTGAAAGTGCCGAGGAAGGAGGATTAGCTGAAAGTATTCGCCAGATCTTTGAAGAACAAGGAGACCTGTCAAAAGTACAGAAGTAAAGTCAACAATATGTTCGGAAGACCTTGAGGTCACTGTCTGTCATACCAATCATTCAAGTAAACCATTGGATTGCATATGTTTAGGTTTGAGCGTTGAAATTGCGATCAATCAAGAAACGCATCAATTTTATAAAGTGTTTATTACATATTTATTTTATTCGACGTTCTCTGAGAGGAATAAATGAGAACCATGAATGTTATGAAAGATTCTTTCTTAAATCTAAAATTAAAAGACTAATACAGTATGTAATACTATCATAGGATAATTCCCAATCTGTTTTAGTATGAAACCTGGTGATATTCCTTAATCGAAGTTTAAGATGACTTATTGTCTATAATACGATAAATATGACGTAAAGCACAAATTCTAACCCTTCCGTGGCACACTGAGTCAATTCAGGTTTCGATAGAATTTCCGTGACTCAATACAATCATGACATTGTTGCGTTGTTAGTCGTTTTAGAATGGTGTTCATTGTACATCTATAATGCGTGGTTGTGTTGTGCCACATAAATATTTTTATAATCGTTTTAATATTCGTATAAATATTTCCGGAAGGAGCACGATTTGCTTATTTTTCGAAAGCATCTGGAATCCTCCCCGGTTATTTCTTAGGCTGGTGTTGCTCAGTGTTACCTTTCTTTTCAGCAGAATGTTGAGGACTGTTGTTTGCCTCTCCGTCGGTTTTCCGTGTTTTGTGCCATAGCATTGTTTATGTCCATTCCGCTATGTGTTTTGGATATCTCCTTGGTATCTATACATTTTGTAGTCTCCTTGTACAAATCGATTTATTTTGACAAAAAATGAGAGAACTTATATTTTGATTGCTTTTTAAGTGCAGTTTGGAAGGGATTGAACAGTCTAAAGTGACAAATATAAAATAGTGTATTTTTACCTAATCTCTTTTATTTTGTTTTGTTTTGCTACTATTAAAGTGAATTTAGTGGATAAGAAAACTTAACTAATTAAAGATATCTGATACAAGTTCTTGTTAATATTTTGATTGGTATGTGTCCCGTTTAAAAGGGTTAAACAACGAATGTATAGCAGTTTGATATTAAACCATATTCTAATAATATTTAAATACTTTTTCACACTGGACTGTGTTTTGAGATTTGTTCACTCATAATCAAAACCAATACGATATCTTTTATCTATTTTAATCTTAATTTGAGGAAATAGTGGTGTATCAGTGTTCAAATTTTCTATATGGTCCAGCAAAATAGGAATCAAAGTTAACTACGTTAAGAACAAACCCGTGTTGATCGACAGGGTCAGGAATATTATAATTTGGAAATCTAATGAGAGGAAACGAAAGGAGACTTAAACATGACTTTGGAGATAAAAAAATATAGTGCATGGAGCACAACATTCTATACATCCTAACCATATAAAATGATAAACATTGAAAGACATTTAACAATGTAATATGTACTCAGATATGTTCTAATGTTCATTACTGTAGTTGGGAAAATTATGATTATGGGCTAGGGAAAATACAACTTTTCATAGTATTGCCTCCCAAATCCTAATATACTATGCAATGTTTAATGTTTCTTTTCCATTCAAAAATACAAATGATCAATACAGTTATATATGGTACCAATTACAATCCCTTGATTAACATCGATCATAAAAGAGAAACATTACATATTTTTCGAAGTTAAACAGAGTAAACAGTTCAATCAACATTTCACATCATTATTCTAGCATTACACTTGTAACTGATAAGTTAAATGTTGCGTTAATGACAGTGATAAGTATCAATTATCCTGATAATAATTGTTACAATGAATGAAAATATAAAGGAGAAAAAAGAAGAAATAAAAATCAGTACACTTTATATACTATTGAAACATCACTGTTTTTTCTTAGTTATACTCATCGTGGGGATCACTCAAATCTATCTTCATCGCATCAATGCTTTATATAAGGTTACCACATATCTGTTGAACTGTGAAAATGAGTATGTAACACCCCTTTTAAAATACCATTAAACATGTTAAAAGGGCTTAATCTGATTAAAGATCCGTGTATAATGAGTTCTGATGATTCGATCTCACGATATGATTAAACGATATGATGTTGGTTAAAATCATATTATACAATCAAACCAGAGCTTACTATAAATTTATCAACCATCATAGAATGAAAACTCTGCCAACTATAAAGGCCTTGATACGGGTAGTACTTTGTTGTATTCTTTGATTATTGGCGAACTTTCATATACATTTTAGCATAAAAAAAAAAAGAAATAAAAATATGATTTAATAAAACAAATGCTGAGATCTAAACGGATGTAAAGAATCGTCTTTGAGATAGTTGGAATGAAAATGAACTTGCTGAAAGAAACATTAAGATCTCGATCAGCCGATGAAGGACATAACTAAATAAAATATTTTCTCAATTACTCGTGTTGAAACAATTGAAACCCTTAGATTGAAAGATTGATATAAATAAGGTTACCTGATCTATTTCATTGAGTCAGTTTAGTAAGATCTATGCTGAGGAGATTCCTATTGGCTAAATGGGGTGTTTAAATACCCAGCTACATTTGTATGTCCATATAGAATTTGGACGTTAAAGCCGATACGCTGTTGTGAAGGATAACGAACAGTTTTTATTTTTCATCTGAAACTATGAGTGACATTTTATTTCAAACACGATGTAAAATGCCATTTGATTACCAATATTGTTTGAAATGATAAATGCTACGTTTGTTTCGATCAGGTAACTTATTCTTTTGTTTGAAGCATTGTTGAAACGTCAACTACATCTAGCATCGGGTTTATGATGCCTATGGGATATACAATACATAATTCATTACGTACCGCCGTAAGATATAGATTTTTCCATTACCGTTTTCTACAGTCGCATTGGCTTTTGATTTTATGTAATTTGCGTACTTCTATTATATACTGTCGATTGACAACGTTGTTAGGTTATTCTTAAATCAGATAAGAACTAACTAAAGGTGTTTTGACAAGTGAAAGAATACTAGTTCTTAATATTATTCACACCATCTAAATATACAGTGATAACTTGCGTTATGATCTACTATATTGCGTTAAGATGAGAAACATGTTAGGATGATATGTTCCCTATATACAACCACATTTACACAAATGATTAAGAAACCTGAATACAATCGTTCTAAATCAAATATACCTGGTAATGACTTTTACCCTAATGTAGTCTTATATTTTGGGATTTGTATTTTTTTCCGAATTGATTCTTTATTGCTGTTTAATAATAAAATTTCGTGTACTGCATTTATGGGATTTATATTTTATTCTTCTCGACATGTTTTTTTTTTTTCAAACAAGATTAGTTTTTTGTCGATTGTTAATTTCCCCTTTTGAATGTGATGATCCTTTGGGTCCTACTTATAGAGTGTGTAATTTTAAAGTTAATTCGATTAGTCGTTTTTTTTCGAACATCTGAAAATGATTAAAATAAATATGTGTTCATACTAAAATAATTAACAGCTACGACACAGATATAACAATGTATAAGGAAGTGGTCACAACGTTTAGTAAATTTTATCATAAATTTAGAAATTAACTGAGAGAATATGCTTATTAGGTCATATTATTTATACAAGCAACACGTTTAGAATTTTGTTCAGTTTTTTTTGCTTTTGCTGAGTATCTCCGGTCGGTAAGCACTTGACATTAAGGAATAAGTGCAAAGACTCGTCTGTTTGAAGTCAGAAAAATGTGATCGAATAGGATGACATGTCTTTCTGCGGTCTGTTACATTGTGAAATTAACAGGTTTAAAAACCGGCTTAGTAACTCCGTCGTACACACCTGGTTTAGTATTCATATTACATTAAAATGATCTATTTCTGAAAATGTATTTAATTTGCCGCTGGACGTTAAACAACCATTCACCACCTTCATGGAATCATCCATAAGTAACTATTTATTAATGCTGTTTTAGGTGGCGGTTTTTTTATATGGTCGAGTTAATGCCAGAACCAAACATATGAAAAAATTGTATGATGGGATAAAAATGGATATCGTAATAAATGAAAAGAATATGCAATAAACATTTGAACATAAAAAAATAAACAGGGAGAACAGGAATCGCCTACATATTTACATAATTCCTCAACAGAATATAAACGGTTTTAAATTATTCACAATTTTCTCGGTAATTTATTATTAAAAGATATGCATAGTGAACAAAAAACCAACAATACCAAACTCACGATCTGTTTAATCCATTGTTTTCAATACAAATACTGACATACTTGTTAATTTAGGAAGCATTAGCTCCTTAATTGAAATCACATGTAATGAATACTAAATGATGACATCACTTTTAAATTTAGTAACAGTTACAGGAATTTCGATTTTAAGGTCTGACTTCTTTTCTTTTCCTTAAATGTAACATACTAAAGTATTGTAAATAGGCTACTAACGGTTACTGGTTTTATAATAAATGTTATGGCTTATTTCATCAAATTATTCTGATGAAAACAAGTATCATTAAATCAATGAAAAATAAAAATCAAATCAATAAATTGAGTAATTGAGTAAAATGTAAGATACTTAGCAGTCCAAAAAAGTTAATAACAAGCCGTTGATTTTACTAGTTTTGTTTCATAGATCTATAGAAAGATCTCTGGGTTGAAAAATTCCTTGTTCATAAACGATCTCCCATTCTCATTCAACGACGTTTACATCTATTTCTACAAGTGAATTTCCTTCAGACAAAATCAGCGTCCCTGGTTATCAATCAAACGTCTTACAGATATTGCAATAACACATTGATTCTGATTGTATAAATGTATAACGTCATTATCATAAAAAGCCGGGTTTAACGACAAAAATTAATTCAAGAATTGTACGAGTTAAATACTGTTGCGAAGCCGACAAGAAAGTTCTAAACGTGAATAAAAGTAGCCTCGAAAATAAGTTGGTTTACACTACACGAAAATGACACGACTACAAATATATAATCATATATACTATCTAGACTTTCATTGCAAGGGTAGCCTATTCTGTTTTGAAATATGGACTCGAGAGTGCTCTTCTCCGCTTTGATTCTGTTCAAATATTTACAAATGTAGTTGAAAGAATTTGTAAGTAACAATTAATAAGAATCTAAAATTTATTTTGCCATTCAAATGAACTTTTTACCCTTTACCATGTGGCTACAAACACGAACTTTCCCCCGAAAATGTCAGTTCCAGTTTATTTTTGTTAACACTTAGTAATTGACAAATTAACATGATTAATCTTTTTGGTTTGTGTTATTACTTTTGCGGAATGCTTGTGTTCCATTGAGCAAACTAATCACTCGTTATGCTAGTTTTCAAAGTTACAGGCAAAACCAGTAAAAAAAAAAAAAAAAAAAAAAAAAAAGGAAAAAGTAGATTACGGCCATTACTTCTATCATAAGACACCTGATAATTTCGTCAATTTAATTGTACTGTAGATTTAACTCATTTTAGACATTAAAATTTACATTTTTCTTTTAATAATTTCTAGATAATAAACTTACCACTAAATGTTTAGAATAAATATTTAACGACAATAACCCGTATTAGGAGTCGACTAACGATTCGGTTATGTTTGATAT
Source organism: Mytilus coruscus (assembly GCA_017311375.1). Classification (NCBI taxonomy): domain Eukaryota; kingdom Metazoa; phylum Mollusca; class Bivalvia; order Mytilida; family Mytilidae; genus Mytilus; species Mytilus coruscus. Next base: position 46,076,095 of record CM029608.1, read on the forward strand.
ATTTTAAGATTTAGTTTTGCTGATAATTTTCCCTTTTTCAAATTTATTTGTAGCTTATATCATTTGAAAGATAATAGGCAAACACGAAACAAAAATGATAAAAATCGTCATTCCAGGGCAATAACTCCTATACAAAACAGAAATTTCGTCGAAATTGACATTTCGCTACAGTAAGAGACAATACATGAATTTTACACCTCTGTTCTATTTTTAGCCTATGCAACCATGTTAGTTGGCCGACTTCATCATCAGGCACATTTAAAAACTATGTACCTCTAGGACGATTGTGGCCAAATAAGGCTCAGTAGTTTCAGCGGAAAAAGTTAACGGGCGGCAGCCGTCGCAAAGTAATGAAAAAAGCTCATCTTTATTGCAACGCAATCTAAAAAGTAAAAACTAAAAATCTAAATTTCGTAAAATCGTTTCCTGTTTCACTACTGATACTGTCAAAAACATGTTCACCGGCAATCATAATCGTAAAAGTTCCCCTCCTCTCTCAGAGTTTTCATTGTGTAAATATTAAATACAAGGAATCTTCATTCGTGGTACTTTTAGTTACATAAGAATAAAAAAAACTTTAAAGTTTGACAATAAAAGTTTAAACAGCTGTAATAATAGAAAGCAACTTTTAGTATCAATAACAGATATTGGTCATATAAATTACCTTTAATGTTGGACATAATGACATAACTGAGGGTGTGCATGGCGGTCCTTCATTTCTGTATTCTTTATCATTTTATATCATTTTTCTCTATTCGTTATTTATTTTACCAATAATTCTTTGCGTTTTAAATTTAACATCACTTTGTTCTCTAATCGTTATTTTTTTAGCTTATTTATCTCTATTCTTATTTTTATTGCCCTTCGCCTTATTCTGTACTTTGTGCCCATTATTCTCTTTTCTGTAAACCCCTTCTAGAACCTAATAACTATACTTTTATAATCATTTAAAACAAAGGGTAATCTGATCAATATACATAGAAGATTAAATCACCAATATTATATAAATGCTTCGCTTACATTTTCAATAGACATGCATTCTTTAAATATATCAAGGTCTTTCCTCGTATTTCGTTATTTTTCTATTAAATGAATAATGTAGGTTTTCTAAAGTAACCAATCAAAACTTTCCTGTTTGCTTGATATTTGACAAAAACCTACTAAAGAGGAGTTGGTGGGCACCTTGACTCGAAATGTCGGAATGAGTCGTTTACCGTGTAAGATTGTCTCATCCGGAGCACACTCCTAAACCAACAGCGGTAAAACACATCAGTAAGAACAGAAAAGACACTGTTGTAAGCAAGGTAATCAATTTTAAAAGTTTATGCACTACTGTTACTTCAGAAAAAAGTTTATGCACTACTGTTACTTCTGAAAAAAGTTTATGCACTACTGTTACTTCTGAAAAAAGTTTATGCACTACTGTTACTTCAGAAAAAAGTTTATGCACTACTGTTACTTCAGAAAAAAAAAATATGCATAACTGTTACTTCAGAAATTATTGTGTGAATTTACTATTGGGATTGTTGAACGAACACAAAGCAAGATTGATTATTGTGATATCAGGAAATTCTGTATACCATTAAAGCAATCACAATTAAAATGCGAGTTTTATGTTTGCGAAACCTATCCGTCGCAATTTTTGAAATAATAAAACATAACGATAATTTCTGAATTTACTGTATTATGTACAATTTGATCACAACTAAGGCTACACAATCTCACTTCAGTAATTATAACTGCCAATTGTGTAGTCATGTATTTGAATAAACATATGTAGTAAGTACTTATTAATATGAATACATAAATGAAAAGAATATGCAATAATAATACTTTTAACATAAAAAATAAACAGGAGAACAGGAATCGCCTACATATTTACATAATTCCTCAACAGAATATAAACGGTTTTAAAGTATTCACAATTTTCTCGGTAATTTATTATTAAAAGATATGCATAGTGAACAAAAAACCAACAATACCAAACTCACGATCTGTTTAATCCATTGTTTTCAATACAAATACTGACATACTTGTTAATTTAGGAAGCATTAGCTCCTTAATTGAAATCACATGTAATGAATACTGAATGATGACATCACTTTTAAATTTAGTAACAGTTACAGGAATTTCGATTTTAAGGTCTGACTTCTTTTTCTTTTCCTTAAATGTAACATACTAAAGTATTGTAAATAGGCTACTAACGGTTACTGGTTTTATAATAAATGTTATGGCTTATTTCATCAAATTATTCTGATGAAAACAAGTATCATTAAATCAATGAAAATGAAAATCAAATCAATAAATTGAGTAATTGAGTAAAATGTAAGATACTTAGCAGTCCAAAAAAGTTAATAACAAGCCGTTGATTTTACTAGTTTTGTTTCATAGATCTATAGAAAGATCTCTGGGTTGAAAAATTCCTTGTTCATAAACGATCTCCCATTCTCATTCAACGACGTTTACATCTATTTCTACAAGTGAATTTCCTTCAGACAAAATCAGCGTCCCTGGTTATCAATCAAACGTCTTACAGATATTGCAATAACACATTGATTCTGATTGTATAAATGTATAACGTCATTATCATAAAAAGCCGGTTTTAACGACAAAAATTAATTCAAGAATTGTACGAGTTAAATACTGTTGCGAAGCCGACAAGAAAGTTCTAAACGTGAATAAAAGTAGCCTCGAAAATAAGTTGGTTTACACTACACGAAAATGATACGACTACAAATATATAATCATATATACTATCTAGACTTTCATTGCAAGGGTAGCCTATTCTGTTTTGAAATATGGACTCGAGAGTGCTCTTCTCCGCTTTGATTCTGTTCAAATATTTACAAATGTAGTTGAAAGAATTTGTAAGTAACAATTAATAAGAATCTAAAATTTATTTTGCCATTCAAATGAACTTTTTACCCTTTACCATGTGGCTACAAACACGAACTTTCCCCCGAAAATGTCAGTTCCAGTTTATTTTTGTTAACACTTAGTAATTGACAAATTAACATGATTAATCTTTTTGGTTTGTGTGTTATTACTTTTGCGGAATGCTTGTGTTCCATTGAGCAAACTAATCACTCGTTATGCTAGTTTTCAAAGTTACAGGCAAAACCAGTAAAAAAAAAGAAAAAAAAAAAAAGGAAAAAGTAGATTACGGCCATTACTTCTATCATAAGACACCTGATAATTTCGGCAATTTAATTGTACTGTAGATTTAACTCATTTTAGACATTAAAATTTACATTTTCTTTTAATAATTTCTAGATAATAAACTTACCACTAAATGTTTAGAATAAATATTTAACGACAATAACCCGTATTAGAGTCGACTAACGATTCGGTTATGTTTGATATATTTTAAGATTTAGTTTTGCTGATAATTTTCCTTTTCAAATTTATTTGTAGCTTATATCATTTGAAAGATAATAGGCAAACACGAAACAAAATGATAAAATCGTCATTCCAGGGCAATAACTCCTATACAAAACAGAAATTTCGTCGAAATTGACATTTCGCTACAGTAAGAGACAATACATGAATTTTACACCTCTGTTCTATTTTTAGCCTATGCAACCATGTTAGTTGGCCGACTTCATCATCAGGCACATTTAAAACTATGTACCTCTAGGACGATTGTGGCCAAATAAGGCTCAGTAGTTTCAGCGGAAAAAGTTAACGGGCGGCAGCCGTCGCAAAGTAATGAAAAAAGCTCATCTTTATTGCAACGCAATCTAAAAAGTAAAAAACTAAAAATCTAAATTTCGTAAAATCGTTTCCTGTTTCACTACTGATACTGTCAAAAACATGTTCACCGGCAATCATAATCGTAAAAGTTCCCCTCCTCTCTCAGAGTTTTCATTGTGTAAATATTAAATACAAGGAATCTTCATTCGTGGTACTTTTAGTTACATAAGAATAAAAAAAAAATACTTTAAAGTTTGACAATAAAAGTTTAAACAGCTGTAATAATAGAAAGCAACTTTTAGTATCAATAACAGATATTGGTCATATAAATTACCTTTAATGTTGGACATAATGACATAACTGAGGGTGTGCATGGCGGTCCTTCATTTCTGTATTCTTTATCATTTTATATCATTTTTCTCTATTCGTTATTTATTTTACCAATAATTCTTTGCGTTTTAAATTTAACATCCCTTTGTTCTCTAATCGTTATTTTTTTAGCTTATTTATCTCTATTCTTATTTTTATTGCCCTTCGCCTTATTCTGTACTTTGTGCCCATTATTCTCTTTTCTGTAAACCCCTTCTAGAACCTAATAACTATACTTTTATAATCATTTAAAACAAAGGGTAATCTGATCAATATACATAGAAGATTAAATCACCAATATTATATAAATGCTTCGCTTACATTTTCAATAGACATGCATTCTTTAAATATATCAAGGTCTTTCCTCGTATTTCGTTATTTTTCTATTAAATGAATAATGTAGGTTTTCTAAAGTAACCAATCAAAACTTTCCTGTTTGCTTGATATTTGACAAAAACCTACTAAAGAGGAGTTGGTGGGCACCTTGACTCGAAATGTCGGAATGAGTCGTTTACCGTATAAGATTGTCTCATCCGGAGCACACTCCTAAACCAACAGCGGTAAAACACATCAGTAAGAACAGAAAAGACACTGTTGTAAGCAAGGTAATCAATTTTAAAAGTTTATGCACTACTGTTACGTCAGAAAAAAGTTTATGCACTACTGTTACTTCTGAAAAAAAGTTTATGCACTACTGTTACTTCAGAAAAAAGTTTATGCACTACTGTTACTTCAGAAAAAAAAATATGCATAACTGTTACTTCAGAAATTATTGTGTGAATTTACTATAGGGATTGTTGAACGAACACAAAGCAAGATTGATTATTGTGATATCAGGAAATGCTGTATACCATTAAAGCAATCACAATTAAAATGCGAGTTTTTATGTTTGCGAAACCTATCCCGTCGCAATTTTTGAAATAATAAAAACATAACGATAATTTCTGAATTTACTGTATTATGTACAATTTGATCACAACTAAGGCTACACAATCTCACTTCAGTAATTATAACTGCCAATTGTGTAGTCATGTATTTGAATAAACATATGTAGTAAGTACTTATTAATATGAATACATAAATGAAAAGAATATGCAATAATAATACTTTTAACATAAAAAAATAAACAGGAGAACAGGAATCGCCTACATATTTACATAATTCCTCAACAGAATATAAACGGTTTTAAAGTATTCACAATTTTCTCGGTAATTTATTATTAAAAGATATGCATAGTGAACAAAAACCAACAATACCAAACTCACGATCTGTTTAATCCATTGTTTTCAATACAAATACTGACATACTTGTTAATTTAGGAAGCATTAGCTCCTTAATTGAAATCACATGTAATGAATACTGAATGATGACATCACTTTTAAATTTAGTAACTGTTACAGGAATTTCGATTTTAAGGTCTGACTTCTTTTTCTTTTCCTTAAATGTAACATACTAAAGTATTGTAAATAGGCTACTAACGGTTACTGGTTTTATAATAAATGTTGTGGCTTATTTCATCAAATTATTCTGATGAAAACAAGTATCATTAAATCAATGAAAAATAAAAATCAAATCAATAAATTGAGTAATTGAGTAAAATGTAAGATACTTAGCAGTCCAAAAAAGTTAATAACAAGTCGTTGATTTTACTAGTTTTGTTTCATAGATCTATAGAAAGATCTCTGGGTTGAAAAATTCCTTGTTCATAAACGATCTCCCATTCTCATTCAACGACGTTTACATCTATTTCTACAAGTGAATTTCCTTCAGACAAAATCAGCGTCCCTGGTTATCAATCAAACGTCCAACGGATATTGCAATAACACATTGATTCTGATTGTATAAATGTATAACGTCATTATCATAAAAAGCCGGGTTTAACGACAAAAATTAATTCAAGAATAATTCAATCATTTAAAACAAAGGGTAATCTGATCAATATACATAGAAGATTAAATCACCAATATTATATAAATGCTTCGCTTACATTTTCAATAGACATGCATTCTTTAAATATATCAAGGTCTTTCCTCGTATTTCGTTATTTTTCTATTAAATGAATAATGTAGGTTTTCTAAAGTAACCAATCAAAACTTTCCTGTTTGCTTGATATTTGACAAAAACCTTCTAAAGAGGAGTTGGTGGGCACCTTGACTCGAAATGTCGGAATGAGTCGTTTACCGTGTAAGATTGTCTCATCCGGAGCACACTCCTAAACCAACAGCGGTAAAACACATCAGTAAGAACAGAAAAGACACTGTTGTAAGCAAGGTAATCAATTTTAAAAGTTTATGCACTACTGTTACTTCAGAAAAAAGTTTATGCACTACTGTTACTTCTGAAAAAAGTTTATGCACTACTGTTACTTCAAAAAAGCTTATGCACTACTGTTACTTCAAAAAAAAGCTTATGCACTACTGTTACTTCAGAAATTATTGTGTGAATTTACTATTGGGATTGTTAAACGAACACAATGCAAGATTGATTATTGTGATTTCAGGAAATGCTGTATACCATTAAAGCAATCAAAATTAAAATGCGAGTTTTTATGTTTGCGAAACCTATCCCGTCGCAATTTTTGAAATAATAAAAACATAACAATAATTTCTGAATTTACTGTATTATGTACAATTTCATCACAACTAAGGCTACACAATCTCACTTCAGTAATTATAACTGCCAATTGTGTAGTCATGTATTTGAATAAACATATGTAGTAAGTACTTATTACTATGAATACATGTTTACTTTTATAATTTCTGTAAAAGCTCTGTGGTGAAGTACTACTTGTTTTACGTAGTGAAATTATGTTATACTAAAATAATCTCTTAATATCGTTCACTACTGAGTTCTTTATTCGTTATTTGTAAAGTAATACGAAGTCACATATGAAGGTATAGTGTTAGCTAATTAATCAGTCAGTAGTACAAAATACAAATTGCCATTAAAACATCAAAAGGATTGGAAGCAAGTTGTTAGCTTACATACTACTCCGCCTCTTACTTACTGTAAATAAACATTTACCGTATTAATTCTCAAAAAGGTGAATATCACATAAATTAATTAATCACATAAACAATATAAAAATTATTAAATTTCCGTACATGTGCTGAATCAGAATTTAGATTTTAACCTACATTAATCCGTTTAAAGATTCACATCAGACTTTACACATAACAGATAAGTTATTTATTTTTACCTTGGAGTTTGGTATTTTCGTCAAGACATTATTACATAAATAGCCTGTTAGTGTATCATACATTTTCTTTTCAATGATGACGAAATAGTTTCTTTCTTCACCCTCGACTTGGGTATCAGACAATATGGGAATCTTTTTTGAATGGCATGTACATAGATGGGCATTTTAAGAGATTTCGAACGTTTTTGTATTACAAAAGAAGGTGTATTACCATTCGTAGCTGATTGGTACCAGTTCCAGTAGACGATACTAGCGGATGTAAATCAGAAATCTGGGTTGTACTGTGTTCTTACAGCTGGATTTTGCCGGTTTTAATGAAATCACATTGTATTGTTCTTTTTCCAAGAACGTCCATGAGTTCCGTTTCATAATAATATTATCGCGTCCCTGATTTCGGGTCGCATTTCATATTTAGGATATCGCGTCTCAGATTTAAGGTCACGTAACAGATCTTTGGTATCGGGTCTATGATTTAATTTGTTTTTACCTACAAGTTGTAACTATCATCGATACCTTGGGGTTTAGCAATTTGCACAACAAAACTTTAAAACCGTTATATAAAGCTTGATTAAATTCCAAACTTTTCAAAAATGACAAGTTTTTTCAATAATTTAAAAAAAGTACATTTTATCTTGGAAACATCAGAACAGGATCAAATATGGGTTCGTTAAATAAGTTTATGTTTGATCACATTTGACTGAATTTGACTGCACAAAAAATGAAAAACTATTTTCAAAGGCATGGTTTTAAATTCTAAATAGGATTGAAAGAATATATATACTGTGGATTCATTTAATTTCATGGATATCAATTTTCCATGATTTAGAAAAAAAAAATGTGTTTTAGTAGATATTTGATTTCGTGGTCTTGCCAAGGTCTGCATATAAGCCTACAGAAAATCAGTACTTAGTTGAACATTGCACCTTTAACCACGAAATCCACGATAATTAGTATCCCATGTATAATAAGGTATTCGCATTATTGTGATATTGTCTATGTGGAAAAAAAATAAGAAGTTCTGATCATAAAATAAATAAAACAAAGGAACTTTGTTTCTAGTTATACATTAAGAAACACTTCTAATAGAAGCCTCCGAAGACGCTTTAATAAGAAACATGAAAAAAATTCTAATCTGACGATCAATAGAGAAAAATCTAGCCATTCTACTATATCTAACGAATTTGAAAAAATACAAATCGCTCCTATATCTGACACTGAATACATTGATTCTAGTATGACAGCAAAAAAAAAAAAAAAAAAAAAAAAAAAAAAAGGTCATTGAAAATACCAGTGTTGAGCTATTTTAAGAACGATTGGCATACAATAAAATCATCGATACCAGGATTAATATTTTATACGCCAGATGCGCGTGTCATCTATTATTTTGTATTGGAAGCTATAGAAATAACAACAAATCACAAAAAGTCAATAATGACGACAAATTATTTATTCGAAATTGAAATATAAAAAAGAAGAATTCGAAACATCACTTAACTTCAATGTAATGTTAAATTCTTGAAAAAAGAAAATACCAGTCACATTTTATACCTTGTATGCCTCCAAACCACTTTTCTGAATAGACCTTTACCAGGTAAGCTCGAAGCCAAATATTTGAAAGCCAATGATGTATAAGAACCTCAACACGTGAAGAGTTTTAAGACAAAAAGAATTCTAATATAATAGCCAAATCAATTTAAGGTAAACTTAGAGATAATGTCAATATTTTCCAAATTTCTATGTAGTAAAAAGTCGTCATATTTTTGATGTCGCCAAAATGTGACTATGTACCGTAACATTTCAAAATAACCTCAGTACGTTGTTCATTGGTTGGTTAGAAAAAGAAAATAACAAGTTATAATGTTAATGCATCCGAAGCGCTTTTTTTATCAATCCGCTTCCGGAACGCTCAGAATATGTTGATAATTTTGTTCCGTTACAAATATTAGATTTATATTTTTAAACGTAAAAAAACATTTAGAAAACTAATATTTGGGTTAATTTTCATTCCTTATTAATGCATATTTTATGATAGTAAACGATCATTTAAATAAAAAAACCAGTTTGTACCCAAACAAATTGTTTTGGAAGCATATTTAAGAACATGAATATTCTCTTCATTTGAAAAAATTAATAAATATTTGAATATCATGTTGTTTATTATCAGGACACTATTGTAAACAGAAGGTCTGCTTAATATCTTGATATTGTCCTGGATATTAATACAGAAGCACGACTTCAAACTAGAATCTAAAACAAACGTGATGATTTTAATTTTTTTAATTGTAAACTTCCCATTTTTTAGCAGTAACATACCCTCTGCACCCTCGTATGTCGTTTACATATCTCAATTTATACGTAACACTTGTAGATGTTCACATTATGCAAACTTCATAAGCAGGAGTATGCTCCTCACAGAAAAACTGCTCAAACAGAGTTATACATGTTATAAGAAAGACCGACTGAAATCGACACAACCGAAGTTTTACCGACACCATCATGAATTGGTTTACCGATACGATGTGTTGGTGTGTGTCTCAACCCCTATTGACATGTTTTCGCGCTTTAAGATCTTTAGATACCAGAAAAAATCGTCTGATTTGTTAGTTTACCTATTGTGTCCTAAATCCGAATGTTACATTTTGAGATAGTGTTCATTCGCATGGTGGAAGGTGTCAGCATAGCAGTCGGTGCATAAAATGTCGACACACCCGGTCTCCCTCCTTCCTGAGGTTATGCGATTTTTGTTTGTTACCTTGATTTGTATTTTGTTGATTGATTCATGAGATTTAAACACTGGTTAACTACTGTTGTCTAAATTTATTAGAATGAAACTTATATGTTTATGTTTAAACACAAAAAAGTAAACTTGCAATGGAAACATAATATAATATGTTGACTGCTGTACCCCTATTTTTGACATTTTTACCTATTGTGTCTGTTTGTTTTGTTCACGCATCGTTGTCAATATAATGGAATTTGATGCGAATGTCATACAAGTGAGAGGTTTAGCTAGCTATAAAACCAGGTTCAATCCGCCATTTTCTACATAAGAAAATGTCTGTAACAAGTCAGGAATATGACAGTTGTTATCCATTCGTTTGATGTGTTTCAGCTTTTGATTTTGCCATTTGATTAGGGACTTTACTTTTTGAATTTTCCTCGGAGTTCAGTATTTTTGTGATTTTACTTTTTATTGTAAAGAAAAAAGTATAACAAAAATAACGAACTCCAAGGTAACTTGAAAAACGGGAAGTCTGACAAAGTCAAACATTATCAACCAACGGAACGAGCGAAAAACAACATTTTCCTGACTTGGAACAGGCATTTTCCGAAGATTGACTAAAATTGTATGTTCTCGCCAAAACTTTATTTGTTTTTCTTGATATATTCAGAGTTTTTAAGTTTATTTGAATTTAACTAGAACGAACAACCAAACTGAGTGATGCAGGGAAATACTTTGGATTTAAGTTTCCGTAAAAGAAATTGTATTTTTCCGAGGTGGTGTGTGGTGTGTTCCCAGTGTAGCTAAACATATTGTTAAGAAATTATAAAATGTTACATTTTTCATTCTTTACAAAATAATGCATATAATTCATTCGTTGATTATTTGTCTAGTTTGTCATTGTTTACAATTTAGAATGACTTGCATATTTTGTATAATTCATTGGTGCATATACGCAAGTTTAATTAACTGAAGGTAAATGACTAGAACTTAAATATAACATAGTGTTTTTATTATATAATCTCTCTACAAATAGTGATTCACAAAATATAACGTTATTTCATAGCTTGGTAAAGTGATTATTTGCCGTAATGGATTGTATAAATGTTTTAAACTACCGAAAACTTAAAAATAATCTCCAATATATTAAATTTCTTATTTAACACACTGTACTTTAATTTTCTATAAGCTATTTTTGTTATTGGAATAAACACATTTATTTAACTATCTTCGTTACTTTTTGAGAAATAAATGTGATCAATTGAAACCCCCCAAAATTTGGAAAAATGGTTCAAAAATATAAAAAAGAGAGATGCATGATGTAAAACTATTGGAAAAGTTAAGGGGAAACAGAAAAAAAATTGAAACAAAAATCCTAGAAGATTAAAGATTACAGAAATGAGGACCATATATTATCCGTTTTATACATTTGATTTTTCACAGGAGTTAATGTCTTTCTTCATGTTTGTATTTATGCATCATTTTTTTTAAAAAAAAAAAAATAATAAGGAACACCTGAATCATGTTCCATTGCAAATAACTGATTAAAAGATACTATACGTGTAAAAAATGAAAACAACCTTTGTAAATTTCATGCATCTGAAGCGCTTTTCTAGATTTAGGAACGCTCAATGTCGAATATTTGAAGGATACGGATCTATAAGACCGGAAAAAGTTGAAAAGCTATATGACCAAAAGCGACATAAAAATTATCCATATCAGGTCAATTTTGCCTCATGGAGTTGAAATATTAGTTTCTTTGTAATTTATAAATTTGTAGATAGGTTTTTTATAAATTATGTTACCGAAAATACCGTGCAACTGATAAGTCAATATATGACAAAATATCTTTAAAATCCCTTTTATTTTACATGCAGATCTAGATAGACTGATGTTTTTCAATTTTCTTATTTGTATTAGAGACTACGCTCTACTATATATCATTTTCTATTAACGGATCCTGGGTTGGAGGAAAACAGGTAGGCGTTATTGTCAATAATGGTACAAACAAATGGACATACACCCTCTAGGCCTTATCAAAATCATTCCATTCGTTTTGCTTTTCAGTAGATTGTGAAGTGTCGATTCGTCAAAAACTAGTTTGACCACGTTATATGGTAACTTTATGGGCCTATGTCAAGTTACGGTTTTCGTAAATACTTCTCTTCAGCTTCTTCTAAATGCTTTATGTTCTTTTACGAATCTCACAATGGTTAACTTTATGCACAATATTCCAAGACACGGTGCGAATTAAGCTTAAAAAAATGGGTTAGACAATTGTCTATCACGAATATCTGTTTTTGATGTTTGTGCATCATATTTAATAAAAAAGAAACATACAACGGTAAAAATTATAAAACAGATTGTATTTTATGTGTGTATACCATATATTATTTTATATTTTATAATTTGTGTATAAAGTTGCCTAATTTTTGTCTATATTAATATTATGTCAATCTACTGAACTGTTCAAGGAAATACAGGATTTTTGATAAAAGAAAAAAAAAAAAAAAAAAAAAAAAATAAATAAAAAATGACAGGTCCGTGTCGAGAAATGATTCTCTCTAGATTTTTCATAGATTTATCATTGGCACCTTTTTTCTTTCAAAAGCTAAGAAAAAAAACAAGGAGTTTATAAGATTTTCAAACATGAATTTTAAACTATATGTAATAAAATTATGAAACGAAAAGTAGGGCTCAGCGGGCAGAATTTGTATTGGAACTACATTGTCAAATGTCAAAACAAGAGGATTCCGAATATCTGAAAAAAAAAAAAAAAAAAAAATCAGAAACAAGAGTAGCAAACATCCTTAGAAAAACATATTTGATATAGCAGGGTATGTTATCTTTATAACTTACTTGAGTCATAGTACCTGTGCTTCTAATGGGGCAGGGTTTGTTTACCCTATCGTATTACAGATCATCCAAATTTTTGGGGGGTTTATGTTGCTTGCTCTTTAGTTTTTTATTTTGTTTCGTGGACATGATCGTCTTTTCGTCATCTCACTTTTTCTACTATACAGTTGCCCGTTTTTTCTTCTCATGAGTTTTGAATGTCAGTTTACGTTGTTATCTTCCGCTTCTTTTTAGGCTGGTTCTTTCCTTTGCAACATACGGGTATCTGAGAGACCATTGTTGCCAAGGGCCTTGAAATCGGTCAGAACCAAACAGATAACGGACAGGGAACCAGTCTAGCTTCTTTTTTGTTGGATAATTTCAACGAGAAATACTCTATTTCTGTGGTTTAGTTTTGACAATTGAAACATACCTTACCTTTGATAATAAAAAAGTACCTGTTATCAAACAAGGTTATGCGAAACAGAACTTCTTCGTGCGACCCAGTTTTTCTTTTAACACAGTCAAGACGAGTTTATTGTTTTATCTGCCTATGTGCCTTAAATTAGACAATAGCATGATTTTGTAAAAATCTAAATATTAAATGTTAATCCGAAATCATTAGGTTATTATTCTATGACCTTTTCATTTTCGCACAATACATTATTATTTGTTGATACATTTTGTGCTTGATAAATCTCATTTTCTTAAGTTTCTAGCCATGGAAAACTTGACTGGAGCCCAAACAGAGAAATTGATTCGAACATTGGTAGAAATGCGGGAGCGTGTTCGGTTAAGGTAGGTAATTGTATAAAGCCCAATTACAATACATTTTCAATATCTGAAATATTATAGAACATGGAGGTGGGTGGGTTTCAGTTACTCTTTCGACATTCGACAGGTTCGTCTTTTAAATGTTTGATGTCAAACACTACTATCATTAAAAGTCAATTTTAGACATGAGAATGTGGTCAAACAAAATGATTTTATTGCAACATCACACAGAACCAGCTAATATATTTCTACCTAATTTTCAAATTATACCCTCTTTCCACACTAAATTAATAACTGAATACAAACAAAACCAATTAAAAAAATGAAGGAATAAAATATACAAGATAATGCAAACATTGAATTTTTAACACCAGAACGTAGGTTAAGTATATTGAGAGACAAAATTAAGGGATACCCTTCAATATTAGCTACATAATTTTGTTCAGCAGGAAGAATGCTAAATCTAAATAAAAAAGAAAAAAAAACTGTTTCTTCTGTTTGTAAATCTTTAAATCCTTTAAATAGTGTGTTTCCATTCTTATAATATTTTTAAACATTTGTATGAGTGAAAATACCTTTCGTAAGAATTTTCAAATAAGCCATCCGATTTTTGTTTTGAATGTATTCAAAACCATTTTATACTTGTCCTTTGATTGTAGACAACAGGAAGTGCCTACAACAGAAGAATTATTTTTGAATGAAAGTATAACAAATGTGCAGACATACTTAAATATACTTTCAGAGAGGTATGTATATATCATTTTCTTTTGCAATTCAGAAAGGGTACAAAAGAGAGGTGAAAGATACCAATGGTACATTCAAACTCAAAAGTTGAAAATAAACTGACAAAAGCTATGGCAAAAAAAGACAAAGACAAATAGACAAATAAAAACAACAGTATACAAAACACAACATAGAAAACTACAGACTAAGCAAAAACTGGGGGTGATATCAGGTTATCAGGAAGGGTAAGCAGATCTTTAAATTAGAAAATTTTCTCATGAGGTTTATTTTCCGCTATTTTGCGAGTAAGATGAAATTTGGTAAATATACTTCCAAAAATGATATCTTTTATGTCTATCAAAATTAGGCACAAAAAAATCGACATTCCCGAACAATTGCAAAATTAAAACTCCGCAAAACTATACCACTTTACAGTATGAACCATATACAAATAAGAAAATGTGATTTGAGTGTCAATGAGACAAGCATCCACCATGTCTTTTTGCAAATCTATTGCTTGACGAGGCACTGAATGAAAAGAAGTATCGATGGATTGTTTACTATATAATCTGTTTTAATTTGTAAACGTTACTATGACCCCATTCCAATAATTGCATAAAACATTAATCACGATTAGTTTTAAAAATATTGAGACTACTTTACAATATTGCTATGCTAAATTTTGCTGAACTTGGTGATGACAAATGAGTTTTCAAGTTTTCGTGGCGCAAAGATCAGCAAAACATTCATGGGAAGCTTTAAAAAATTATCAACAGCTAGTCCCATCGCAAAGGAGTGATATATTTATTGATGTTGTTTTATTATTTAATGCAATCTTTGAACAGTTATTTTTTTACCTACAAACTATTGTGACACCGGACAACAGACGTTTCAAGCATCCGGACATTTTATTATATAACTTTGGAGAGGACGCAACAGAGGTAGTATACCGATACTTACTGCTGACGTCATGGAAACGACCAACGAAGTTTCTTGCATGGAAAAGCGAGGGAAAAATTCCAATAAGCGACAAACACGATAAGATGAAACAGATGGAACAGACGAAGGAGAGTTTGATTTTGATATAAAGACTATTGTTCCAATCTCGTTGTATTGCTGAAACCTCCCCCAGCCTAATGTTAAACACATACCAAACAGCGAGTGCTTCAAAACGGATACCTTCTGAATGAGCGTTGAATTGCCAAAAGCGATTTTGTTTTGTTTTCAGAAAGATGTTCTTTTAAAACTAATAAGCTCAGTTTAAAGATAACCATTATATGGTTTATATGCCGATAGTTGATTTACTATCAATTTCAAAGAAACGGAAATCTTGATTCAAAAATTCTAATGTGGCATCTTTTTTCAGAGATGTTCTTGTGTATGACAAGGAAACTGTAGGAATAATACGGAGACTGAGGCAAAACCTTAAATTTTTATCAGAAAACAGGTTTGTATATGTTGAATCTAAATACATGTACAATGTTCATTTCAAGTATTCCCTTTGAATGATATGAACATTCTACCAATGTTGTTATGTTTTGTTTTTTAGATTCTCTTTGTTTTTTGCGTTTATAGGGTTATTGTCTAATTGCCGTATACCCGAAATCTATCGAAATCAAAAAGATAAAAACAAATACCAGGAATAGGAATACAATCCAATAATCGATCCACCTTTTCCCATAAAGGTAAATACTGTCAATTTAAGTTGATATTCAATGTAACTTCTTTTTCAAATTGTGTATTAGGTAGTTAAATTGTTTCAGTATAAGATAGAGGCAACTGTAATATAACCATGGTAGTTTAGAGAATATTAAAAAAATGGGAAGCCTATAAACTGTGTTACTGCTGAGAAATGGAAAGTTGAAATTATCATGTTTATCATAGATTCTAATTTAAAGTCGTTCAATTGTGTCAATATCTAGGAATATATAAAGATATTAAGCAGACCATCTTCTTTTGGAAGTATCCTTAGTTTTACGTTCGCTGGGATATATAAGATATAAGGACTCAAGTGGATTACTGAGTGACATAAAATCATCAATATATCTAAAAATGAAATTAAAGAACATCTCAAGATGCTTTTTCGTTTTGACTTCCAATTTGTTCTGGTTCATATGAGTACAAGAAAAGCCACCCAGAAGTGGTGCACAATTAGTTCCCATGAAATTCCATACTCAGTCAAAAGAGGCGTGAGATTGATAAAGCAATCTGTTAATTTACATATCGGAATGAAAAATATCTCCTGTGAATTGAGACACGGATCATTTACTAAGTCTCAAAATTCTGATGGTAATCGTTGAAGTCGTGAAGTTCTGATTCCGAGTGTGTGTTTTTATTGCCATGCTGAAGAAGTGTTTGCATACGGAAATATTCCTTTTAAAATTACTATGTTAAACGCGAATATGCAGATGCGTTACTAATCAATTAAGTTAAGTCAACACCACACCATGGGACAGATGATGTTTCACTAATAATAATATTAGAAAGTTGCTACAAGAAAATTTAAACCGTTACCTTTGTCATAGATTCATGTTTTAAGTCGTCTATTTGTGTTATCTTCAGAAAAAAAAAACAAACTTTTTTTTTGCGCGAATAATTTTTTTTAGTTTTTCGACGCTATCGCTCAAATTAATTTTTTTTAGTTTTTCAACGTTATCAATCAAATTATTTTTTTTCAAAATTTAACACTATAAGGTATGGGGAAATCTGGATTAAGAATATTTTTTTGTCATCTGCTTGACCACAATATTTTTTTTTTCATCAAATTGGGGATCAGAATATTTTTTTAAGAAAAAACCAGAACCCCCCTTGAAGTTAAATGGTCGTTCCGTTATGTTAGTAGAATCTCTTATGAACAGTTAAAGAAAGCAGTCATTGAACAATGAGTTTTTGCATGCGTAGCAGGACGCATTCAATATGGAAAAATACAAAGACAACACATAAGTTTGCAACATACTTAGACGTTTTGTCATTGAATAATGAACATTTAAAAAAAATATATTATGAGTTTTTTTTTTCTCCAGATATACTAAATCAGATTTTAATTTAAAGATGATGGTGAACGGATTACAAGAAACCCTGGCCGCAATGCTGAAGAAATGTAGAAAACCTGTAGAAAGGTTCGTTTTAAGAGAATCGTTGCTATTACTCGGCATTTGCAAACTATTTTTCTGTTTGAAGGTGTTTTCTTGCATTCAAAATGAAAAGATTGTTCAACTGTTTAACATCATCAATCTTTGGGTTTACATTTAACATTTTATAGATGCTACTTAGACACAATTGTGTTAAATGAAAAAAACTACTTGAGAAGATCTTAGTAAAGATGTCATGAAGCTTGGCTAAGGAGCCTCATATTTTACGAAATTAATGTATAATATATATATGCATTTCAAGTAGATGGCTACCGGAGGATTCATATCTGAATAGAATTAGACTATTTACCGCATTTGTAATAACATAAGCAACACGACGGGTGCCACATGTGGAACAGGATCTGCTTACCCTTCCGGAGCACCTGAGATCACCCCCAGTTTTTGGTGGGGTTCGTGTTGCTTAGTCTTTAGTTTTCTATGTTGTGTCTTCTGTACTATTATTTGTCTGTTTGTCTTTTTATTTTTAGCCATGGCGTTGTCAGTTTATTTTCAATCTATGAGTTTGACTGTCACTCTGGTATCTTTCGTCCCTCTCTTTTATAGATTTGTTTTGGTCATAGACATGATAGAGATTGATTTATATTTCAATCCCAAATTTAAAGTATTTTTGAAATGAATTCAAAATTCTATATAATATGTTAGTTTATTAGATAGGTTGATTAAAGGTACATGTGTACAGTTTTAAAAGTGTAAAAGATAAGGGAAAGACACCAAAAGGACATTCAAACTCGAGATTAACTGACAACGCCATGGTTAAAAATAAAAACGACCAAAAGACAAACAACATGATTCAAAGCACAACATAGAAAACTAAGGACTGAGCAACCCTTTCAAAACTTTATTCTCTGTACAACTTATTTTTGGAAACTACTTTTTCAAACCACCATTCAAACGAATACAAATTTACAGCTTTTATCTCGGATATTGCTAATCTTTTGAATCGAGTTAGCATTAGAAAAGACAAAAAGCAGAAAACATCCTTTCTAAAACTTTCATTAGCCAACAATGTCATCAACTTGGGTCACATCGTTCATCAGAAATCAATTCATTCGAAAATACCTCCCTTCTATAAAGATCAGTCTATACCTATCATTACTGATACCTTTACCCAACCAATTGGAAGTAAAATTTTCCAATACAATCGTCTTACAGGATCTCAATAATGACGACTTCAAGTCTTAACCTCATGATTGCACTTGTGTAAGTTCCCTACTCATACATAATCCGTTATTACTGGTAACCTGAATTTGGTCGATAACACTCCTCCGCGAAATGTGTCATGCAAATACCCGAAATATCGTTAGCCTAAATCTATCAATTGGAAACGGAAGGCAATGGATTAAACCCGAAAAACAAACGTAAATACGAATGGCTTAAGCCTGTGAGGTCGTTGATACAAATTAGAATAAAAAATCTAAATGGGTATGACTCATCAACGTTCTTTATTTGAGTAACATGACAGATGTCGCATGTAGAGCAGGATCTGCTAACCCTTCCAGAGCACCTGAGATCAACCCTGGGGTTTGGTGGGGTTCGTGTTGCTCAGTCTTTAGTTTTCTATCTTGAGTTTTGTAAGCCAGCATATAAAGCTTCAGGCTTGGTGAAACGTGTTTGTGAGCCAGCTGCAAATGGCTTGATTTAAAAGAATAAGACAAACCACAAAAAAAAAAAAAAACAATTACACATAAGTAGCCCCGTCCCCCCCCCACCAAAAAAAAAAAAACAAAACAAAAATACAAAAACAAAACCAAACCCCACAGAGCATCAATATGGAAATATTTTACATATACTACTCTTTGAGGTTTTATGCTTATCAAAAGCAAAAAAAGGTTACCAAGGAGGTGAAACAAACACACTTCGAAGAAAACTGCCAACACAATTGCGAATGACCAAATATACGAAAAGACTGCAAAAAAAAAAAAAAAAAAATAAAATGCAACTCGGTTAACTCCCTCTACCCTCAAAATCGGTAGAGCTTCAGAATGGTCAGCAGTTCCAATTCAAGTAGTGAAAATAAGATCAATAAGTTTATTTGATACGTAATTAGACTGAATCTTTACTTATTTTCAAATGTTATTTTCTCAAATTATAAAGTCCAAACTCACCTTCAGAAGAAACAGTTCCAGACCTTGATGACAACTTTAGCAGTTCAGATTTTTCTAGGTATGTATTTGACGGTTTCAAGGTCTGAAATGAGTTTTATTTCGCCTTATGTATATAAATCTGTAGATGCAAGACAAAATAAAATGACAAGTGAGGCCTTTGAATAAATGCTGAACACTGAGAATCAAACATCGATACGTGTATTAACAATGAACAATTTTAAATTTTTGTAATGTAACTTGATCGAAATCATTCAATTGAAGAACAAAAACGTGAAAATTCCGTAATATATTATAAACCTTTTATCTGTGATTAGTTCGAATTTAGTATTTTACATTTTAAATTGTAAGCATATCGCCCGGTTTAAATTGGCCAATCTATTTTAAAATATATCTATTTAGTTCGAAATAATGACTAGTTAATTACATCTACTTCATTTTTTTTGGGCATTTCATCAACGAGTCAAATCTATTTTAGAGAGTGTTGAATATCCACTTAACCATTTGGCATATATATAAATTAGAAGATATTGAAATAAAAAAGAAAGGATGCATATGTTCAAGTATTTACTATTTTACTATTTTGTATATCTGTGATGTAGGTCAACAGACTCATACCTGACCTTTATACAACAGAAGACGGGCAATGGAAGAAGACCAGATATTATTGAGTATGTTTAAACAATACAACAATTTAATCAGATTTTTTTTATGGAACATTTTTGAGTTCCTTACCAGCGCCAGATAATAGATTGAGATTTACATTTTGTCACGTTTTGCACTTTTATTATTTACTATTGGTTTTGTTTTTGTTGAAAGTCGTACAGTGACCAATAGTTGCTAAGATTCACGTCAAAGGAAAGATGTTTGATTGTTTGATTTTATATTTTGGTCAGAAATTTGAATAATACTTATCAACGTGTTTGGCAAAAGCTTGAATGATATTTCAGCAATAAGTTAATATAACAACTGTTATAATGCATGCAAGGTTTGTACTCCAAACATAGTTCATATATTATCCTTTTCATTTAAAGGTCAACAGATATCTTCCAGCGGAGGACGGAAGACAAATGTACAGACTTTCCTGGGTTTGTATAAAATTTTCTTCGTTATATTTCACCACTTATTTCGAAGATATAGTTAAATCAAGAGAATCCTTTCGTTAGTATCTATATAATATACTGTTATATATATGTATAAAACATTAGCACATCTGACCCCCTTTCGTCAAGTAAAAGAACCTTGTCTTCATAGACGTCTGGCATTCCGAAATGCAGATATTAAAGTCCACGATATGTAACATGGAAACAATGTTAACACTCTTGGCAGAAGTTTGAACATGCAATCAGTCGACATATTTGTTGACAAAGTTTTCAATTAAAAACAAAACGATAAACTTTGCATACAGATTTAGGTTGTATTCCTTTAGAATTTTATTTTCCTCTTTTTTTAAGACCAGATTGTATCACCCAGAAATGGACCGGACGAAAATATACTGATATTCCTGGGTTTGTACGAACTTTTCGTTTGAACAATTCATCACATGTTTTTATGACACATCAAAACAAACTGATCAAAGATACCAGGTATAATTTGATACGTCAGACGTGTGTATATTTAAAAAAAGCTCATCATCATTGCTCGGAACAAAACAGTTGGGAGACAAAATCCAATATAAAGTTAACAAGGACGTGAAGTGTAATTTTGACGAACTGAGATGCCTAAAGAGCATATAATATTGATAAGCATCGATGTTTAGCCCAAATCACAAACCAATGCTCCTATAATTGTTTATATTCACGTCATTCGGTTCTTGTGGAAAGGTGTTTCCTTTGCAATCATGCCTCATCTTTTTATTTTCAAATTGAATGTTTTGATTAGACGTTAAGACATTAATTGGTAATGGTATATTTAGATGTAAACACACTGGTCAAAAGCTTTAGCTGTGTTTACATCATGCTTACATAAGTTTAATCGAAAAAAGGTGTCCAAATTCTGACAAGTGTTGGTTTGCCTCTCGTTTTGATTTGATATTTTCTCTTTTTTTTAAATTAAAGGTCAACACAAATTGGTCAGCAGAAGAGTGACGGAAACTGTTCCGAGATTACTGGGTTTGTATGAATTTCAAATTGGTTATACTTCTTTCTATGACAAAATGAAAGCATGAACATTTACTCGGTAACATTTATAGAGATAATCAAACTTTAACTTTTCCGTTATTCAAAAGATTATTTTCTACAAGAACAGTTACCTACATCCACATCAGTTTAAAATGGATGTTTGACGTTAGATAAAGAGGTGTAAACTCTGTTTAACGGCCTGGCAGCTCGATACTAAGTAAGGTTAAGGTTGAACTATCACATACATTTTTTTTTATTAAGATGGTGTTACTAAAAATGCAAATAAAATAAAACCAGAATTATCACCTCAGAATCTGGATTTTACCTTACATGTTAAAATTTTAAAAACAATGACATAAAAAGAAATATGTATTTTGAATGCAAAGGAGACAAATCTTAATCAGACATCAAATGACTGATATATGCACAAAATGGAAAATTGGAAAGGAGAACAAGATGATTGACGTAGAATTTAGTTCGATTTCAATTCAATTTATTTGAATAAAATAATGTTTATACTAATTAGGAAGGTTTGTTTTCCTATAGATTGCTACATATGTTGTTTCTAAGATTACAAATAAAATAACAATGAGATTCCTTATGCATGCATACATGTATATAAATATATTGTAAAATAATCTTTTGTTTTTGATTAATACTGATACATGTACATCTGAAGACGTATTTTGATTTGTTGATATAGTCGAGCATCTTATCTTGTGAGAATTGCTGGATTAACCCTTTTTTTCAATTACCTTAGGTGTTCGATGTATACATTTTTGTTCGTATTTCTTTAAGGTTTCATATTTTTGTTCTATCCAAAGGTTAACAGATTTCGGCGAGCAGAAGACTGAAGAAAAATGTACAGTGATTCCTGGGTGTGTATGCTTTTTACTTTGTTATACTTCATCGATATCACTTTTTATAACAAAAAGAAATTATGAAAATACTCTCGGTAACATGTATATAATTATATAGCTTCTTAAAAGTATTTAGGGCTTCGGAGGCCGAGTGGTCTAAGTAGTCGAACTACTGTATCACTAGCCTGTCAACATTAGTACTACAGTTGTGAGTTCGAATTCTGCACGAGGTGCACAAGACTCCAATCTTAATTGACTAAGATTGTCAGTTTGACTACAGGGGTTCAGTAATTCTCTATTGGAACTCCGGCGCCCTCAATCAATAAAAACTAACCGCCACGAAAAAGCGCAATAGTGTTGAAAGTGGCGTTAAACACCAATGAATCAATCAAATCAATCAATCTTCAATGTATTGAAATAAGCACACTTGAACCTTTTCATCGAGGAACAGAACCAGTTCTACAGGAACGTCTGCAATTCCGTTTGCGGATATACTACATTAGAAACATATATGTAAACACTTTTTGAAAAAAGCTTGAACAAATCGTCAACAATTGTATCAACATGGGTTTTATTAAAAAAAGAAAAACCATGCAAAATGCACAAAGGTTTGGTTTGATGGTCGTTACAAATTTCATTTATCCTCTTTCGATATAAAGGTAAAAACATATCCCCAAGCAGATAATTGAAGGAACATGTACAGATATTCCTCAGTTTGCATGATTTGTTCTATTATCCCATCACATGTATTTATGAAATGTTGGAATAAATTACTTCGTCAAAGATATCAAACTTATCTTTAGTATACTAGACGTGTGTTTCGTCTTAACAAAACTCATCATTTCATAACACACTTTTCTGAAATAGTCCGTTTATAAACCATAAAGAAACTGATGATTTTTTTTATGTGATAATCCTAACTAATACTGGACATTTGATAGAGATGGATATTTTGTCACGTCGGGCCATTTTTCATTTTACTTTTGGTTTTATTGATTGTTGAATGCCGAACGGTGACTTTATTCAGTATCTCGTGGAAAGGTGTTTCATAAGCAATCATGTCATCAATTCATTTCATATTGAATGTTTCGTTCACACATTTCGACAAATATTGGCAATATTGGACAAACACTCTTGGCAAAAACTTGACGAATCAGTCAACATTTTATAAAAAAAAAAAACGTGAATTTTAGTTGAAGCCCAAAACCTTGTAAAATGCATATATGTAGGGCTTAGTTTGTATTTCTTCAAAAATCGTAATTATCATTTTTATTTATATAAAGGTCAAAATATATATCCCAGCAGAAAACCGGAGGAAAATACATTAAGAGACCAGGGTTTGTATGAACATTTCTTTTATAAAACTCGGAACATGTCTAATGACAAATAAAATCCAGATATAGCAGATATATAATCTAAAATGACAGACGCACGTTTTGGCTCCACAAAACACTAAATTGGCACTTGAATCAAATGCTAAATCAAATATTGAGTTGACGGGGACGTCTGTAAATGTCGCAGTTAATCATTATTTTAACATACTAAGATGAAGAAAGAGCTTATTACATGTTTAAGCATCCATGTCTGGCCGGCTTGACAATTCGATGCCCTATAAAAAGAGGGAACAAATTGGTAAACGCTTTCAACTTTTCCCTAGGGAATTTCTGAAACCATCTTGCATATTTTTTATTTGGAGGGTCTGGTTTTCACCCGGCATGTACTTACATTAGCAACACGACGGATGCAACATGTGAAGCAGGTTTTGCTGATCCTTCCGGAGGAGCACCTGATATCATCCCGGGTTTTGGTGGGGTTCAAATTGCCCAGTCATAGATTTTTTGTGTTGTGTTTTGTATACTGTTGTCTTTTGGTCGTTTTTCGTTTTTTGCCATGGCGTTGTCAGTTTGTTTTCGACTTTGAATGTCCTTTTGGTATCATACTCTTCTACCTTCTTATTGATTGTTACCTTTGGTTTTTCTAAAAAAAACAAATGAAATAAGATTCGTACTTTATACACAAGTACTAGTATAAAGATATGGTGTACAAGTTTGTTTTAATAAAACTGATAAATATATTATTATTTACTATTGATTTAGCTGATTGTTTAATGCCTTACTGTCAACTATAGTTGTCTACATCAACGTCATTTGGTCTTTTGTAGAGAGGGATTTCGTAAGCATTCATGCCAAATGTTTTTGTTTTAACATTGAATGTTTTCAGAAGTTTAGACATTAATTAACAACGCTAGATATATAGAGGTAAACCATCTGGTTAAAAGCAAAATCAGGGAGTCAACATTTAAAAAAATAATGTTGGTCAAAATTGAAAAACAAAAAAATGTCTTTTTACAGTATGTCGAACTCCGAAATATGTGGTTTAAAAGAAATAATTGTGAATAAATTAAGTAGAAACAATAAAAATAAGTTATGAGTATTTTCCATATACAAATACAAAAATGCATACAAGGTTTGGTTTGTATTTCTTTTAGATTTCATATATTCACTTTTTTATTTAAAGGTCAACAAATATCGGCCAGGAAGAGACGGATGGAAAATGTACAGATATTCCTCAGTATGCATTTGTTTTATTGTGACACTTCATCACTTGTTTGAGCATGTTGAATGACAAAATGAAAGTCAGAGATTTCTGTCGATAACATTGTATAAATATACAGCTACATGAATGTATTAACATCAACACACTGCACCCTTTTCGTCTAGTAAAAGAACGTTTTCAAAAAGAACGTACTAAGCAATTCCAAAGAAAACTTTTATATCCACGTCAGCTAGTCTCTGGTGGAAATGTGACGTTAAATATAGAGATACAAACACTGTTGGCAGAAGCGACCGTCAACATATTTGTTAACATATTTGTATTGAAAAAAAAAAAAAAAAAATTCAAAACCCAAGTAATGTTTGGTTTGTATAGTGTACTTCTTTGAAATGTCATATATTCTTTTTTATCTAAAGGTCAACACATATCTCACAGCAGAAGACCAATGAAAAACGTACTGAGATTCCAGGGTGTGTATGATATTTTCTTTTAATAGTACATCATATATTTTGATGGCTAATTGAAATTAGAAAAAAAAAAGAAAAAAAAAGGAAGAATGGTATCAGTCTTATAATTTGGAAAGGCAGACGCGCATTTCGTCTCCACAAAACTCATGCTTGGCAAAATATATAGAATACGAGATCGAATACGAAATTTACAAGGACGTCTGTTATTTTAAATGAATGTACAGTGAAGTATAATTCAATATACCGAGATGCTGAAAGTACTATATGAAGAAGGAAGTTTTTCGTTTTCCTTACATTTATTAGTATCGATGTCTGATTTGCATGACAATTCGATGCCTTTTAGAAAGATAGCAAATTAAGACGCTTTCAACTTTACGTAGTAGTCCCTGGGTAGGCTGTTTTGAGGTACAATTTGTGAAATGCAAAATATGATTTGTTAAGAGGGTCTGTTTCCTATAGATTGTGCCCTTTGGAGTAACAAAATGAATACATGAAAATCACCAAGTCAATGTTCATAACTTCGTTATTAGTGGAGAAACTCAACAATGAATTTACTAGTTTATGTGTGTACACTATTTTTGCAGACGTATCGCATGTAATACAGAATTTAATGCATTATGTAAATAGACTACTCAATCACTGGAAACGTAATGCGGAGCGAACATTTAATACAAGTACATGTTTAATCATTAAAATTAAGGTTTTGATATATCACACTGTGTATTCATTTTCTTTTTAGAGCTTTCTACGATATTGGATGCGGAATACACCTTTATTCAGAATCAGACGTCTCAGACATTATTCAGGCAATACGATGGGAATCGGATGATTTTCAACGTTTTTATAAGGAAGACACAACGTTACAACACTACAAGTTGGAGACAGATTTTTTTAATATCAAGCCAAAAGATCCCAAAAATAAAGTGATTTTCCCGAAAGATAGTTCTGGAATGATAACTGTGAGAGTAAAGCTTCCAAATGACATCAACTATCAATTTCTACAGTTAAAGGCCTATATTAAATTTGGACAGAAGTGGCATATGGTGGAGACTTCTTTAAAGGTAACTGGGGAATAGAAATATGGTCACTTAAGTCTTCTTCATAGGAATAGAAAAATGGTCACTTAAGTCTTCTTCCAAACGGCAGTAAAACCTTTGCCAAAGTGGGGCTCCCGTTGGGATGTTCAAGTAAGAAGTCATGTACGGTCAAAATGATGACGCTAAATTCAAAGCAATTTGCATGTTAATAACCCTTGCAAAAACTCTTTCAATGGTCAGTAAGTGGCCCGATGCAAGGCATAACATCTGTCTTTATCCAATATACCCTCATTTCCAGTAGCAGTCCAAATTTCCACGACCTTCAACCAAAACGTCTTGTATTACATGAACTTACTATTATATTTAATGCTAATTTGTTTTCGTATTGAACATGCATGAAATATTTGCCACTGGACGTTCAGCAACAAACAATCATTTAATTTGTAAAGGTTTATAGTACTCCTTTAAGTAGACGTGTAAGGATTGGGATACAGTTACCCGCTTCTGTATGTGCCTGTCCCAAGTCAGGAGCCTGTAATTCAGAGGTTGTCATTTGTTGCTGTTTACATATTTGTTTTTCGTTCATTATTTTGTACATAAATTAGGCTGTTAGTTTTCTCGTTTGAATTGTTCTACATTTGTCATTTCGGGGCCTTTTATAGCTGACTATGCGGTATGGGCTTTGCTCATTGTTGAAGGCCGTACGGTGACCTATAGTTGTTAATTCATGTGTCATTTGGTCTCTTGTGGAGAATTGTTGTCTCATTGGCAATCATACCACCAGTACAATACACAATTTGTGGACACTGTTTCATTTATTTTATTTGGTAAATAGCTGTTTGAAAGTAAAGTAAATGATCTAAATTCGTGTTGATGTCGGGGTAAACCGGACGTATGTTATTTGCATTTTCAACTGCTATTCGGTATGGATGTAGTGGATAAAGCGATGCCATTAATTAATTTGCTTCTGTGATTCATATTTTGGACTAAACATCGGTGGCTGTCAAAACATTAGAAAAGATTTGAATAATGATGCAACTAAGCCACTGTTACAAACAATATTTTGTGAATAAATTTCCCACAAAATCAGTATAAGGTCTTTTATCTGGGTACACACAATATGATATACCTTTTGAGAGAAAAGTTACGCACAAAATTCGTTGATTGTTTCCAATCGAAAAACCTTCAGAACAATTTTCAATTCCTTAAGCTAAAATCTAATTGTTAATACTTACCACGCAGAATTAAAAATCTGGCTTAAAATTGGAGTGAGTATATATTTCTGATAAAAACTTCTGTTACGATATCGACATTGAAATGGTATCCGTTAGTTGATTATTTTTAACTATCTATTGTAAACAGGTTTATTTTCTCGTAGTTTTGATTTAACGCTTTGTAGGTAAAAACTTTTGCGATTTTTAAATAAGGTGAAATTATTGTCCCTTATTATGATATTTCTATAAATTTTTCGTGAGAAAATATTTTTCATCATTTTATCTTAATCGCGAAATAAGTGAACATAAGCCCTCGTTAAAATCTTCTCTTTACAGTATAAAGTTTTCAAATATTTTTTACGAATCATGGTTACCCATTTAAAAAAAAATAGGATAGTGTCGATCAGACAAGCGGGGTGTTGAATATTAAAAGAAATACGCAACATTCTGAAATAAACTCGACTGTCGTATATCTTATTATTTTTGAATTTCTTTCAGGAGAAATCTGTCACGTTTCAAACTGCTAAAATAGACGCACTCTGTATTGTATCAAAACCAATAAAGGAACGTGTACACATCACACCAAATGGTTGCAAGTATGTTGCGAAAACTGACAAGGGGATTCAAATAGAGTTCCCCCCTGGTGCGGTTGAAAAAGATGAGTCGATTCGTTTACATGTACGTATTCAAGTGTTTTGTTTGTTAAAACTAATTTGTCGTTTTAGAATATAATGCTTTTGTCTATAGAGTGTCTATATGCCATTATTTTTCTTTGCTGACATAGTTGTTTGCTTTTATTTTTATAGTTATTAAAGTTATAACACAATGTTTATAAAACTATGTTTAATCAACTATGTTATACAAAAGTAAATGCCCGAACCAAACCAGGATTATGACAGTTGTTATCCATTCGTTTGATGTGTTTTGAGCGTTTGATTCTGCCATTTGATTATGGACTTTCCGGTTTGCTTTTTCTCTGGAGTTCGGTATTTTTGTAATTTTGATTTTTCTGTGATAAATACAATGAAATGTGAACCCATGACATGACGTTATTTTCCTTTTAGCATATACAATGAAACTACTCATATGTTTTAGAGACTTAAACGACAACTTGCTGTAATTGTATGCAGTCTTTCGTTAATAAGTAATTTTAACTATACTTGTCAAATAACTTAATGCAAATGTAACTTAAAGAAATTTTACCAATCGGAAGTAAAAACAATCATCAATGGTCGGCAAAAGATTGCACCGAAAACTTAACTCTATGAAGAACTAATGTGGCGAAGAGTGGTATTGTTCACGTTAATATTGACAAATGTAAATTATATACGTCTTCCAGTTTTCATATAACTTTGTATAAAATGTTTAAAAAAAAACTCCTTTAAGGGTAATTTTTGATATTTATTTTGAACTTTATTTTGTTTTAATTTTAAGATATAACTATAAGAAAATT
The DNA here is from genome assembly GCA_017311375.1 of Mytilus coruscus. Lineage (NCBI taxonomy): Eukaryota > Metazoa > Mollusca > Bivalvia > Mytilida > Mytilidae > Mytilus > Mytilus coruscus. Next base: position 46,105,368 of record CM029608.1, read on the forward strand.
TAACCCTTCTATTTAGAGCTATGCCGATCATGTTTGTTTTGTGACCAAATACAAAATCTACCAAACTTTATCCTTAATACTCTAAGGACCATTTTTGATAACTTGTTTACATTGTTTCAATGGTTGCAGAGAAGAAGATATTTCTTGTGGAAGAGCTTTTTGACAAAAAATACATAAAAAAATAACCAAATCCAACTAAGGTCAACTTTGCCTAATTGAGTTGAAACCTTAATTTCTTTATAATTTTAAAAGTTTTAAACGGATTATTTTATAAAAATTAGTTATAAATTATGTCAGTATCGAAGTACTGACTACTGAGCTGATGATATCGACCTAGTGCTGTAAAAAAGGAAAACAACACGTTAAATAATCCCATGCGTCCATAGCGCAGAAGAGATCTTCTACACTGCATTTGGAATAAAAACACCGGAAAGGAAAATATTAGTGTGCGTTTGAACTGCATTGCGCATTGAAATCTTATCATCTTATTTTTTTCTATGTTTTTGACTTATGACACATGCACTACAATAATTTATGCAGTTAAAAAAAATTGGTTTCCCTCAATTATTGTTTATCAATAAATGGATAAAATATTATAAGTGAAGGCACTTCGAGGGATATAAAATATTTTGCCTGGAAATGTCTTTTGTATTTGGACTAATACTACTATAGTATTTTAAACTGTCGTTCCCAATAAACAAGATAACACAGACCAATCCTTAATCGAGCACACCTTCTAAAATACAACCTCTATTGGGTATTTTCTATTTATTGATTTTATAATAAAAAATGAATCGGAAGCGATAGTTGTATCTAAATTTTCAACTTTAATCAATCATAGACAAATCCAGACAAACAATAATTTCGACATTTCTGAAATTGTCAGCAAAATATCATCTAAAACATATTTTCGCCACAAAATATGAATAAAAGGAAAATGAAAGAAGATAGAACATCGGATAACGAAAAAAGTTTGCATTTTTAATATAGAATAATGGAGCGTTCATCTGCAATGTGTATCTCATTATCAAAACCATGAAAGATAACTCAAATCGATCGTGTAAGGGTAAGGGTAAGGGATACGTGTCTATACGTGATCTTTTGTCAGAGAAAATTCAAGAGGGAATCTGGATAACCATGTGATATATAAAAAAATACCTGATTTCTTTCATTTTATATCCCGTAAAAATTATTTGATATGGACGAAAATTCCAGTGTATGTTTTTAATAGTCTTGAAACACTTGGTTTAATCTTTAGCGACAAATTCAATGGGTGGCAATAACCAGTCCCATTAGGACCGTACGTCGAGTTACGTACGTATGTCATTTTATTGGAAATCTCTAATAAGGTTTTTTTTCATATCTAAGTATTTTGATTTTGATCATTACAGTTTCTATCAATCTGCTATTGTTAATGAAATAAAAAGGAAACACACAAGATAAATTTAAAAATCGACATTACGGGTAATAACTTCTTAAGGAGTCGTCTAATGATTACGGTCATTCGGTATATTTGTAGATCTTATATTGCTGTTATTTTTTGCTTTTAACAGTTTCTACCTTTCTAATATGGTTTTTGTGTTAAAAGCCAAAAACATGAAAATTAGCTAAAAATCGTCATTTAAGAGCAATAAATTATCAAGGAGTCATCTTATAATGGTGGTGCATACAGGCAAAAGGTGGAACTTGACATCTTGAGCATTTTTGCCCCGCCAGATTTTCTCTATCTGTTATGGCTTTCAAGATATAAGACAATTAGTGCATTAATCCTTATGTTATATTTTTAGCCATTGTTTGTAAAAACCCACAAACTTTATACTAGACACCCTTAAAATCATTCGTCAGTTTGTAAGAATTTGGGCTGTTGGTTTTTGGAGGGAAATATTGAAAAAAAATTTACGACGACGACGGACTCCAAGTGATGACAATAACAAAAATTGCTTTTGTTATACAGTCCTAATCTAAATTGATTAGTTCATTTCCCTTTTCAAACATTCTGCATCTTTTTTTTTTTAAAAAGAGAGAAGCTATAATTTGTTAAACATTCAAATATCTTCTTTTGTCAGGTTGTTCCAATAAATAAGGAAATTTTGCGACGACAGTACGAAGAACGGAGTAAGAAAGGAGAAGCAATTCTGGCAATTTCTGATTGTTTGTATACTACTGGAGATACAACCCTGAAAAAGAAGGTTCAAGTCAAACTACCACTGAATGATATAAGAATCCCAGATGAGTCAGATGAAGACTATGTATACAGACTCTTCAGGCAAAACACGAATGGACAATTTACGCTAACAGATAATGTTGTAACGGTGGATGAAAACCACAATGCAGTCTTTGAAACGGATAAGATCTCTGGGTATGGTTAACTGTAATGCAATGGCTAGTTGTATTGATGCAGTGATATGGAAGGATTTTTTCTCTATGAGCCCAGGGCCCCCCAAAAATAAAATCAATGGGCCATTTTTAGAATTAATTGGCCATGTTGTCAAAGGAGTAGGCCATTCTTTTACAACAAAATAAAAAAAGTGTATATTTCAGCAAAGAGGTAGTGGTATTTACCTGTAGGATTCGAATTGATATCATGGATGAATAAAAGTTAATTATGTTCATGGAGATTTATGTGACCAAAGACATACAAAAGAATATATGTTTCTGATGTGACCAAGCATGACATTGTATGAGTTCATGAAATGTAATACTAGCCCTATATCATTGTCCAGAAAACTAGAGTAGACCAATTAAATTCCAAGTTAGTTGAAATGATTTTTGGCAAAAATTGTAGTACAATGCTACCATCATACAGTAATCATGGCAATAACTTCTTCCAAACAGGGCAATATTTACGAGAACATTTATTAACAATGTTAATACTGGTACCGTCGCCATGTTTATGTTCATGTATTTTTTTTACATTAAATTTGGGTCTTCGTCGACTGCCATACTTTATTCCAGACGTTCCGTATTAGAGGACGATTCAGGCATTTCCTCTGCATTTCTTGTATTATTATTATTATTTCATCAAGATGACAAGAATAACAAAAGATAGTAACATTTTTTGATAAGACACAACAACAATTCGCTGTAGGCATATTTACAAAATGAACAAACGAGCCAAAGACCAAAAAATAGACCAGGATAGATCAGCGCCTTTTATGGAGACAAATACATTAAAAAAGGCCTTTGGGTTTTTCAATCGAAATGATAGCAAGTTTACTTTAAGTTTAAGGATTATAATTTTAGAAAATTTCTCGTCTGTTCTAGCCAACTTTCACAGATTTAAAGTTGTTTATAAAAATCTATATCATAGATGATGGTTAATTACGTTTTTTCGGTAATCAGTTATACCGCATGTTGCTATCATTAACATAGGAAAACGCCCGAGACGTCCCAAAAATATATAGGTGGTGCTCCTATCATTGGAGGGAACACAACACAGTTTTGTACACACATACGGCGACACGAAACACGATCGGAGAAATATTTTAAGATATCTAAAGACTAAACGTTTAGATACGAAGTGAAAAATATCGTGCACCATTTGGGCGCTTACATTTGTCACTCTATGCGCCATTCTGGTCGAAATGCGCAATTGGCGCATGGCGCTCGACCTTACCGATCACTGTTAATGTCGCAAATAATAGCATTAAACGGTACCACGTCTACCGCACCCGCTGCGCTTTTTGGCAATAAAACATTAGGTTGCTAGGGGCCGAACTGTAAAAAATAAAGCCTAGACAAAATGAAAACTTTTAACTTCAAGTATAACAGCAAAGGACCAATACATAAAGCCAACGTCGGAAAGGAATAAGTGATATAAAGGCAGGAATATAATTTCTTCATTTTAAATAATTTTCTGAAATTGACAACACCCAATTTCAATAAAACAATATTTGTTATTTAATGCCAGAACAGAAATACTGCGCTACTGGGTTGGGAAACCCTACGGGACGAACGGTCCCAAAACAAAGGTAAACTAGGAGTGGTAATAATATTCGAAGTAAGTAATGCATCCGAATAATCGTTTGACATTTTATAATTTGTTTTGACTTTCACATAAAACTTACGATAGGTAAAACTAATAAATTTCTTACACCTGAGATTAGCCAATATTGTTTGTTTATGCTTTTATTGTTCATTAAAATTGCATGTATTCAGACGCAAGTAACAAAAAAGACGCCGGCACACTTTGAATGACATTTAAAATATCAAATACGAGTTAGCTATAGTTGTTTGTTTTAGTAATGATATGAAATTTAAGACAGCCAACATGAATATTCCATGTGAAAAAAATGTATTAGTGTTCCTTCGTCTTGCTGTTATTGTTTCAAAGCTGAAACAAGCTGATGAATGCGTTGTAATTTAGGAGTCCGGTATAGTTCAAACATAATTAAGCCACTTCAATTGATAATTTATAGTGTGTCTTTCTATGTTGTAATGTTATACTACTGTTTCAGGTTAGGGTGAAGGTTTGCGCCTGTTATAACGTTTAAGCCCGCTGCATTTGTTTGCACCTGTCCTAATTCAGGAACCTGTTTTCAGTGGTTGTCGTTTGTTGATTAGATTAGACCGTTGGTTTTCCTGTTTGAATTGTTTTACACTAGTTATTTTGGGGCCTGAGATAGCCTGCTGTTCGGTGTGAGCAAAGGCTCAGTGTTGAAGGCCGTACTTTGACCTATAGTGGTTTACCTTTTTCACATTGTGACTTGGATGGAGAGTTGTCTAATTGGAACTCATACCACATCTTCACGGTAGATGTAGTGTCCGGCAAGGATCATGGTTTTTGGAGTGAATCGGACCACTTTTTTCGAGTGTAGATTCGGTTTTTCCGAGTGATAAAACATGCGAGAAGGTCAATTAACTGCTATTTCGTAATTATAATAGTTTTTACATGAGTACCCATCTTATTTTGAATACCATACATGTTTTGAGCAACAAAGAAGCACAATTTCCTTGTGTTTAACCAAAATATTCAGTGATTTAATATAGTCTGAGTTTTTTTTGAGAGCAACAGTGAAACCGTCCGGGTTTTTCAACAAATAGTCCGGGTTTTTTAAAGAAAATTTGAATAAGAAAAAAGTATTCTTGACTTAAAAAAAGGACTTTTTCTAGTTTATAACTGTAATTAAGTGAAGGACAATATCATATATTCCCAATAAATCACCAAAACATATTACTACGTAGATCAAAATTAACCTTTTTCAATTTAATGGAAATTTTCTGTTCGGAAAACATTCTACCACAACTTTTCAGTGTTAAATTAGAAATTCTTGGATTCTTTATAAAACGGTCTTTAGAGTTCGACACTAACGCTAGTCCTGTCGCCCGAGTCTAGTGAAATACATGAAGGACTAGTAAACATGTCTACATCAGTAGCCCTTTGGGCTAGTAAAAATTCGTCTTTTCACCACCCTTCCCCACCTCAAATTATATCCGGTTTAAATCAGCGAGATTTATTTTTTGACAAGCTCGACTGCGTGCACTGTTACTGTTACTGAACGGTGATAAATTCTCCAGCAGGAGCACCGCAAAACTGGTTCCGTGAATATCGACGGGTAACTGTTAGTAAACCAGTATGCGGAAACGAACATCCTAATAGTACAAGATTTTGAATCTAATTAGTTCAGATTGTTCAAATTTCCAGATACCCGTAATCAAATTATCATGTCAGTGGTAATTAGGAAATAAATTTGATGGAACACTGTCTAAAGGGACTACATTGATAGCTGATTGCATTTATTTGCATTGTCTCTCATGGTTGAAAAGGCAAACATCGTATAACCAAGCTGAAAATAGAAAAATGTATGCAAACTATTCTATAAATGTAAATGCTTGACTGTACCTTAAATTGAATATATATATCCAAATTAAATTAATAAAAGCGGTAATCCTGCAAACAAACCATGGTCACATGCTAACAATGGTGTGTTTACATTTGTTGACAGCCATGTGCTTTTAGGCGGGAAAATATGGGAAATACCCAAATTAAATACAATGATGAATCTGGTTATTTATAGCCAGCAAAGAATTTTAATGGGACATAAGAGGGTGTGGATAGGGGTTTACATGATAGACAATAATAGGCAAAAATATAAAGAATAGAGATAATGGACAAAAAAAAGAATTGGCAAAAATATAAAGAAAAGAGAGAAAAAAAAAGAAAGATTTAAAGAATAGAGAATAATGAGGTGCTAAAATATACAGAATAAAGAATAATGGGCAAACAGTATTAGGAAAAGAAATAAAGAATACAGAATTGAATTAACCTCCCCCCAAATCCAGACCCATAAATCACATTTTTCATTGAAAATAAAACATTAAAAATGTAAATTTGAGACGAAAATAAATCTGTCAGAAGCTCTCAGAATGCAGGATTTTGCATCCTATTTTTCAAAAAAAAATTTTTTTGGGGGGGGCTTAAACTTAGTGTCAACTCCTGTAATAATAAAAAAAATCAACATAGTGCAGGGGACTCATAATCTTTTCAATGTCAATTCATGCTACTTTTGTTTTTACAGTTAATAATATTTTTTGTGGTGAGAATCCGAAAAATGCTATGTAATTAAAAATATTCTATTAAAGGAGGCGTGCCCCCGCCCCCACAAAAAAAAAAAAAAAAAAAAAAAAAAAAAATTAATCCGCCCCATTTTTATTCCCATTGACAATAAAATTTGAATTAATCTCAATCCAAATTGTCTATGCTTACATTTGATTGTTGACATCTCGAATATGTACTGTACATGTAACTAATAAGATGTGACAAACAACAATATATACAAATGAACGATACTTGTTTATGCCATGTAAGTGTAAGTACATCATTATCAAACTGATGAATGCATTGGTTTCATGCCTTGAAAAGTACTTAATTTGAACCCTTTTTTATTGTTTTTCAACGTAAATACACTGACACATAACATTTTAAGCTATAGGAAATTTGTATAATAAACTCGATATAACACGGACGCACTCGAAAAAACCCGGACTGCTCTCGAAAAACCTCGGACAAATAGAAATGAATATAGTCTCAAAATGTCGTTTTCAAAGGAATAACAAGAATTTTTGTAAAGTGATATATAGATTCCATGTATGCATTTCCTTCGACATTTGCATTGGTATGTGTATAAAAATGGCTTTATTCTGTATTTTGGAATAAAAGCATTGTAAGGCTAAATTTAACTTTTTTAACGAAAAATAATGTCGGATTGATAATATCTTTTTATCTCAAATACTAACATACCTTGTATAACCTTGTATATTAAACTCAAGCTTCTATATCACGTGTTGTCAGAAAGGAAGTCTGTTTGTTCATATTCACTCGAAAAAAATTGGTCACTCTAGAAAAAACCCGATCAAATCACTCGAAAAACAACGATCCAAGCCGGACACTATACCTACCGTGATCTTCTTATTTCTATATAATGAAGAAATAGCAATTAAAAAGTTGTTATAGGAACCGAGGACATAGTATTATGGATCGGAAATTTATACACGAAATATATATAATTTAAAGACAAAATATATCAAAGGGACATTCAAACATTAGTCGAAAATAAACTGACAAACATTGGCAAAAAAAAAAAAAAAAAAAAACAAAATAAACAAAAGACAAACAAAAGTACACAAAACCCAAAATAGAAAACTAAAGACTGAGCAACACGAACCACAACAAAATCGAAGGGTGATCTCAGGTGCATAGGAAGGGTAAACAGATCCTGCTCCACATGTGGCACCCGTCATCATGTGAACCGACAGAAATGTATTTATAAATTGATTTTACTTTTTTTTTAGAACAAGCGTTTCTCTCATAGGGAATGACGAACTGAAAAAAGGTCCGTTAGTAATATCAAGCAACCTCGAGAAAATGCATGGTTATAATTCCGTTTGTAAAATTCTATTCTTTGTAAGTGACGTGACTCTACGTTCACTTACTGTGTTGCTCGCTTGTATTGAAAAATCAAAAATGCAAGCGTTCTGCCGTAATTGCGAGGAAAGAGGTTATCGTCTTTTCAAGAACTGGATAAGTAAAGATTTTGTCTTTAAACCTCAAATTAAAATTAACATCGCTTTGAAAGGATGTTTCAGTTTGCCACGTTTCTCTGCAAGGAGAAGATTGGACCTGACCTTTTTGCCAAACTCGTCGGAGAATTTTACAAGATTTGTAGTTGAAATTAAACATAAAATTGATCAGGATGCATACGGTATTTTGTTACTCACCAAAGATAAGGAAATCATCGATGAAATTAGCTATAATGCACATGCATCATTATCCATTAGAAGAAATACTACCGATCTAGGCTTGGTACGGCCTGAATTGACGTTTACAAAAGAGAGCATTGACAAGCAACCGCCACTTCCAGTTACTAAATACAGTGAAGAAGGTATGGAAAACAATACCAATACCAAACCAATAATGAATGTATTTCAATTTAATGACATTACTAAACATATATTATATCAAGGTTATTACAATTTTGATCCTACATTGTTATATATAAATACCCTAGAAGTACGTAAACGTTAAGGCGTCAGCGGCGTTTGAATCTTCACAATTAGAAAGAGAGCCATAATAGTTTTTTTTTTCTGTCAAATTTTTCATTAGATCAGTTGTGTTCTTTGAATTTTTATAGTTTACTATGTTGTGTTCTTATTTTATAAGGTGAGTTTTCTCATTTTTGTACTAAATAAATTACTTTTAACATACAATCGTACCACATCCCTTTTTTAAATCAGATTGGCTATGATCATATCAATGTCAGAATTGTTTCGAAAATAAAATTGAACAAAAAGACGATTTCATCTTCCCAATTGTAAACTTTCTATTTCTATGCAGCAACATACTAGTCGAGCCTGTATTTAGAATATATATCCCAGGTGATACGATATTCCAGAGCTTGTGTTTGCTATCATGATTCATTTGAGCTGCGTACAAAAAAGCTATTGAAACAAGCTTCCCAATTGGTATAGTTGAAGCCATCCTTTATAAAGTTTTACTGATGCCATCACAGATGTCCCCGGGTATATCATAACTACAATTCTGTTCCTTTTCCTCCAATCTGACATAAACGATTTTTTTTACCCTCTATATAATGACAATGATCAACATGACGGATGCCGCTGATGGAGCATGATTTACTTACACTTGCGACAACCACAAGTTTATTTTTGTTGGGGAGGCGAGGGGGGGGGCTTGTAGGTCAGTCTTCATTTTTTATGTAGTGTTTTGTAGACATGTTTTGTTTTTGTCGATGTCTTTCGTTTTTTTCTGTTTCCTGAAGTTTGTGAGTTTTTCTTCGATTACTGAATTTTGAGTGTCTCCTTATTATCTTCTGCCATTTTTTTAGTTTTGCAACACTTTTTATATTGACGCTTAAATTAGCATTCTATTAATGTTTTATCGAGAGTAAGTTTGAGTATAAGTTTAAATTAACCATATGAATTGTATCATCCTGTAATTATGACCTATGAATCATTGATAAATTTAGCAGTGTTAGAATTATAGCTTTCCTGCGAGAGGGGTAAACACATATTGTATCTCATTGATCATTTATATTTTAATAATACTAGTATGTAATGTGACTAATGGTGAATATAAAAAAGTATAACAAAAATACCGAACTCCAAGGTAAATTCAACAAGGGAAAGTCCATAAAAACTGACCAAATAAAACGTTATCAACCAACAAAAAAATTAAAAAACAACTGTCATATTCCCGCCTTAGAACAAGCATTTTCCGACAAAAATGATGGGTTAAACCTGGTTTTATAGCTAGCTATACATCCCTCTTGTATGACAGTTGTACTTACACAAAGTTTAATATGCACTTTATCGTTTAATTTCCTTATTAGATATGTCTCATTACATTTGTTGGAATTGGTTAGATTTAATGTATCATACTTCAATAGTTCATCATTTTAGTTATTTATTTGATTGTTTTGATTTTTTCATTAGTTTCGTAAAATTGAACGTCTCCATTCCTTCTTCTTTTCCATTAACATGCTCTCCTATTTTACAATAACAAATATATGTATTTTTCAGATTTCTTGACAGACAAGGGTGTGATGGCCGTAGCAAAGTTGCTTAATTCAAACAAATTGTTTGAAACTGTAATTAATCTGGATATGAAGCAGGTTCAATATGACCAGATTTGTGAAAAAATATCAATCAGCAGTAGGCAAGCTTTCACTCTGCTGAAAACTGCGCTAGATCTACAGAAAAGCAACAAGATTGACAAGTTAGTATCTGCCCTTGAAAGTGCCGAAGAAGGAGGATTAGCTGACAGTATTCGCGAATTATACGAAGAGCGACAAGACCTGTCCAAAATTGAAAAGTAACATGGACAATACTTTCTTGTAACATTTAGATAACTTTGGTCATATAGCTCTCAACGTATTCATGTACTTTAACATGTTTTGATTGAAGCCTTCTGAAGAAGGTATACAGAGAAAAGAGCTTTTAAAGAACAAAATTTATAAACTGTTATTTTCGTAAAGCGTTAATTATATCTTAATTTCGTTCACTTTGTTTTTTTTCTACTTTTTTTCTCAAACTACTATATAATCAAACTTATTTTGTTTTATTATTCTTTTGTATTTCCTATTGACAGCATGCTCCAAGTATTCATAATTTTGTATAACATCATTTTGGAAACAGCTTAAAAAATTATTTGTATATAATGTATTATCTTATATAGCCTGATTTTTTCAAGGAATAAAATGTCGTTAAAACTAAAATACCTAGAACATTGAACAAACCAATTAAGAAACAATTTGAAATATGGTTATTTCAAGAAAACATCATTATTCTGAAAACAGCGTAACGGATAATTATATTAACGGTACCAATTTTTCTGCACCAGATGCGCACGATGAACATTTCTACGATAAATGTATCTTAAGTGATGCTAGAGGCTAAAATATTTGAAAATAAAAAAAAAACTTATTAAAAATATGAAGATCTTATAAACCAAAGAGGACAAAAATATGCCAAAGACGGGCAAGACGGGAAATCAAATTCAGGAATCGTCCCATTCTATGATATGAACGTTATCTGAAAGATGATTTAAAAATCTAACCGTCATTTTTTGTTTGTTTTAAGACTAACCTGTGATGATGCCTAGGAATGACAAACTACCAATGTGCTGTGGTATGAAACCTCACTTTCTTAACAATAAAATGCAATCTGACTTACACGGGGGTGTCAATAGTGGAGAAACACTGAGTCAACCTGGTTTTTGTAGGATTTGTGTTTATAAATATATTGTGTTTTCTCCGATGTCTCTTTTGGATTGTTGTCTGTCTGTTCGTTTTTTTTGTCCCCAGGTTTGGCCTGTCATGTTTCAATTAAGGGCTGCTTATTGCACCTCGGTATCTTCATGATATTCTCACTATTTACAAGGTGATTTATACTCATAACTTGAGTGGCTAACCAATTTTGTAATAAAACATAATGGTGTCAGGAAAGAAAACATAATGGTGTCAGGAAAGATTTGGTCTAAGTGAAGTTTAAATAGGGATTTGCGTAACAATTCAATAATACATTCAATAGTGTATGGTTATACCGAACCACTGTTAAATGATTTATTTTTTTTACTAAAGCTGTAATGATTAACACAATTTTACAAATAAAAACCAGGTTTAACCCACCATTTTCTTCGGAAAATGCCTGTTTGATTTTTTCAGTTTTTTATGGACTTCCCCTTTTTGAATTTACGTTGGAGTTTTTTGTTTTACTTTATGCTAATTAAAGATATGTGATACAAATATACTAAACAGCAAAAAGCAACGTACTTTATTAACTTCTTTGAGGTGAAAATTTCTATTGCAGATAACTTAAAAAAAATATTGAAATATTTCTGGAGTCATATTCATATAAAAATTGTGAAAATAAAGATTTATTTTTCGTGTTTGACTTCTGAAAATCCCAAAATAAAATGACAAATGTCATAACTTTTGTTAAAACTGGAGTCGCATGTTTCCTGTCGAATGACAACACGGAATATGGATTTGATGTTGAGTTGTTTTAGAGAAAAATTTCTCTGTAAACCCATGGATAGATTTCAAGGTTATGCTTAAAATATAATTCTAACCAAAACACGAAATTATATAACTGATTGATATTGGAAGAAGTGTTACTGTATTTGCGTTGTTGAGTATAGTTGTAAATGTTTCTGATTTATACTTTTAGTTTTCAAACCTCGAGATTTGTCTCTCGGGATTGTTCCAGCACTCTTTCTATGCTGCAGTATTATTTTTGAGCCATTAGAATATAAAAACAAATAAAACACCATATCATCTGATCTTGCAACCAATACTTTAATGACACTCCGTAAATTTTATGGACACCATCACGAATTGGTTGTTCTATACGATGTGCCTGTGTCTAAACTAACTAATGACTTTTTTACCACGTCTTAGATTGTGGTTTAACATCTATGTCGTCTGTCTGCTAAGTACCGAACGTGACCTATTCCCGAATATGACTGTTATACCGAGAGTGAATTTAAATTGCTATACGACGTGTATCGGTATTTTGTACATCCAACATTCATGTATTTAATTATGATGTTTTTGTTATGATTTCGGTTAAATAATGTGTTATGTCGTATCGTTTGTTGTCCAAATAATTATAAAATTGCCTTTCAATACCATCATTGTCATATTCCCGAATATGACTGTTATACTGAATGTGAATTTGCATAGCTGTAGGGCGTGTCTCGGTGTTTTGTTCATCCAACATTAATGGATTTATTTTGATGTTTCTGTTATGGTGGATAATCTGTTATGTGTTATCGTTTGTAGTCCAGGTAATTACAAAATTGCCTTCCCATACCATCATTGTCATGAAAATTGTTTGAACGAATATTATGAAAATAATTGTATAAAATTCGAGATTGCATGTAAGTTACGTAAGCGCGTCACTGTTTTTAGAATCCTGTGGTGTTTTTCGTTGATGGAATGAATATGTTCGTTGTTGTTCTGTGGTTTGCATGATGTGTCGACTATTATATTATTTGATTGTGCGTTTCCCTGTTATGAATGTTCTTGCGTGTGTTTGTGCTGTATTTCTGTCACATAGTGTTTTAGCGATATTTTTTAACATTGTCATAAAGCGGGAGGTTTGGCATGCCATGAAACCAGGTTCAACCCACCATTTGTTCTTAAAATGTTCTGTACCAAGTCAGGAATATGGCAGTTGTTATCAAATAGTTCGTTTCTATGTGTGTTGGCGTTTGTTTTTCTTGCACTTCGGCTTGCACTTCGGTGTCCCTGTTGTTCCTTTGTTTTCCTCTTATAAATGATGCATTTCCCTCGGTTTTGGTTTGTTACCCGGATTTGTTTTCTCTCAATCGATTTATGACTTTTGAACACCGGTATACTACTGTTGCCTTTATTTAATATCAAAATGGAAAAAAAATCCGTTTAGTTACTAAGTTTAACCATAACACAGGGGAAATAAAATATGCAAGTTACAAAATAGACAGATTTCCACTAATTTCGATAGTTCTTACACGAAACGCGTACAAAAATGTGGTCTTGGCATTAACGATAAGTTATGACTATTTATTACACCTTTTAAGTTGGCGTCTTTGTTAGATTATTCTATATGTTTATTGGATTTCTTTAGTCAGTTGTGTTGTATGTCTCTGATGTATGTTTACACAGTTTTGACTGCTGGATCCCAATTACTATCACATTGACCAAATCTGTCTGTTTGGGCTGCTTACCAAATTTTGTCAATATAACGGAACTACAAACAACTGTCATACAAGTGGGAGGTTATGCTAGCTATAAATCCAGGTTTTACCCATCGTTTGCTTCGGGTAATGCCTGTACCAAGTCAGGAATGTAGCATTTATTTTTTACCTGTTCCGTGGATAGATAGAGTTTGATTTTGTCAGTTTTTATGGACTTCCCCTTTTTGAATTTGCCTTGGAGTTCAATATATTAGTTATCCTTTTTACATACTTGACTCTATGTATGGAGGTTACTTACAGCATTGCGGAAAACCATACATTGATCTAAAGCATTGTTAGTTTACAACTGTTTAGTTTGCAAATTTTATGAGAAGCATACATCCGATATCCCCATTTTCTATAATTGTATTGAAAAAAAAAAAAAAAAAAAATCATACACTTGTCAGATGCGATTGAGACTGAATAATAGGTGGTATCAAAGTGCATAATTAAAATTTTTAATTCATATTTTAATTAATGTACTCAATCTGTTTTATATGCTCATTATATAACGATAAATATCATATATGTATTTATTTGATTTTAGATATTTGAAGATACAGGATTCTACTTGCTTGAAATTACAAGATACTATGTTGCCGCCAAAAATTGTCTTATATATAGTTATGTTCCCTTTCAAAAAGACAACTTGATTTACATCGATCATAAAACAGTAACATTGAATTGTGTAATGAAGAAAATTTCAGTTCAATTACGAAGTCGAAGAGCATTAAAAACCGAACATTCCAAAAAGTTGTGCCAAACAAAGCTAAGGCAGTCTATACCTATTGATAGGAAACCTTAGTCTTTCGAATGATACAACGGTTCATAAATTATAGTAAATTTAAAGAAAATGAACATACATGTATCAATGATATAGCAGATCACAAGAATGCTGACAGCTGGACGGGTGATAACCCCTGCGAACGAGGGTGGAAGAAAAATCACAAAGATACAATTGTTCGATCATTTATCCCCCTAATTTGGCACTCCTCTATTCTCTCAATTCACAATGAAGGGTTCAATTATATTGAAGTACTAGCTAGGATCTTTATACACAAAAATGTATATTTCAAAAGAATCATTTCCATAAATAGAAACCATGTTCGGAGAAACGATCTTCATTTGAAAATTTAGCCATTGACTAGTCATGACATGCAAATTCGAAGGTAAGTGGTTAAAAAAACATGGTTTTCATAATCGTTTGGTCTTATAACTAATTTTTATTCGAGTTAAATGATGAGTCCTATTTAGACAAAGACGCATGTCTGGCGTATCAAATCTAGACTGGCAAGCATATTTTAAATAAGAATTGAGGATGCTTCAAACATGTTTTCGTTTCTCGAAAACGTACTGCAAACTGACAGGTAAATATTTACAATGATAGTTCAAAGTACAAATATGAGTTTGTTTCTATACAAAAATTACTTCATACCATAGCGTCAAGGTGATAAAATAAAATTTCTACTATACAATACATACCGTAATTCTTTGTACTGTTTTTGATGAAGTTCGAAAAAAAATCTATACTTTAGGTTCCTTAGGGTCAAAGTTGTAACCATCGTCAGTTTTGTATGTTACTGATATCAATAAAATTGAGAATGAAAATGAGGAATATTTCAAAGAGACAACAACCCGACCAAAGAGTAGACAACAGCCGATGAATACTTTATAATGGCCGTATATGATGCTAAATTACTCTATTCTCTATGACAGGGGCATTCTTTCCTTGTCAGTTTTGTTTTCTTATTTGCCAGACATCTTTTCGCTGTCTGGTTTGCTCTCTTATGTGGGACCCTTCCTTTCATTGTCTGCATTGTTCTCTTATGTGGCAGACATCCTTGAATATTATGTATTATTCTTTATGTGGCTGGCATCCTTTTATTTTGTCGATAATGATTGAATTAACATTAATTTCGTATATCCACATATATCATAAGTGTTCTTGTTATGACCGAATTTATAGAATCTTAGTTGAGAATAATTATAATCCACACCTTTATTTAATTTCAAACATATATAAACATTTCCTTTCTGTTTTAGGATTTTCAAAAGAACTGTAGAAAGAACGCTGAAAATAGATCAAACTTGAATAACTGTATAACAAATATTTAAAAGAAAATGTATTAGATTTCATTCATCAAATGATCTGACTAAAACATTTGCCGAAAATCAGAAATACTGATAAATGCAGTCGTTGAACGAGGCCCAATTAAGGCAGAACGAGGCTAATGAAATCAACTCTAAGAAATCACTGGTACGTTTATTTTTTTGAAATATTCATTACAAAAGTCTAGGGTTCTTAGTAACACAAAACTTTAAAACTTGGTTTCACAAAATGCTTTGAGATATTGATGAAAATGAATATTACAAACGTCTCACTGATTAGTATAGTTGTGGTGGGTAGCCTTCATCCCTTTAAATCAACAGAATCAAAACTTTGATCATTGTATGATACATTTTTGATCATTGTGTTGTATAGTATAAAGCTAGTGTTAGTGTTTTTGTTGTTTATTGTAATTATAATCGTTAGAATTTTGTTGTTTATTATTATTATAATCGTTAAAATACAAGTGATTTTTGATAGTAGGTTTCTTTAATGTACCGTTTTATTAAAATCATCGAATGTAAGAGGGAGGTGTTAACTTTAAAAAAAAGAACATAAAAAAAACGATTATTAAACTTAGTCATATTTTGATGTAATGGTCCCAAGCTTAAAATGACGAAGTTCAACCTCGTAAGTCGTTTTCTTTTGTTATATACATTTTTACCCTTAGGACATTCGGTTGGCAGCTAACAGATCTGTAATATGCTACACTAAGTTCATTTACAAATTTTCTACTGTCAAGACGATTTTAGAGCTCGACATAATAATTATATTGATAATTGGTTCTGATAATGATAATAATAATAATAATAATAATAATAATAATAATAATAATAATAATAAATTAATAATAATAATAATAATAATAATAATAATAATAATAATAATAATAATAATAATAATAATAATAATAATAATAATAATAATAATAAAAAAAAAAAAAAAAAAAATAATAATAATAATAATAATAATAATAATGATAATAATGACGACGGGAAAGTCGTTGCAATTTATTGTTGTTGAAAAATCATTGTTCTTCATAATGCAATACCGAATATAATGTTACATTATCTTGACGGTAATCTTTTTGGCTGTGAAACACATCTTTTAAATAACATTAACAGATCATTATTTGATGAAAGATTAATGTAAATTGTGTTCTTGGTGATTCGGTAACGCGGTAAGATTGAACCCGATTGTGATGTCTGTAATCTGATCGAACCCCGCAAAACTAGTTCTAAATCGAGAGTCTTAAATGTGGGCAAAATCAGTTTCCCTAAATATTATAAAACATGTAATTGTAATTTAATAAAACAACTGATGAGATCAAAACTATGTGAAAAGCAGATTTTAAAGAGAATGAGAAATAATGAAGTTAAAGCGATGAAGGACGTTCCAAACAGGAAAACGTCTTTAATTACTAATATATAGAGTTAAGAATGTAGTTAGGTGAAATTAAAAAAATACTACTAGAAGTCAGAAGAGCATAAGTAAAGGAACAAAATAAGCTAAAAATATTGATAGGTTATGGAACTCCTTTTTGCGATATTTGATATTTTAAAGATGGCGGGAAAAGGATGACTCGGACTTTTACCTTATATTTAGCATTGGCAATATTTGAGTCTCAAATCGTAAGAAACAAATCTAGAATCTGCTTAAATTTTGGTAATGACCTTTTTATGAGCTATTGAAGTCTTCTATGAAAAGAAAAATGGGTGATGTTGGGCAAAATATTTTACCCTGTATCGTAGGAAAAACCTAAGAAGTTCGAACAACAGTACCATCAAAGAAAACGTTTCCTTATTTTCGTTACTTTTTAGCAGAAATTTAGCATAACAACTTCATTAAAGAATTTTATACTGCATTAAATTATACTTTACGCATAAACTTGTACGGTCATTCACTTATGTATGCAGTCTCCTGCTATTTTGCGCTTTACAGCCTTGACAGCTTGAGCAATTCGTTTAGTTTGGATAGTTTCAGTGCTCTTGTTAGTAGAATATGTTTTAAAAAAGAATGTAAGATTTAAAGTAAGATTCAATACAATTGTTTCAATATTATAGCATCGCAGTTTAGACAAAAAATATGAAAATATATGTATAAGAATCATCTAAAAAACCGTGTCTAGCTTTTTATAAATATCACAAATAGTCAAGTATAATGATATTTTCAATATCAGGAATAATTGGCGGGATTTTTTTATCCAAATTTTTTAAAGGTGTGGATGATTTCATTGATGATAATGTTTTTTGCATATGTTATCATCAGTAACAAATACGCACACCTATGTCCCCGTTAGAGAAAATGCAGCTAGTATTTAAGTTCAGACAAAAATTAACGTTTACAAACGCGAAGATGGGTTTTATGTTAAGTCAGGCAATGTGGACCATGCGTTGTTTGTTGTTGAGAATATCGGTAATATTACACCTTTTTCTAACATTAAGATACTTTGCAGGTCCATTTTGAAACCTATATATACATGATAATATTAGTTTTTAAATATTTACAATTTCCCTTTAATTCAACAATAAAAAACATATATAGTGACAAAGAACAGCGAATACACGATGTTAGTGCCATCTTCGTTGAATCAATTATTTTCAATTTATTTACCGACATCTTTTTTAATCGATTTAAAGAAAATTTAGTTCCGCAATGCTTTATCAATGGTATCGAATACTAAATGATGACATCAGTTTTCAAATTTATTCACCGTTACATGCATTTTTCATCTTTAAATCTGACCTCTTTATCTTTTCATTCAATGTTATCCATGTTTAATCTACCGTTGTCATAGTTGTTGTTTGAACCTATAGAACGGCTACTGGCCGATATATACATTCATATTGAGTCTATTTCACAGAATTATACTAGTAAAAATGATCTATAAAACAATGACAACTACAAACCAAATGATTGATTGGTTACAATGAATATAAGGGACAATTAGTATATAAAAAATACTGGAATAGTTAGAATTTACATTGCCAAAAAAACAGAAAGGCCATTTTGTTTTAAGGCAGTTTATTAACTGAAAATATTTCCCCCCTACTTTTTCAAAAATATACTTTAATGATATGTATTAACGAGTGATGATTCGATAATGTCAACATCATAATACACGAACCTTTGTTGAGCTTTTCGTCATTTTAAAAAATCAAATATAGAGAGTAGATAATTTTAACGTTAAAATTATCTTTGTACTGCTGAAATATTTTCGACCTTTCTTACTTACTTATGGTATTGGGAATATTGTGTCAGGAACCAACTTAATCTAAAACATTAGATGTATCAAATGTTTTGTACGCTTGAGACTGGAATCAAAATTCAGGTGAAGATGTGAGTTATTTGTATTTCATTGAACAAATCACAAATCTCCGTTACCTAGCAGGAAATGTGACCCCGGAAATTCAACATTAATATATCCAATGGAAATGTCGCAGTTTCGTCACACATTGCTGGATAGGCCAATCATATGAACAAACTTTTCGTATGATCACACGGTGTTTAGATTGATACGAGGAATATTTCTTCATGCGGGTCGTAGATGACAACTCGCCATCATAAGAGATTTTCTATCATGCAAAAAATGTAGAGCGAATTTTTCAATTAATTACCTTGTGCAAGCGACAGATGTGTATTTACGGTTTTAAAGGTAGGAAAAAATGCTATTTAATTTTTTTCTCAGAATTGTAAGTTATATCTTAATACTCAACTCATAAGTCGATGAAAAACTAAATTAAAAACAGAAGACTGAGAAACCCAAACTCCACCAAAAACTGGGTGCTTTGGAAAGGTAAGCAGTTTGTGCTCTACATGTGGCACCCGTTGTGTTGTTCATGCAAATACAAATTCGGTAATAAGTCTCGTTTGGCAAAAAATGTTTGGTGTTTTCACAATCTAGGAAAAGAGGACGGGATTGAGTCTACGCTTCTCTTCTGTTTTTGCTACATTGGAAACAAAAGGTTACAATTTAAATCAGGATTGAAAAGAGATATGGAGTTTATGTCCTTGAGGCAACAACCGTGTAGACAAAATATAGTCTTCACCAATAGACAGTGATTTTATAATATGTCGATTTCATATGCCATATATTCTTTTGTCAAATAATGCTGAAGAAACAAAAAGACAAATAATTAACCGGCAACCATTGCACAACAATTCTATATGTATTAAACTCTATCCATGCAACTAAAACAAACAGATTACTTTTAGGATCAAAAGGCAGAATAGCTTTTTGTCTTATCTAGTCTTCATATATTGCTAATTATTATATAAATGATACTATAATAGAATAAACTATTGGTACATGTATATTATACAGTTTTTGTTCTTAAATAGAATTAGACGGTATTTATTGAAACTATAATCAGTTCTCAAGGCAAATGTCCCAATATAAGGGGAGGATTTGGCGCAAACAAACAATTTAACCCCGCGACATTCTGTTCAAAGTCAGGACCCTAGTGGTTGTCGTTTGTTGCTGCGTATCATATCTGTTTTTCGTTCATTACTTTGTACATAAATTAGGCCGTTTTTTCTCGTTTGATTTGTTTTACTTTGTCCTTTCGGGGCCTTTTATAAATGACTATGCGGTATTTATTCAGAAGTGCATTTATTCGTGTATTTGTCATTAGATATCACCACGTAATATATGGTGGTTTTACTTAATGAAAACAAGAAGTGCTGGACAAAAATTATGAAAAGAATTATACGTTACAACATCACGGATATACATCGTTAGTAAGTAAGTAAGCGAATACAACTGCATGTTTGAGTTGATTACAGCAAGGCAGGTCTTGGGTAAGGATCCAAGTGTCTGAATTTACGTAGGTAGCGATAATCCATAATACATTATCATGTTTATACACCTAAATTAACTTATCAATAATGTGTTAAAATTCAAAATAAGTAATGCCAAAACACATAATTAACAGCGCTTGGTTAGAATTTGTAGACTCATCGAAGTCAGGATAACGAATGGATAGTGGCACGCTATTGAAGTAGTGTTTGAAATGTATCCGATACCATATAATTATTAGTTATCCCTTACTGGATAATTTATTCGTTATTCGTGACCGGATAATATTTGTCCATTGAGTTAAAGATCTAACATTACTTACTTAATAAATCACAAAAAGTATGACATTCAAATTACAATATTAATCTTTCGTGATGGGGAAAGATACTAATTTAAGCATGTTTGTTTGTAAAAATCAATTAAAATCAATGTATGTAGCTGCTTACATAAAAGCCGACGTCACATTAATGGTTTGAATGTAATTGCAACAATACAGACTATTGCTTGCTTTTGATGTTTCGTTTCTAGTGTGTTTAATAATGACAAAGCTGCAATTTAATATATTTCTTTTCGTTTTACTATAGGGATTTACTTGTATTAAATATAGTTATATATATTCAAACTGGTTAGAGAAGCGGCATAACGGGTTCTTGTTATTTTGGATTTAGATATATTGGTTATGTATGCACGTGAAATCCTCTGGCGGTTTAAATGGTGGGGTTCCGTTATATTATGTACAGAAATTGTTTAGGTATCAGTTTATCGAAGGTGCTCATAGTAACTACAACGAACAACGAATAGTTTACCGTTTATTGTCATATATATGAATATGGATCATATAGAATTTGAGTTCATTTATATATAATGATGTGTTGAACAATTTACTTGTATGCAAATGTCAATTTGAATTTTGTTATTCATTCATATTATAATATTTTGTTATAAAACATTTGCATTTATTTGCAAGAGAAAAGAACAAGTTACTGCGAGCAACCAAACCTATATTACAGTTAGGTCTTATTTATACGAAGCAATTTTATAAAGAAATACGTCGGACGAGCAGGCGAGGGAAAATTTTAACATAATTATCCATTAAGCTTGTATGAACAAAAAGATATTTAAGGTATTATAGGCAGTTTGAGCTTTTGATTTTGCCATTTGTTTAGGGACTTTCCGTTTAGAATTTTCCTCGCAGTTCGGTATTTTTGTCATTTTACTTTTCACCTGCATTTTGTTATAATGATTGCTACCTAAGGGTTATCATTTTTAACAGTTTACACACCAAAACTCTAATCTAACCGTTTATACTGAAAATCAATCACAGTGTCAATGATAGGTGCATAAAGAATCCATCTTATCATATTTTTGCTTGACGTTTTTACAAAAATACAGCTTATTGATCAAAGGTATGGCTTTAAAACTTTAATCAGGAAACTTGATATAAGCCGGTTATCACTATATTTACCCAATTTTGATGAGTTTGTTTGTAATGTTTTGTTTTGTTTGTAGGTATGTAGTATTTCATTTACAAATCGTATTGTCAAGTAAAATGATTGTCAATCTCTTATTGACAAGTTAAATGATCAACTTGATCTTGTTGCCAAGAAAAAATCTATTTTTTGTCAAGTTATAGATAAACAGTAGTTACATGTTACAGATGTTTAAATCTCATAAATCTATAAAACAAATACATATCAAAGTAACAAACACTCACAAAGGGGATTGAATAGACTCCAGGAACTTTATTGAATAAAGGCGACTAACGGAGCGTCAACCTGAAAAATTTACGTTAAGGGGTTCTGAATTTGGTTTAATGAATAGAGAATAATTCAACCATTCTATATTTCAAAATTTATCAAAAGTTTATGTCGGTCCTATATTTTACACTGAATACGCTTAATATAGCATTTCATAGACGGCATATACAATGTATCGTCATTGTAAAAACCTGTGTTGAATTATTTTTTTTTACAAAGATTGGTTTATAATCATATTGTGTTGCAAGCTGTAAATGTTTAAAGTAATAACAATTATCAAAAGGTTAAAGTCGAATATATATTCTTCATTTGATATTGAATTAAAGAAAAAGAAACATCACTTGACCTCAAAGTACTTTACAGTGTTTGCTAATATGGAGGTTAATTTGTCAAAATTGGACATAAAACTTGTTGCTTGTAATGTCAAATTCTTTAAAAAAATACGCCAAATTTGTTTTGTTTTGTTTTGTTGTGTAAAAGTAACTTTGTTCCATAACATTTTGAAATAAACTCCGTATATCAAAGTGTTTGGTAATACAATAACACATTATAAGTTTTAATCGTATAATATAAAGCGCTTTTTTGGATCTCTCTCACCAGGAACTGTCAAACCCATCATGCGAAAGCCAAAAATGGATAAAAGTTTAGCAAAATCCAAAAAAGTTGGAACTTTAGTTTCCAAAAAATTCTTGATTCATCAACGGCAAATATACGAAAGCTATGTTATATATCAAAGCATTAACTACTGAGCTGATGTTACCCGAGGGAACTAACAGTCTATCCGCAATGATGTCGACCCATTGCTTGAAAATTGATTGTTGCGTGTAATGATCCTTACTCAAACATTCTTTTGACAACATGAAGTGTAAATCTTCGAGCATCGGACATCATAACACACGGACTAGACATAGAAGAAATGTCCCCTATATACCGATAAGATAAGATATATATATAAGCGGGAGGTTGGCTAGCCACAAAACCAGGTTCAACCCACCATTTTGTTCTTAAAATGTCCTGTACCAAGTCAGGAAAATGGCCACTGTTATATTATAGTTCATTTCTGTGTGTGTTACATTTTAATGTTGTGTTTCTGTTGTGTCGTAGTTCTCCTCTTAAATTTGATGTGTTTCCCTCAGTTTAAGTTTGTAACCCGGATTTGTTTTTTTCTCAATCGATTTATGAATTTCGAACAGCGGTATACTACTGTTGCCTTTATATACCACGAGCCATTTTATTTGC
This sequence comes from Mytilus coruscus, assembly GCA_017311375.1. NCBI lineage: Eukaryota > Metazoa > Mollusca > Bivalvia > Mytilida > Mytilidae > Mytilus > Mytilus coruscus. The sequence continues at coordinate 46,129,004 of CM029608.1, forward strand.
TACACAATTTATTCACAATGGTTCAGTTACTTTTAGTATCCGAAACGCATAATAAGATCGATAATAAGAATAGCTTGAACGTGTTTCATTCTTATTTCTGTAAGCACTAGAACAAGAAAAAATAACTTATAATATGAATTAGCTGATTAAATTGTAATTTCAGCGACACCCTTCCTTAAATTCTTTTCTTGCATTGCAATAACTTGCTTGCGAAAATCACATAGTTGTATAAAGAGATCCTTAAGCATGTTAAGAATGTTTTCCTCTAATGTTTCAGTCTCGTTGGAATCTCGTTCGGGAATAACTTCCAAAAAAGCATGTGATACAAGTAGAAAATATCAATGAATTTAAAAAAAAAATATCATTATCAAACTAAACTCTGTGAAAATATTGTGTACTTACAAAATGTAGTTTTTGAGTTATAAAAATCCCAAATTTACAAAATTTACAGCATGGTCAATTTGACACGAAAAAAGAACAAAATTTTATAAAAATTTCTAAAACTAACACCAACCTTTATTTTTTTTAAAGCTAAATTTATTCAGATTGGTCCACTCCATCTTTAGTGAAAGTATGAAAAAAAGTTTAATTGTGAATCTATGATTTTTTTCATGATAACACCCCAAAATTGGTTAAAAAATTGATGAAAAATTGGAAAATCATTTAAAAAGGAGGGTACTTTCAAATGTCAGTAGCAAACAAAGAAGTGCACCATCATATGATTTTTTCTTCATCAATTACTTATCTTACAGTCATATAAACCCATTTTTTATTATAGATATTTTTGGCTTCTCAGAGGTTTACATCCTTAAGCTAGTAAACAATAAATGTCGATCAAAGCACAAAATATTAAAATGGTTCTGAACTGTTACAGATATTATTATTTTATTTTTATTTATATAAACAAAAACGAATCAGAAAATTAATATATGGAGTTTTTTTCATTCCTTATTTATGCATATTTTAAAAGTTTTGTTTAAAAGTGATCCTTAAAAAAAACCAACACAAATACAGGACAATATCATACTAAAGAATAGACAGAAAAGTTCTAGCTAATCTAAATATGTATATATTATACCGTAAACGTAATGTTAATGATATTAAAGTTGGCAAATATTTGAATCTTTTTTTACAAATTAACATCTACAGATATTTCAGATTAAGATAAATGCATACCACATAGATTTCAACTTTTCAATATACAAACAATCATCAGTAAACTTGACAAATTTAATACCTTGTAGGTGAACAGACAAACAAACGAGAAATAACAGTTTACAGAACACGAAGTGAGAATAAAAAAAAAAAAAAAAAAAAAAACACGAATTCTTTCTAAATTGGGAATGAACACATGCACTCCTGAAGAGTAAGCAAGTCAATAATCGGTAAACTCTATTTTGTGAGTAGTAATGATTCATATTGAATAATTAACAACCACGTAACATAAAAACATTTGATAAAGCAGGATATATTATCTATATAACTTACCCGAGCAAGACGACGACGCCACTAGGGGAGCAAAATTAACTATCCGGATCACCTGAGATCAATCCAAGTTTTTTGTAGGGTTCTTGTTGTTCAGTCATTATTTCTTAAGTCATTTTTGTTGTACTTGTTTGTCTTTTCTTCGTTATTTCGGTTTTTGCCATGGTGTTGTCAGTTTTACCCTGACTTATGATTATTGTGTCCCATTCCTGATTTAGACATTTTGACTGAGTGTGAAGTCACAAATAAAGTTGATGAATATCAAGAAACGCCTACATTTCTGAATCAATTAATGAGATATCAACATAGGTAAACTCCTTTTGGTGTCTTCCGCCTATTTTGTAATGATATTTCACTTTTGAAATATTCTATTTCTGCTCTGCATTTTAAAAAATTGGAGCAGACGTAACCTTAAATAATACAAAAACCTAGAAATTAGTATTCCAACAAGATAATTCGAAAAAACTAATAAATGCAGCACATGCCTTTAATCACCACCAAGACACGTTTTATTGCTATAATAACAATATGCCTAAGTTTATACAAACTACAACTTTGCAAAATTCTATTGATGTGAATTCGATATCATCAAGTAGAATACGAATATTCATTTTTCCAATAAATGGTCCATGATGGTCAGTATGGCATTCCTATTTTCACACACTAAATTATGATTTATTAATACATTATAAGTTTAATAGATCCCCTTTTATTCATTTCTAGAAATGGACAATTTGAACAGAACTCAAACAGAGAGATTGGTTGTTAAACTGGCTGAAATGAGGGAGCATATTCTTAAAAAGTAGGTACATGTAAACAGCATAATTTATAATACGTTTTGGCATCTAACATTTTAATAAACACTCAAACCAAATATATCAAATGTGCTCCAAAATCTCGCAGTAATGTACGGTATTGACCTTGTAACTACTGGTTGAAAATAGATATCTTGTATTTGAGAATCTGAGCAGACAAGACTATATGAAAAAAAAAAAAAAAAAAAAATTACCCCCAAATTCATGTTCATTAACATTTTTCTAACTTCAAACTTGAATTACTGATGATATCATAACGTTTGATGACATTTAATGTTAAAATTAACCGCCCGACTTATAGGTTTTCTGATTTTGGCGTACAGTATAATATTATAATTGTTTGATTAATTTCTGTGTCGACCGTTGTAGGTTTCACCTTTTCAATGTTTGATGGCAAGAACCATTATTACGAGAAATTGTTTTTCGGAATGCACCTATAGTACAACTTTAATTTTTAAATTATACTTCCTTTCTACCCTAAAACACAGCAAAGAACGAATTTAAAATTAAAGAAAAAAGACAACATAATGCAAACATTGAAATTTAGAACAGACTCACGGAATCTGTCTCAGTTAAGTTGAAAGGTTTGGCGCCTGCAAGCATGTTTATCCCCATCATATTCTATATGTGTCTGTCCCTGTGATTGAATAGTTGTCGATTGTTGCTGTGTATCCCCATCACATTCTATATGTGTCTGTCCCTGTGATTGAATAGTTGTCGTTTGTTGCTGTTTATCCCCATCCCATTCTATATGTGTCTGTCCCTGTGATTGAATAGTTGTCGTTTGTTGATGTTTATCCCCATCACATTCTATATGTGTCTGTCCCTGTGATTGGATAGTTGTCGTTTGTTGCTGTTTATCCCCATCACATTCTATATGTGTCTGTCCCTGTGATTGAATAGTTGTCGTTTGTTGCTGTTTATCCCCATCACATTCTATATGTATCTGTCCCTGTGATTGGATAGTTGTCGTTTGTTGCTGTTTATCCCCATCACATTCTATATGTGTCTGTCCCTGTGATTGAATAGTTGTCGTTTGTTGCTGTTTATCCCCATCACATTCTATATGTGTCTGTCCCTGTGATTGAATAGTTGTCGTTTATTGCTGTTTATCCCCTTCACATTCTATATGTGTCTGTCCCTGTGATTGAATTGTTGTCGTTTGTTGCTGTTTATCCCCATCACATTCTATATGTGTCTGTCCCTGTGATTGGATAGTTGTCGTTTGTTGCTGTTTATTCCCATCACATTCTATATGTGTCTGTCCCTGTGATTGAATAGTTGTCGTTTGTTGCTGTTTATCCCCATCACATTCTATATGTGTCTGTCCCTGTGATTGGATAGTTGTCGTTTGTTGCTGTTTATCCCCATCACATTCTATATGTGTCTGTCCCTGTGATTGAATAGTTGTCGTTTATTGCTGTTTATCCCCATCACATTCTATATGTGTCTGTCCCTGTGATTGGATAGTTGTCGTTTGTTGCTGTTTATCCCCATCACATTCTATATGTGTCTGTCCCTGTGATTGGATAGTTGTCGTTTATTGCTGTTTATCCCCATCACATTCTATATGTGTCTGTCCCTGTGATTGAATAGTTGTCGATTGTTGCTGTTTATCCCCATCACATTCTATATGTGTCTGTCCCTGTGATTGAATAGTTGTCGTTTATTGCTGTTTATCCCCATCACATTCTATATGTGTCTGTCCCTGTGATTGAATAGTTGTCGTTTGTTGCTGTGTATCCCCATCACATTCTATATGTGTCTGTCCCTGTGATTGGATAGTTGTCGTTTGTTGATGTTTATCCCCATCACATTCTATATGTGTCTGTCCCTGTGATTGGATAGTTGTCGTTTGTTGCTGTTTATCCCCATCACATTCTATATGTGTCTGTCCCTGTGATTGGATAGTTGCCGTTTGTTGCTGTTTATCCCCATCACATTCTATATGTGTCTGTCCCTGTGATTGAATAGTTGTCGTTTGTTGCTGTTTATCCTTTTTTTTTCGTTTTTTGTTTTGTACAGTGTTGTTTTGTTCTACCCCTACTTCAGGTCTAGAGGAGGATTGGGCGCCCGCTAACTTGTTTATAGCTAGCTATAAAACCAGGTTTAATCCACCATTTTCTACATTAGAAAATGCCTGTACCAAGTCAGGAATATGACAGTTGTTTTCCATTCGTTTGATATGCTGGAGCTTTTGATTTTGCCATTTGAAAAGAGACTTTCCGATTTGAATTTGCCTTAAAGTTCGGTATTTTTGTTATCTTACTTTTTTGTTTAACTCCGCCACATTCAATATTTGCTGGTCAGGAGCCTGTATTTTTAGCGGTTGTCGTTTGTTGCTGTCTATCCGATTTGTTGTTCGTTTATTGTTTTGTACATAAATCAGGCCGTTCTCTTTAGAATTGATTTAAATTTGTCATTTCAGTGTCATTTATAGCTTGCTGTGCGGTATTTTTTTCTCATTGTCGAAGGTCTTTCGTTGACCTATAGTTCTTAATATCTACGTCTTTTTGTCTCTAGTGGAGAGTTGCCTCATTGTAAATGATACCACAAAAGTATTATTATAGGTTAAGTATATTAAAAGACACCCTACAGTATGAACTACGTAATTTCTTTAAGAAGGATGATTACTTAATCTAAGAAATAGTTTTTTTTTCTGTTTGTTAACATATTAATTCTTTGTGTTTTTTATAAGATGTTTAAACATCTTTTTGATTAAAATGCCTTTTGTACGAGCTTTCCCTCTAAAGCCTTCTACTTAGTAATCAATTGATAACCATAATACACTATTGAAGATTACAGAAGGATCCCACATCAGAAGAAACATTTTTGAACGAAATTATTACAAAAGTGCAGGAGTACGTAAAAAAGCTTTCAGAGAGGTAATTATATGCTATGTGTCCTTTTTGCAAAGCCGAGAAGTATTTACTTTGAAGATTGAAATTTTTGCGAGGTGTTTATTTTCCCTTATTAAACGAGTAAAATAACATTTCTAAAATACAGTACGTGTACTCGTAGTTTATAATATTTGACTTATCTAATACTGATCGGTGATTGATCGTAGACTTATCGGTGGCGTATACAAATAATCCGAGTGACTGAATCGGTGAAGTCACATTTAACTGAACAACGACACCGATCATTCAGTCAATTAATAATATGCACCTGTTTATTTATTCCACATTGGCTAGAGGTTTACGAGAGGATTGAGATCTCATAAAACATGTTTAACCACGCGCATATTTTGCGCCTGTCCTTATGCAGGAACCTGTAGCCTTTGTTAGTCTTGTGTGTTTTTTTTTAAATGTTTGTTAATTTGTATGTTTTGGAGTTAAGTAACGCGTCTATTTCGCTGAATCAGAATGCATTATTGCTTTAGAGCCAGATAAAGTCCGCCTCTGGGTACAGGATTATCTCGCTGCGTTGAAGACCCATTGTTTGCCTTGGGCTGTTTTCTGCCTTTTGGTCGGTTTGTTGTCTTTTTAACACATTCCATGTTTCCATTCGCTATTCTACGAGTCGGAATGAGTGTTTACAACATTCAAATTTCCACTAGGAACGAATTTAACTATACATATAGATGGCAACTCTGAATCATGTACTTTTATACATGCTATATTTGTGCCAAGTTCTATAAAATATCATTGTATTAGAATGAAAGCATTTGGATGAATGCTTTATTTCTCAATAAAAAATAAAATTGTAAAAACCAGATATGAAATAACACAAGCTTTCATTTAATTGTTAAAAATTGTTTCCCCTGTTAAAAAATGAGATACACTCAGTTACTTTCTATGATTTTTAGAAATTGTTATTCCGTTATGATTTCAATAAAATATTTTCAAAAAAACTGGAAATTCATTATATGAAAAATAAATACGTTTGAAACACCTTTTTTATTCAGGGAAAAAACGTGGAGATACAGTTGCGTATGACAAGGAAACTGTGGAAATTATAAAGAGATTGAAGGAAGACCTTGAATTCGTTTCAAAAAATGGGTTAGTTTAAATAAACTTTGAATGCAATATTCAATTTGAATTTTCCAATGGAATCACGTAAGCATTCTACTAATTTTGTCAGTGTGAAGTGTAAGATGACTTTGTTTTTGTATCTCACTAATTCACATGTAATTGTCTCGGGACGTTTATCCCTCATATTTCCAAATGAATATAGTAAAGGCAAATGACAGAAAGAAATAGAAATAATATCTGATACTCGATCTGCTTTGTTCTTTAAGGGAAAATATTTCCGATTAAGATAAATCCAATTTTACTTCTTATTCAAATTGGAAGTAATTTTTTTAATGATATGCATTGCTAGATAGCGGCATATGTTATTAAACCATGTGCAAAGATCGTAAATACTCTTAAGGTATACAAATTCAGAGAGATACACGGGAAGCGCATTAACTTCTAAATACAAGACCAGGTAACTTTAGATGGTAAGCGACTACTGAATGGTTTCCATACTCAGTGAAACTTTGCACGATAATGATAAGAAAGCAATCAATTAATTTACAGTTCAGTAGTGACCTCTTTAGTTTACACGAGAACATGAAATCGTTACGTTTGTCGTAGATTCTAGTTTAAAGATGTTCATTTGTGTTAACTTAAAAAAACAATAGGCAGATGTGCGCAGACTGACTCATATAAGAAGAATCATTTATGCCAATTTGTAGAAAGAACTTCCGCAAATATGTGTTACTGCATCAGTACGTCGTAAAAATATGTTGACATAAATCAATGCATGCAAGATACCTAGAGGACATTTCCTCGAGTGATGATTATTCTGAAACAGATTTTGACCTTTTGCTTCTTTTTCCAGACACGTTAAAGCAGACATTGATTTAAAGTTGTTGGTAAAGGGATATAAAGAAACCCTGAATACAATGTTAAGGCAAATGTATGGAGAAAGGTACGTTTTTAGAGAATCACAGCTATTACTCGGCATTTGCTGTTTTTCTTTTTTCATAAAGGTGACTTTTTGTGTTAAAATTAAATTAATAATTGCTTGTTGACCATCCTAAACTTTTGAAAATAATTGTATTATTAAAATTGAGAATGGAAATGGGGAATGTGTCAAAGACACAACAACCCGACCAAAGAGCAGAAAACAGCCCAAGGCGACCAATGGGTCTTCAGCACAGCGAGAAAAATCCCGCACCCGGAGGCGGGCTTCAGTTGGCCCCTAAAGAAAAATGTGTACTAGTTCAGTGAAAATGGACGTCACACTAAACTCCGAAACATATAAATGAACTAAAATAAAAAAAACCACACAAGACTATCAAAGGCCAGAGGCTCCTGACTTGGGACAGGCGCAAAATGCGGCGGGGTTAAACATGTTTTGTGAGATCTCAACCCTCCCCTATACCTCTAGCCAATGTAGAAAAAACAAACACACAGCAATACGCACAGTAAAACTCAGTTTAAAAGAAGTCCGAGTTCGATGTCGGAGTAGGTAACAGAAGAAACTACGCAAAATGACAATGATACATAGATTAACAAAGGACTACTAGCAGTTACTGACATGCCAGCTCCAGACCTCAATTAAACTGATTGAAAGACTATGTCTTCATCACATAAAAATCAAGCACAATCCCTCCTGTTGCGGGTTTAGTATCATACCATCATAAAATATATATGAGAAGAATATAATGTATCATTCCAACAACTGGTTTTAGAATAAATGTGTTTATTTCCAATGCAAAGACCCTATGAGTGAATCAATATTATTTCCAAAATATGCCATATTCAATGACCTGACAAAAGTATCGTAACTATATCCCTTCTGAATAAGTCTGTTTAATGTTTTGGTTAGCTTTTTAGGTGAATGACGACATTTTTGTGCTTTGTATAGAATATTACCATAAAAGATTGAATGTGAAAAACCTGAACGTACAAGATGTGTGCCTGTTGATTTATATGTACGAATGATGTCCTTGTACTGATGATGAAGATTAGTGAATGTTTTGACTAGTTTGTGATATCGAAAACCCTGGTGTAATAATTTTTCAGTAATACAGAGATTTCTTTCGTTAAAATCAAATACGTTGTTACATACACGAGCGAATCGAACAACTTGAGATATATAAACACCATAAGATGTTGACAAGGAAACGTCACCATCTAAAAATGGATAATTAACAATAGGAAATGAAAAATTACCTCTTGTATCGTAAATTTTGGTAATATATTTAATGCGGCTTTGACGGAATTGAAAAAAGTTGACATGCTATTCGCTCAGAATCTTAGCAAAACATATGATGAAATGACAGGGAACAACATATTTTACGAAACAAATGTGTTATACTTGCACTTTAAATAGATTAATATCATCAGAGGACCTTTACACATTTAGACAATTTATACTTTAGAGTTTAATAGAACATCTGCAATTTCGGGTGTTTCAAGTCCGATTGGAAAAGTTCTGTTGAAGAGATTTCAAAATTCTGTGTTATTTCAAAGATAGATCGATTTACAGTTAGCAGTTACATGTATTGTGTTAATAGCTTTACTGACTGGTCCTGTGTTTGCATGCAATATTTGTCAGAGGAGTCGAGGTAAATAAACTCAACAACCCTCTGCATGTGTATCTATACTCAAGTTTTTGGGCTTTTTTCTCACACGTCAAGAATAACACATTGAAATACTCCTGCCTTAAAATTATTTTTTTCCTTTAGTACTCTGTATATGTTTTGGCTTAAAAAGAGACAGGAATCCAAGGAGGAAAACAATTGAAAATAATTTGAAAAACTTAAACCACAATTGCCAACGACAAAAAGCTGAAACATTTCAAAAAAAAAAAAAAAAAACCACAATAACATGCCGCCGGTAACATAGCTATTATTAGATACAAATTACAACTTATTTCTCTACTTATTTCGTCGTTATTATTCTTAAATAATTTAGAACCGGCAACCCGTCAGAATCGGACAAAGAAGAAATAGATTTAGATGGGGAAAAGAGTTCAGACATTTTGAGGTTTGTATTGACCGGTTTTAAGTACTTGGATGAGCTTTATTATGCTATATGGCCTAACATATGTAGAGGCAAATAATAGAATGACCAGTGAGGTCTTTTTACATATATTTTCTCAACACTAAGAATGTAGCATCGTACATGTAGAATTGTATGAAACGATTACAATTTAATTTGCAAGATACAATTAGATAAATGGATATGGCGTACTAAATCATATGCTTAGTATCTTTGGTGAAATATTATGAATTAAAGTTTAAAGTTCAGTACATTGCACGGTTATCTTTACAAATTAATTTGAAAATCTATCAATTAATTAATTAATTAATGCACTATAAGGACTATCTGCTTACATCTCCGTCATTTGGTCTCTGTAGGATAAATGTCGAATCCCATTCACACCACATCTTTGTAGTTTTATATTGATAGAGCAAAGCCCACGCATACCATATGAAATATGTATCAAGGAGATTTCAAAGTAAAACAGAAAATCTCATAGTGAATAATACTTTACCAATTTGTCAATCGAATATATAAGTCATCAGACACAGCACATGTACTTATACACCACAATGGCACATGAGGAAGACCAGTTATTATTGCGTATGCTATAACAAATTCACTTAAATAATATATACAACTTAGTTGTTAGAAACTTAAACCTATCGCTTAATCTTTTAAAAACTAGTATTAGACATTTGGTCACGTCAGAGCCGTCGTTTTTTTTTATAACTTACTATTTGTTTTTTTGTCATATCTGAAGGCCTTATGGTTACCTTTAGTTGCTTACATCTATGTTATTTGGTCGCTGTTGGATATGGGTATCATTGCTAATCAAATCTGATTTTGAATTTGTGTTTTTATATTAAATGTTATGGTCTTACTATTATACATTCATAGGTAACGTAAGATACAGAAATGCATACAGTCTTGGCAAAAACTTGATCAAGACGTCAACATATTTGTTTAATATTTAAGTATTATCAAAAACGAAAAAAACAAAACAACACATGCTAATATCATTCAATGTTTGGTTTGTATAGCTGTACTATAGCATATATGTTTTTTTTTTTAATTTCAAGATCAGCAGATATCGGCAGATATCGGCGAAAAGAACACTGAAGGACAATGTACAGACACTCCTGGGTTTGTATGCAATTATTCTTTTTTTCTTCATCACACGTTTTGATGACAAAATGAGATTCAGAAAAAAACTCTGCGTAACACTTATATAGCTATAAATCTACTTTTACGTATTTACATTAGCAAACCTGACCTTTATCTATCTATCTATCTATCTATCTATCTATCTATCTATCTATCTATCTATCTATCTATCTATCTATCTATCTATCTATCTATCTATCTATCTATCTATCTATCTATCTATCTATCTATCTATCTATCTATCTATCTATCTATCTATCTATCTATCTATCTATCTATCTATCTATCTATCTATCTATCTATCTATCATCCATCCATCCATCCATCCATCCATCCATCCATCCATCCATCCATCCATCCATCCATCCATCCATCCATCTATCTATCTATCTATCTATCTATCTATCTATCTATCTATCTATCTATCTATCTATCTATCTATCTATCTATCTATCTATCTATCTATCTATCTATCTTCTTTCTTTCTTTCTTTCTTTCTTTCTTTCTTTCTTTCTTTCTTTCTTTCTGTCTATCAATTTATCTATCTCTTGTGGGTAACATATTTGTTACATAAGTTTGATTAAAACAAAAATCCCAACCAAATGCATACAAGATTAAATAGATGTGATACAATTGCCAATGAGACAGCTAGTCTAAAAATGACCCAAATTTGGTCAGCTATAGGTAATTGTATGTTATGAAATACATGTTTGAGCAAATCCCAAACCATAAATTTAGCCACAAAAGGCCCTGATATAACAAAACATGAAAAGGTTTGCTTTGAAATTCTTCAAAATTTAATGTGAAATTCAACATATATCGACGAGAAGAAGATCGAAGGACAATATACAAAGAATCCTTAGATTAAGTATATATCATCACATATTTTAATGTCAAATTGAAATTATAAATCAAAGATGCCAGGCTTATAATTTACCGCGGATTTTCGTCCACAATAGACTCATCAGGTACCCTAAGGGTGAAACAGATCGACTGATTTATTGTTGTATAAGTTTCATTACATAGTTTTAGCAAATCCATCTAGACTATTTTACATAATCTAATGCATTCTTTAACAATCAATCACTCGACAAATATAAAGCTCAGCGAGTATAAAATACCAGTACATGTTTAATCATATCAATTTAATTGATCTATGGTAATTTAACAATGTTTATTCGTGTCATTTTAGAGCTTTCTACGATATTGGATGGGGAATACACCTGCTTGCAGAATCAGACGTGTCCAACATAATTCAGGCAATACGATGGAAGTCAGACGATTTTCAAAGTTTTTATAATGAAGACACAACGTTAAAAAACTACAAGTTGGAAACAGATTTCTTTAAAATCGAGGCAAAAGATCCAAACGATAAGGAGAATTTTCCGAAAAATAGTTCTGGGATGATAACTGTGATGGCATTGCTTCCAAATGACATCAACTATTCGTGTTTACAACTGAAAGCCTACATAAAAGTTGGACAGACGTGGAATTTTGTTGAAGCTTCGTTAAAGGTATGTTATACTGCATGTACTGCATGTTTTTATTTGATGAGTGCTATTGATGATAAGAAGCTGTATACCAATGTCATTTATTAGGAAGTCCATTAAGAGGATATGTTTGCCTCTCATTTACGTATATGCAACATGTCATTTAAGTAGACTTATGACAATTTGGAAACCTTCCTGAATATAAAAACCAATTAGGCATATCTTACTTTTCTGAAAATTTGAGTGCATTTCAGGGAATACAGGTGCAGCATAGTTAATCTTTCAGGTATTGTTCACACAATAGCAAATGGTTAACTTAAGAATATGGAAATAAAGAAGAATAAAAACTTATTCCTCTTAAAAGTCCATTATGGGAGAGATTTTAGTAATTTTATTATATAAAGTATCATAGTTTGCAAGTGTAGTAAATAACCAAAAGTTAATTGTTTGTTTAGGAAACCAGTCGTATTTGATTTGTATAGTCAACTGTATTTTGGGTATTGGTGCTGTGGATATGGCAATATCCCAAGTTAATTGCTTCTGTGTTTCTTCTTAAGGTCTATGTTTTACTTAATTGTAACATTGATGGCTTTCAGAGTACTCAACCATATTACTAATTGTTGTGCAATTGAAGCTATTGGTCTAGACAATATTTGGTAAATAAATTTACCACAAAAACGGCAATAGGTCTTTTGTTTATTCAAAAACAAAATGACAGGATTGTTACCGAACGCCAAAAATTACAAACTCCTTGAAACTTCTTTTCCGATTTCTTTAGCTAAAATCTAATAGTGAATACTTTAATATATCACCATTAAAATAGTTTCCGTTAGTTGATTTTTCTGATCTACTGTTAGGTATATTTTGCTGAGTTTCCATGTTGCGATTTGTAACGTCACGGTACCCAAATTGCACCGAGTACCCAAATTGCACCTATTTAGCAAAAATAGCAGCGGAAATCTTACAAGATTTCCTAGAGACTAAACAATTTGTATTTTTATTTTTTGATACTATGCACGTCTTTCAACATAGGTAAAAATATTTAGATATACACAAAACGTTCACAGTATTTATCAACAGATGAAGTGTTTACTGAAAAAGCAAAATGTACGGAAACGTCGCCATGCGACGTCATCAAAACGTCATCTTTTTAAAATTAGCAAATACAATATGTTACAAGTATCCATTTCTTAAAAAATGAAGAGTAAGCATGGACTAATATCCAATTGTTCAAAATATTTGAAAAAATTAAACAAAAGTTCTGTTATTCGACTTTTGACCATGCGAATTTAAGCATGGATGCAATTTGGGTACTCCTCATTTCAGAATCATTGATGGTTTGGAGGTCAGTTCAGACCAATTTTTCTATGATTCCATATGGATTCAAAATTAAATTGGTGAAACCATATAGGAAATAATGATACATCTTCAAAATAAACACATAATGAAAACTTTTGTCTGAAGCATAAATAAACGTAGGTTAAAAAACTGTCAAAATAGGTGCAATTTGGGTACCCTCACGTTAGGGAAAAACATATTTCAATTTTTTAATTTTGCGATTTTTCCTCCTTATTCTGGTATTTCTATATAAGAATTTTTGCGAGGAGATATTTTCGCAATTTTATCTAACTGGCGAAATAAGTGAAAATGAACCTTCATGAAAATTTGCCTCTTTACAGTATGATGTAGGTATTCAAATATTTTGACGTATTAAGGTCAGACATGATTTTTTTTTAATTAAAGGGAGCATTCGTGCAGACAAGCTACGTGCTAAATGTTGAAAACCTGTGCATCATTCCCAAATTTACTCGACTATCGTAAGTCTGATTATCTTTAAATTGTTTTTTTTCAGGAGAAATCAGTCACGTTTCAAACTGTTAAAATAGATGCATTCTGTATTGTATCAAACCCAATAAAAGAACAGGTGCATATCTCACCAGATGGTTGCAAGTATGTTTCGAAAACAGATAAGAGGATTCAAATAGAATTTCCTCCTGGTACAGTTGAGAAAGAAGATTTAATTTGTTTACATGTACGCATGCAAGTTTTTGATATGTGTTCATCTATTCGTCGTTTAAGAACTTAATACATTATCGGTAAAATTTTCAAAATCATACAGCGTAGTGATTGGGTCAAAACTTTAAAACAAATAGAAATTCAACAAATAGAGTGTCGTTACTTACCGTTTAATGTACGAACGATTAAATTACATAAGGTCTTTTAGAGTCTTAATCAATGAATTGTTGAAATTTTATGCAATCATTCACTGATTACCAATTTAAGATACAATTGTCAGATAGCTCAATAGTTTTAAGAAAAAGTCAATTGAAAAGCAACTACTTATTATGAAAAAAAAAACATTGCACCGAAAACTAAGGACCTATGGTAAATTTTATGTTTCCTCTCCAATCTTGACACCTGTCGGGTATATTGAATTCCGGTGATATGTTATGATTGATTGAAATATTGGCGGATTGATAGATTTTTTTGGTTAAAGGAAATGCCAAAAACTGTCATAATTGTTTCTTTTGCCTCAAAACTGACTAATGGTTTGAAATAGGAATACAAATGTGTGTTTCGAGCAAAAGACCAAAACTAACAAAATCATACATTAAAAAAAGCAATGTCTTTATAGAAACTGATGTGTAACCAATAAGAACCCATTTCGGTAGGGCAGCCAAATTATTGCGCTCAAACAGCACAACTATCGAGTTTTACGGTTAACCTCACTAATACCAAATAATTCGTATTTTAGACGTGTTGTAGGTATTCATACAAGTTTTTATCCATAGCTGTAAGAGTTCCATCATCTTTGCATTCTTAAATCAGCACTTTTTTTTATAGAAAATACATTTTGAAAATGTTTATCTACTTGCTTTTATGCAAAGGTTACACAAATGTGTTTCTTTTATACCGTGGTTAATGTAAAATGATAAATGTAATACAATTCCGTTATCAAATATTTCGCATCCTTGCATTAAAAAGTAGGAGTTCTCATTTTTCAATATTCAAGTATCTTCTTTTTCAGGTTGTTCCTGTAGATAAACAGATTTTGAGACGAAAGTACGAAGAACGGAGTAAGAAAGGAGAAGCAATTTTGGCAATCTCTGATTGTTTGTATACTACTGGAGATAAACATTTGAAAAAGAAGGTTCAAGTCAAACTACCACTGAACGATATTGGAAAATCTAATAAGTCAGATGAAGATTATGTGTGCCGACTTTTCAGGCAAAACACGAACGGAGAATTTACGTTAACTGATACTGTCGTAAATGTGGATGAAAATAACACGGCAGTGTTCGAGACGGATAAGATTTCTGGGTAAGGGCTACTATAATTCAATAACTATTTTAGCAAATTCACGAATAATAACATTAACGATTTTGTATACATCAAATGCGCTTTTCGCCAATGAAACATCGTGATGCTAAAGGCTGAAACATTTGAAAAAAATCAAGACCAATACAGACTTTGATTAAGAAACTGATGAGAAACTAAGGTTCCCAGTCCCTCAAGCAAAGTTGACATACAATTGAGTTTGTGATTATAATTAGACCCCTTTTGATCATCTAACTTTTCATGTTATACATTCTTGGCTTTTAAATGTTTGGCTTTAAACGTTCCTGATGAATGTCAATCCAAAAAAGCAATTCGGCCGCATACAAATTATGAAGTGTTATCTTATTTTTAATAGCAAGTTACACTGAAAAAGGTCCAAAACGTGAAGCCGAACCTGGGAAAAGAGTCTGAGCTATCTATGAGAGAGATTCTTTTCCTCATTTTAAACGTGGACCCAATGTCAATAGAACAATATCTGTATGTGCCAAATAAATATACAGAAGTTGAGCTACAGAGTTGTTACAAATCTCAGAGATGAACTGTCCAATAGCAATAGTATCCACCTAGTGGCAGTAAAAACATTATATGTTCTAATTGTATTGCACCTATTGTATTGGACCTATAAAGCCATGTGATCAGTTGGTGTCCGTCGTCGTAAACAAGATATTCTCCCCTGAAACTACTGATAATATTTCAACCAAATTGTTAGTGAATGATCTCTAAGGTATATAATATAAGGTTTGTGTGTTTTTTCCGGTCAGTCAACAAACATTGTCGCTATGGCTAAAAATAAAACATAGGGGAAAAGATATGTATTATCTTATATATTGCAAACTATTATAGACAGAGAAAATCTGACTGGGTTTAAATTGAATGTCAAGATCTGCCTACTTCATATCTCATTAACATGCTTAGATCCTTCTTAAGGAGTTGAAATAACAATTTTGGCAAATTTTAGTGTTTTTGTCTGTACTCTCAAAACCTAAATGAGATAGATAGAAACTGATAAGGCAGAAACGGTCAACAATATATAATCTACAAAAATATAACAATAAGAAGCTGTAGCATGATTGCCAGTGAGACAACTCTCTACCAGAGACCAAACGACATAGGAGTTTACAATTTTAGGTCACCGTACAGCCTTCAACAATGAGTCAAACCCACGAAAATACCCACAATCTACAAAAATGCCAATTTTACCGAAAACAGCCGATGACTCAGTAAGGTGACATATGTATAACCTTTACATTATGATTTATTGATTTTAGTCTTTCGGCCTATTATCTCGAAAACTTTAAAAGATGGGTAGCATGGATGATCAAAAATATAAGACTTTCAAAAATGCCAGACAACTGAAACAATTGGATGACTCCTTAATGAGTTATTCCTTAAATGTTAACTTATGACTGATTTTTTCGTGTCTATCGTGTAAATTTTCAAAGATGTCATTTATTTTTATAAAATTCATATGTCTTATATCTTCAAAAACAATAATAGATACCAAGGGGACAAAAATGCTCAGAATGTCACGATCTACCTAACTCCTACTTTGACCTTGGAACCTTTTGTTACTCCATCTTTTTCTGATTGAGAACCGACTGTTACATTTTCCGTTGAACGATTAAGAAATTAAATAAAAAACCAAGGTCCGAAACCGACCTGGGAAAGTTGACATACATTGTGTTTGATGTTTTTTTTTAAAGATCCATTTTAGCCGTATACTTCCTGAAGTATCAATTCATTCTATCCTTTCACACTTTTGATTGTGAGCGTTCCTTTTGAGATAAACAGGATAAACTGAAAACACTTCAGTAGCAGCACATTTTTAAAGTAATATTCAAATTGTCTAAAACCAGGCCTTGTTAGATTGGTATTGAACATATTCTGATGTGTTTTTATCACTGTTATATAACACTGACCTCTTTATATATTTCAGAGGTACATTATGGTACTGTAGTTATAACGGAATCTATCGTGTATTTAAAACATGTGTTTACTTATCTTATTTTAGAACAAGCGTTTCTATGATAGGGAAGGAAGAACTGAAAAAAGGCCCAGTAGTAATATCTGGTAACATCGAAGAAATGCATGGTTTTAAGTCCATATGTAAAGTCGTATTCTTTGTTAGTGATGTGACGTCTGTTGGACTTACTGTGTTGCTTGCTTGTATTGAAAAATCAAAGATGCAAGCATTTCGCCATATTTGCGAAGAAATGGGCTTCCATCTTTACAAGAACTGGACAAGCAAAGATTTAGTCTTCAAACCACAAAATAAGATAAACATCACTTTGAAAGGGTGTTTCAGTTTGCCACGTTTTTCGACAAGGAAAAGATTAGACCTGACCTTTTTGCCATACTCGTCAGAGAATTTTACAAGATTCGAGGTTGAAATTAAACCAAAAATTGATCAGGATGTATATGGTATTTTGTTGCTCACAAAAGATCAGGAGATTGTGGATGAAATTATGTTTAATACACAAAGAACCAAGGAATACTCACATGGCTCATCATTCAAAGGGAAGAAAAAGCCCGATCAAAAAACAGGACTGCCTGTCAAAAAGACGGTATCCAGAGGAAAAAGTTTCGTAAACAGAAAACCGACTTCGTCAATTTGTCAATACAGCGAAAATGGTATGTCAAACAATACAAATTATATTTTTTTTGCAATAATTTACAAATTATTAAACATTATTTGCAATCATGGTTATTACAATTTAGGTCCTACAACCTCATGTATAAAACTTTACAGTGGCGTTCGATTTTGTACTATTGGAAATCAAACCTTAATTTTTTTTTCTTTTACTGTCAAGTATAAATTAGGAATTGTTTATTGTTTTATATTGTTTTTCTTATAGTTTACTATACCTTAACTGATTGTTGTAAGATACCTATAACTTTCACAACATTGTTCTTAGGTTTTTAATGGATAACTAAACCTGATAATTGTATAACGACTTGGATTATATCAGGGTGCAGAATTGTTTTAAACAACAGTTTTCACATGTTCAGTGTTCAATTTATTTATTTCATTAACATGTAATGTTGACCATTGATAAATTATGCAGTTTAAGAATCATATCTTTTCTGTGTAATTTCCTTTTTATATATGTAATATAACATATGTTGGTTTCATATCCTTCAATATTTAATGTCACTCTTAGTTATTTGTTTGTTCGTTTGGTTTTTTAAAATTTTTATTAATTGCGTTAAATTGTATTTTTCTATACCTTCTTTTCCCCGTATATATACTACTATTTCCAAAAAAACAATTATTTGTACTTTTCAGATTTTTTGACAGAAAAAGGTGTACTGGCCGTGGCAAAGGTGCTTAATGCAGAAAAAATATTTGAAACTGTTCTACATCTAGATATGAAAAGGGTTCAAATTGATCAAATATGTGAAAAGATACCAAATAGCAGTAGGCAGTCTTTCGAATTGCTGCAAACGGCTCTCGATCAATAGACACACAACAAAATAGACAAGCTATTATCTGCACTTGAAAGTGCTGGGGAAGTAGGAGTAGCTCAGAATATTCGCCAATTGTACAAAGAGCGACTGGACTTGTCCTTAATATTTAAGTAACAACCAATACTTTCTTGTGACCTTTAGATAACTGTCGGTCATAAAAGTTGTCAGATTTAGAGCAGGATCTTCTAACCCTTACGATCACTTGAGATCTCTTCTGTTTTAGTTGAGTTCGTGTTCCTAAATCTATAGTTTTCTATATTGTGTTTTGTAGATTGATGTTTTTCTTTTTTTCCTTTGGAGTGGTCAGTTTGTCTTCTCTCTTATAGCTCTTTATATATGGAACTTCTTAAACCTCCTTTATTTTAGATTTGTAAGTTTGAGCGTACTTGTAGAAGGTTATGAAAAAAGCGCTTCTAACGCACTACTTGTATATACTGCGATTTTTATTTTCAAGATACTATAGTACACTCAATTGTCTTTCTTTAACTTTGACTTTAGGAAACACATTAGAAATATTGTTTTATCACGAAAACAGCGGTATTTTGAAGACTTTCACGGAAAAAGAAGTAAATACGATTTAAGAATCGTCCTTTTAAATGAAATGAATGTTTCTATAATTTAAAATCGATTGTCTGTTCAAGGATGTTCGATACTCTGTTTCAAAATAACAAGCTTTATAGAAGACTGTAATAAATTGATAGTATATACATAACAGAAATAGAAAAGCAGAAAAAAATGCAAAGTCCTTGTACTTGTGTCCAAGATATAAGCCATTGAAAAGTGAAAATACGGCGGGAAACGATTCTCTCTAGATGTTTCAAACTTTAACATTGCCAAACTATGCAATATATAACAAGGATTTTATAACACTTTCAAAAAGTCTTAACTTTTAATTAACTTATACATGTTATATGTATCAAACTTACGAAAAGAAAAGTAAGGTTTAGCGGGCCAAATTTTTAATGGCAACACATGGATAAACCCAGAAGATTCCGAATATTTGACAAAAAGTCACAAACAACAGAAGAGAACATCCTTAAAATCAACCTGTGATAATATCTTAGAATGGCACTAGAGAAAGCATTAATTGGCTTAAATAAAACCTTATCGATGTCTTAACATTGAAATGTAACCTTTCATACACACGACAGCAGTCAAAAGTGGAGCAAGAAATGCTCACCATTGCGTGGCACATGCTTCTTCAACTGAGTTTTGATAGAATTTGCGTTAAGCAGTGCATTTTTCACTGTTGTTCCTTTTTAGATTGTTGATTGTCTTCTTTCCGTGCCTAGGTGTTGCTTTTTGTTTGTCTGTTACAATATATGGCTGCTTAGTGTACCTCTTTTTCTTTATGATATTCTGACTATTAACAAGGATTTTTTTTTTTCAAATTATAAGAAAGCAAACAAGCAATAGACGATGCCAGGACAGAATTTTGTTTTTATAAACGAATTCCTAAAAGAATTTACATAATACAATGTAGTCCATTATTTAATTGAATAGTCGCTATCCAACTGCTATCCAATGATATACTTTTACTGATGTTGTAGTGGTTTGCAGAGTTTTAATAATTAAAGGTATTTGATACATGTTTTAATTATCTTTATTACTTCTGAGACCTAAGAATTTTTCAATGTATCCGAAAAATGCTGCAGTATTATTCTGATGCCTTTAAACCTACAAAACACCTTATTACCTTATTTTGTAATCAAAAATGAAGTATCAAAATATATCTAAGTATAACTATTACATCGGGGATATTTCAAGTTTAAAAAGATGAAGTAGTTAAAAATGTTAAATAATAGAAATTTTTCCAATATCTCTTTTACATTCGACTGTATGTTTGAGGATAATTCATCTTATTGATAAAAACCCTACGTTGACCTTGGCCCTTTCTCTTCGCAGTCACGCCACAGGAGATATAGTCTGAAACACATCAAAAATGTTTGGACGCAAGGAAATGATAAAGTGTTATTTTCATTTACGAACAGCCACTGTTGATGTACTGTTAGTCTCCAAGGGTATCATCACCTCAGTAGTCAGTGCTTCTATACTGACATGATATGTATCATACTATTCTCAAATTCGACATTGATAAATTCAGAAATTAAGAAGAAACGAAGGTTACACCTCCCTCAGGCAAAGATGACATTAGATGCATTTGGGCATTTTTAAATTCCCTTTAGTTACATAGCTCTCCACGTGTAAAAGCCTTATACATCATTGGCTATGAAATGTTTGGTTTTGAACGTTTTCGATGAGGGTAAATGCAGAAAATAATATCCTACTTTTTTATACTTCATGCAGAATTCAGAATTGTATGTCATCACTTGTTATTGGCCATATCGCACCGTTAGTTTGATATGAACGTTCAGGTTGGAGTAATGGAGCATCAAATATTTTTGAACTATCTTTCCAGAATGAAACATTGGAAGCGCAACACATCGAGACCTTTCGACAAAAATTTTCATACAAGG
Source organism: Mytilus coruscus (assembly GCA_017311375.1). Lineage (NCBI taxonomy): Eukaryota > Metazoa > Mollusca > Bivalvia > Mytilida > Mytilidae > Mytilus > Mytilus coruscus. The sequence goes on from CM029608.1 coordinate 46,150,225, forward strand.
CAGGATTGTTTGTCTGTCAATTAACAAGAACAAATACAAAAGCTCAAATTAACTGTATAATGTTCTCTATACTACTGTTCTGCAATTATATTGTACTTTCAAAAGTCCAGAAGGATCATTCATATTTCAGAATTCAGAATAAAAGATTTCAGAATTCAGAATTAAAATTTAAAATGCAAAATATAGAGTTTAGAATTTGCACATCAAGAGAGATAACCAAAGCTAACTTACGAAAGCCGAGAAATATCGCACTCTGATGTTCTACCGATGTTTCGGAATAAGTTTAGTTACAATTGTTAATACGGTTAGCATCCACACTGGATCGTTTTGGAAGAATAAGATTGATATTTTGTTACAAAGCTGTGAAGATATTCCTTAGATTTCAATAAACATGATAAACGTGAGAAATTGAAACATCATGCAAAAGTTCTTAAACAGATGTTTAAAAATATAATGCAGTTTTACCAAAAAGTAAAATCACAAAAATACTGAACTCCGAGGAAAATTCAAAAAGGAAAGTCCCCAATCAAATGGCAAAATCAAAAGTTCAAACACATCAAACGAATGGAAAACAACTGTCATATTCCTGACTTGGTACAGGCATTTTCATATGTAGAAAATGGTGGATTGAACCTGGTTTTATAGCTAGCCAAACCTCTCACTTGTATGACAGTCGCATCAAATTCCATTATATTGACAACGATGCGTGAACAAAACAAACAGACACAATAGGTAAAAATGTCAAAAATAGGGTTACAGCAGTCAATATTGTGTTATCATCTTAATCACTATAAAAACAAACAAATGTAACAAAGAAGCACAAAAAGGGATACATCAAATTTAACATCATGTAAAATCCACCCATAAAGGATGGAAGGTTTTAAGTAGTGGCGTAAAATCGCGCGTTTGAAATTCGCACAGGTAGACATAAAATAATTTTGTCGTTCAAAGTATGAAGAGATTCATAAACACAGAGTCACGTAAAATGGATATCACAAAAAACAGACTTAACAGTAAAAGTAATATTAATAAATAAATTAATAGTGTGGTTCAAATTATGACGGGATACATAAGTACAGAGTCACGTCAAATGTATATCACCAAAAAACAGGCTTAACAGTCAAAGTAATATTAATAAATAAAATAATTTTGTCGTTCAAAGTATGACAGGATACATAAACACTGAGTCACGTAAAATGGATATCACAAAACACAGACTTAACAGTAAAAGTAATATAAATAAATTATGACGGGATACATAAGTACAGAGTCACGTCAAATGTATATCACAAAAACAGACTTAACAGTAAAGGTAATATAAATAAAATAAAATAATTTTGTCGTTCAAAGTATGACGGGATACATATGCACAGAGTCACGTCAAATGGATATCTCAAAAAACCCAAGAATACTATAACACGTTATTAAGATGATAAACAACGTCAGTACGCAAAATCTATACTTCAAGACCATCGTGTATTATTTGTGAAGTTGATACGGAATATTTATCAACAAGTTCTTGGTACCTTCCGATGAACTTTTTTAGAAAAAAGACAAGACGTTCTTTGACAAACCCCTGGTTCATCAACTTTCTGCTCAGACACTGGTGACGTTTTACAAAGTCGGGGTAGGAGCTGCAAGCTCTTGCATACCGAATAAGTTGGGAAATGTATATCCCATATGCAGGTGAAGTTGGTATATTGCTACTAAGGTGGGGGAAATTGATAATCTCAAAATTAAAATCGTCTCGTTTGTCATAGATTCTGGTACTGAGATGACTGTGTATGTCAAATTCGAGGTATAAGTCTAAAAATGAGGCGGAGGAAGCCGTGTCTGTTGTTTCTTTAATTTCTAGTTCTGGTGGATATATTAATGGAACCCAATCAGAAAAGTTCGGATTGTTAATGGAAAGAACATCATCAATATATCTGAAAGTGAAATTAAATAACCTGGCTTCTTTGATCTTCTTGTTTTTGACAAGTGTCTGAAGGAACTCCGATTCATATGAAAATAAGAAGAGGTCGGCAAGGAAAGGCGCACAGTTCGTTCCCATAGGAATGCCGACAATTTGTTGAAAAAGTCTACCTCCAAATTCAACAAATATGTTGTCAATAAGGAACTCCAGCATACTGATCACTTGTTCCTCTGTGTAGCATGTTTTACCCTTTTGTTCGCTATTAACAAAATATGCCTTATGGTATCCCAAAGTAATAAATTTATAGCGTATGCTACCATTTTTATAATGAAAAGCATTGTGGATTATTTCTTTTAGACGGGTTTTCAATTTCACATGGGGAATGGTGGTATACAAGGTAGAAAAATCAAAAGTTTTGATAGAACTAATTTCAGAAAAAGACCGAGATTTAAAATTATCCAGAAGTTCTTTAGAGTTTTTAAGAATCCACATATGGTTAATACCACTACGCGAGTAAACAGTTTCACAGTATTTCTGAAGACCCTCTTTCACTGCGGACAGAATTTTAGTCAATTTAATGGACAATTCTTTAGTGGAACATGCAGATGTGCCGGCAATATACCGTTGTTTGTACGGAATTTTGTGAAGTTTAGGTATCCAATACAAACAAGGTAAGTCCTCCGATTTGTTGTTCAATGCAATGTTCATAGAAGCCATGAAGGACTTATGATTCGCCAAAATCTCATCCTTGTCAAATGATATGTTTTTGTATGTGGGATTACCTGAGTGCTCATTTATTCCTAATTCTTTTACAAGACACTCGTAGTAATACGATTTACATACAAAGACAATATTATTTGAAGCTTTGTCCGCAGGAACAACAACATACTTATCTTGAAGAGATGATAGACATTTCACAGCCTCTTTGTCTCTTAAAACGGACTTTGGTCGATGATTCACACAGTTTTTTAACTTATGAATGCGACGTTTTATCAGAGACCTGATTGTTTTGACCCATTCTAACAAAGTGTCCAGTTGAACTTCTTCTCGTTTAGCCCATGCTCTGGCGTAGTCCTCAATGGAATCCATAATTATTTTGAAGTTATGGTTCCAATTGATGTGTTGGGGTTCTCTAAACTTAGGACCATGAGAAATCACCTTTCGGAGATTTTCATGTTGAATTATGTTTAGATCCCCAGTAATAACATGGCCGGAGGGGCTGTAATTGTAAGGCGAGTGGGAACAGTCACATGTCAGAGGGGTTTTTAGGTATTGTTCTAAATCAAGGTCCTGCAATGCTTGTTTATAGTTAAATATTTTGGGTGCAATGGTTTTGGTGTAACTGTAGGATACAATAGGAACAGACTGATTTTGAAAATAAATAGGAATTTTAGATTTTACCTCCTTGTAATGTAGAACGTTGCTGATGTTGATTGCATCAATTCCTCAAAAAGAATGGAAAAAGTGTATGCACAAGCTCTTTAGTTTCTGTTGGTAATACTTATTGATAACGAAAGAGAGAGAAGATAGCAACTGACAATAAAAATCATAAGTCCAATACAGTATCATTGACAAAGGGTAAACGCTGAAAAGACTAACAACTATAACAAAAAGAACAGAGTAAACTAACGATTGAGCAACATGAACAGAGTAAACTAACGATTGAGCAACATGAGCAGAGTAAACTAACGATTGAGCAACATGAGCAGAGTAAACTAACGATTGAGCAACATGAACAGAGTAAACTAACGATTGAGCAACATGAGCAGGGAAAACTAACGATTGAGCAACATGAACAGAGTAAACTAACGATTGAGCAACATGAGCAGAGTAATATTTCGATTAAGCTTTAGGCCTGAAAGTGATCCGAAAATTTCGATAATGTTCAAAGTTAATGAAACTTCTTGTTTTGAATTTAAAAATAAAGTGGTGTCATCTGCAAGCTGGCTTAACTTTAGAGTATGGGTTTTATTATCTAGTTTGATTTGAAAACCTTTAAATTTTTTTTCTTTTCTTAATCTACAGGCTAAAATTTCAACAGCAATAACGAAAATTATAGAACTCGCGGGACACCCTTGACGGATCCCGCGCTCAATGCTGAAGGGTCTTGAAATCCACCCATTATTTAATATACAACCCTTTATATCTGTATCTAAAGTATTTATCCACTTCAATAAAGATTTCTGAAAGCCAAATTTCTTTAATGAACAATACATAAATTCCCATTCTAACGAGTCAAATGCCTTTGAAAAATCTATGGCTCGGAAATTTAAAATCCTGTAAAGATAAAGTTGAGAACATTAAGTGGACACAAGAACCGATAAAAGTATTAGGAATATATTTTGGACTTAATAAAAATGAGTGTAAAAAATTAAACTTGCAAAGACAATACGAAAAATCGGAAAAAATAATTAAAGATTGGAATAAAAGAAAATTAACTATGTTAGGTAAAATAACTCTTGTTAAATCACTAATCCTACCAAATATAACCTATGTTGCATCAGTAACAGAAATTGATAAAGAATATCTCGCAAAACTTAAAAAAATAATATATAGTTTTATATGGAATAATAAACCAGAAAAAGTTAAAAGAGCTATAATAAGTAAGAATTATCTTGCCGGCGGGCTTAAAATGATAGACATAGATAAATATATAGAATCCATAAATATTAATTGGGTAAAAAGACTCATTGATAATGAAGACTCATCACCCAATTGGAAAGTCTTACCAAAATTTTACTTAGACAAGTTTGGACAAGAATTCCTTATATTTAAAATGGACTTTAACAATATTAATCTAATCAATAAACTAAAAGAAATTGTTCCAGAATTTTACTTAAAAATAATTATATCATGGATAAACTCAAAATCTGAAAAAGAATCAAATCGACTAACATATAAGCATATCAGACAGCAACTAATATGGGGCAATAAGCATATCAAATTAAATGGTAAATGTCTTATTTTCAAAAATTGGATAAACAGCAAAATTTTATTTGTAAATGACATAATTGATGATAAAGGAAAAATTAATCAAAATAAGATTTTAGATAAACTATCTTGCCATGCTTATTGGTTTTCGGAATATACTAAATTGATGAAAGCAATACCAAAACAGTGGTTATAAGAGCTCATAAAAGAAGAGTCAATCAAAACAAAAGTTGCTACCGACTCCGAATTTAAATTCAAAGATAGAGAAGGAAAATGGTACCAATAAAAATATTTTCCTCGAAAGATATCTACATCTCGCTTTTAAATAGATATTATGAGAAAGCAATAGGATTTCAAAAATGGGACAGAATTCTAAATTTAGATAACAATACAAGGAAAAGAGAACAAATGCTGTACTTCATCTTTAACTATATCCAAGATAATAATTTGAGAATGTTAAGATGGAAATTTCTACATTACATTTTACCAACCAAACAATTACTTTTCTCTTGGAAAATAACTAAAACTCCTCTATGTAATATATGCAATGTCATTGAAGATTATGATCATTACTTTCTGACATGCAAATATCTAAAATCATTTTGGGATCAAATAAAACTAATACTAGACAAACTTAAAATAGGACATCATATAATATCACTGGCATCACTTTTGTATGGATATAAGATAAACGATACAAATTATTACAATATCAACGATTTTCTAACAATCATACTTTTTACTATATATAAAGTGTATTACATATCCGAGCAGAAAACAAAACAAATCAATGTGTTTGAAATTTTTAAAAGTGAACTTCTCAAACATTACGAAATATTGACAAATAAACAAGGCAAATATAAAAACTTTTACAATTTGGTTGCAGAAAAATTAATTTTCTTCTTAACTAAGATTTATAATATATCATAGTAATTTCTTTTGATTCTGTTACACATTATTTATTAGCAATACTGTATGTTGTGTACTAACAAGTACTAACCTTATGAAATGCTATATACTAACGTCAACGAGACCGGGATAAGGTACCGGTACTTTATGTATCTCTAACAAATGTACATTTCAAATAAAATCTCCTGTGGAAAAAAAAAAAAAAAAAAGTTTAAATAATCGCACCTGTTCTTTCTGAAAAAAAAAAAAAAAAAAAAAAAAAAAAGCAGAGTAAACTAACGATTGCGCAACATGAACAGAGTAAACTAACGATTGAGCAACATGAGCAGAGAAAACTAACGATTGAGCAACAAGAACAGAGTAAACTAACGATTGAGCAACATAAGCAGAGAAAACTAACGATTGAGCAACATAAGCAGCATGAATCTTCCACCACAAACCAGGAATGAAGTCAGGAGCTCGGGAAGGTCGTTAGTTCTTGCTACGATAGTGTTATTTGCCGTGTTACTCTTATTATATTACGTAGATGAGTAATATGAGGTGAGTTTGCTAAAGTTCTAATCATTCCGACATCACTTATGTATTTACCATCGATACACAAATATACCCTTAACATGATCGAATGTGAAATTTTGAAATAAAACGACAGTTCTTTTGAATAATAACAACCTTCTACCGTAGAAACAGCATAGACATTAGAAAATAATTTCGGACAAAAATTCTTCACTGAAAACTAAAGGAAAAGCAACATGAACTCCTTAACACTTAACGAAGGGTTCGTAAAACTTTCGAAGGGATGACTTCAACTTTACCATAAAGAAACCTCTAAAAAGAGAAGCGAAAGATTCAAAAGGGACATTTTAACTCACAAGTCGAAAATAAACTGACAACGCCATGGCAAAAAAGAAATAAACAAAAAAAAAACAGCTATAGTATACCACACACAACATAGGAAACTAAACTGCGCAACACGAATCCCACAAAAACCAGGAATGATCTCAGGTAATCCGGAAGGGTAAACAGATCCTGCTGCACATGTGGCACCCGTGGTGTTGCTAATGTAAGTAAAAACCCGGTAATAAATATAATTTGGTAAGTCACATTCGGGGAAAAGGTCAGTAGCCTAACATATTGTCTGCAATGTAATTCTCACATTATTTGTCAATCCTAATAATTTTTCATAATGCATAAAAAATTTGTAAATACATTCAACAGTCAATGTCAAAGATCTGCTTTTAAAATCAACTTTCTAACATAATATTGACATTGATATTTACAACAGCAATCACTAATTAGGTTATTTCCTGTTTTTAAAGAGTTGGTCCTGCTTTGTTTCATAAAAAAAAAAAAAAAAAAAAAAATGGCCAACGTAGATACAAGTATCTTGTCTTAGGGAGGGATAAATCGTACTTTTTAAAAAATCACTCAACAAAAAATTCTCTGAAATTGACATTATCAAGATATTTTATTTCTTGATTGACAACATATTTGTTACGTTTGAAGGAAGTGTTTTTCAACTAACAATCGATATTCCCATGATAATCAACTGTGTTTCTCTTCTTGCCGACTTTTTGCTTTATTTATATGAACACGATGAAGCAGTCTTCATACAGGAGCTTTTTAGGAAGAATGAAAAGACTTATTATAATGAAAAAGCATTATCCTTCAACTTCAATTTCCGCTATAAAAATGATGTCCTCTCACTAAGTAATTAAAAATTTGAGCTCATTTATCCCATAAAACTTGAAATACAGGATACAACAGATACAGTTAAGTCTTTCTCATATTTTGACTTACATCTGGAAATTGACAGTGGGGGTCGGTTGAGATTACAACTTTACCACAAAAGGGATGATTGAAGCTTCTCAATTATACATTTTCCAGCAGCGCCTGCATATGGAGTATATATCTCCTAGTTGATACAGTTTTCAAGGGCGTACGTTTCCTATCATGATTCCCTTAATAGAGTGTTACTGGTCACAATGAAGCTATTGTACCAAGAGTTCAAAGAGGTGAAATTGAAATTATTCCTTCGAAAATAATACGGACACCATCACGAATTTGTTGATCGTTATGGAATATCTGTTTCACAGATGACGACGGATATGTTCCAATCGTCGTTACAACAATTCCTCCTCTTTTCCTCGAAGTTGACCTACCGAATTGGACGTATCACCAGGTGTGTAATTAGGTAGCAATACACAGTTAGAAAAAAAAATTGACACTCATAATTTTTAACCACCCTCTTTCCCTTGCTTTCTAACAAATAAGGCTTAATGTTTGTGTTATGTATGTGCATATGTATGGAAACAGAATCTTCCTTAGATTTTATTTCCATTAGTTAAAATGGTGAAATATAATCTCTTTTGGTGTAACCATGCCAAAAATATGCATTTATTTATACAAAATATTGCAAAAAGGGGGATGAAAAAGTCAGAAATATCACCAAAACTTGTTCGGAGGGATAATTTCAATTAATAAGAGTGTTAACTTTTCTGAAAAAAGTAAAATAACAAAAATACCGAACTCCAAGAATAATTCAAAACGGAATGTCCCTGATCAAATGGCAAAATCAAAAGCTCAAACACATCAAACGAATGGAAAACAACTGTCATATTCCTGACTTGGTACAGGCATTTCCTTGACATTTGTCTGTCTATAGATCAGATAAAAAAAAACGTATGTATTTCACCTCATTTTTCTATAGAATTTAATTAAAAAGTTCGAGGGTCAAAAATTTGTTGGAAAACACTACAATAATTTCTGGACCTATAGGCGGTACGGGATGTGATAAAAAGGGATTGTCAAACAGAAAATGGCCTATTAAACATGCATAAAACTATCCTGATGTTCATATAAACCGACTTTGAAGGCTAAATTATTCTTCAGCTATCTAGAAATCAATTTTATTGCACAATAACTTTCATATTTGAAAAATTCACAGGGGCCAAAATGCAAAACTAAATTCCTTACTGTGTATTAATACCTTAGATGAGCAACACGACGGGTGCCAGGAGCAGGGTTTGCTTAGCTTTCCGGAGCATCTGGAATCACTCCTGGTTTTAGTGGGGGTCGTGTTGCTCAGTCTTTAGTTTTTCTATTAAAAGTAAAATAACAAAAATACCGAACTCCAAGGAAAATTCAAAACGGAAAGTCCTTCATCAAATGGCAAAATCAAAAGCTTAAACACATCAAACGAATGGAAAACAATTATCATATTCCTGACTTGGTACAGGCATTTCCTCATATAGAAAATGGTGGATTAAATCTGGTTTTATAGCTAGCTAAATGTCTTACTTGTATGACAGTCGCATATAATTCCATCATATTGACAACAATGTGTGAGCAAAACAAACAGATATTATACGTTAAAATGTGAAAAATGTGGGTACAGCAGTCAACATTGTGTTATATTCTTAATCATTATAAAATAAATAACTATTTCAACAAAGAAAAACCAAAATGGCATATAGACACTCTATAGACAAAGTACATTAGCAAAAATGAAAGGAAAGAATTTTAAAAACGTCCATAGCACAATAACACAATGGCGGGATGTATAAATACCGCGCCACGTCAAAAGTATATTACCAAAAATGGACTAAATAATAAAGTTTAAAAATATAAAAAAAAAAAAAAAAAATAATAAAAAGAACACTATAACACGTAATCAAGATGATAAACAACGGTAAGTACCTAGAATCTATACTTCAAGACCATCATGTATTATTTGTAAAGTTGATACTGAATATTTATCAATAAGGTCTTGGTATCTTCCGATGAACTTTTTTTTGAGAATCGTTGACATAACCCTGGTTCATCAACTCTCTGCTGAGATACTGGTGACGTTTATAAAGTCTGAGTAACAGCTGCAAGCTCTTAAATACCGAATGAGTTGGGAAAATTATATCCCATATGCAGGTGAAGTTGGAATATTGGTTTCAAGGTGGGGGGAATTTATAATTTCAAAATTTAAATCGTCTTGTTTGTCAACATATGTTGTGTTTCCTATACTGTTGATTGTCTTTTGGTCGTTTTCGTTTTTTGCAATGGCATTTTCAGTTTGCAACTCCCTTTGATATCTTTAGTCCCTTTTTTTTTCATTAACTCTTTGTTTTATTCTCCCCGAGAAGTCTTTCATTGGCATTAAATTTGACGTGAACTGATTCTATGGATATCTTCGTAATTCCCAAAACCATGTTCAATGTTCATGGTTTCTCATAACCTAGGTCATTAAACAAGTTCTCTGCATTTGTTTTATGAAGTTCGAACGTTTTTCATACTATAGATTGATAAGGATTGAAAGCAGTCTGATCCTTTGTCAATATCAAATTATCCTGACACCAGTTCCGAATTAGCTATAATGATTATGGACGCATTTGATGTTAATTACTCATTCCAATGTTCTGATGGTCTCTAATATGGCATCCATTCTTATGCATCATTTTGTCGATGAACATTGATTTAACGTTTAGTTTAATACACATATAAATCATATTCAAATATATATGAATTTCTCTTATGATTTCAAAACAGCAGAAAGGACACTATAACTGACCGAACTTGAAAAGCTCATTACAAATATTCTTAAGGAGTATTCATTTTTATTCATTAAATGTACTCTAACGGCGCACATCGTATTTGAACTATTAATACTGAAAGCTTAACTTAAAGGAAAGAATTAAAACATGGCCGTTGAATTAAAGATTCATTTATGGTAGATCTTTTGAACTGAAACTGTCGATTTGATGTGAACACGTCTTAATTTATTTTCAACCTTATCAACTGCGGCGAATTCAGTACTGTTCAGACCATTTGTTTTCAGTTGATTAAGATTTATTCATTTTATGTTTAGACTGTGCAGTAGCTAATTGTTTTTTAATTATTCCAAACATTAAGGTTTTTAATATCCCAAGGCATAGATTGCCTTAGCTGTACGCGTATATGACAAAATTTTCAATATTTAATGTTCTTTAACTGCCACTTGATTAAGCTTATTAACTGTTTTGATATGAGCACCACTGATGGATCTGATGTAGACGAACACTCGTCTTGTGTTCTAGATAATAATTACAAAATTAGTATGTTGTATGATTGATAATGAGACAAATCTCTACCAGAGACCAAATGCCATAGAGCAGCGGCAACTATAGGTCACCGTCACCGTATGCATATGAAAAATGAACAAAACCCACACCACATAGCAAACTATAAAAGTTTCCGAAATGACAAAAAATAAACAATTCAAACGAGAAAACTAACGTCCTGATTCATGTACAAAACAATAAACGAAAAACAAATATGATACACAGCAACAAACGAATTACAAGCTCCTGACTTTGGACAGTCACGAACAGAATGTGGCGGGGTTAAACATGTTTGGAGGCGTTCAGACCCTCTCCATATCCAGGGACAGTGATGTAACAGCACAATAGAAGCGCAAACTAAAACAATCAATTGAAAAGCTTAATTCATTATATCGATACAAAAGACAAAAAATAACTAACAAAAACACAAAAGTCCAGATATGAGAGTACTCGCAGTTACTGAAAGCTAGTTCAAAGTAAATAACAACTAATAAGAAAATCATGTATCTAAGACTAGCATATCAATCAGTAAACATCCAGCTTCAATTGATTTAGTGTAAAGACGCAACTGACAGTCAGAGAAAAACATGAACTTGTGTAATGACAAAATATAGGTATCGACAGATTGTAGAAAGTACATAAGTGTGCGTGTACAACATTAACATTTTTTATGTTAACAAAATCAATATTTATACCGATAAAAGCAATATTCAAAGATATAATACCAGTGTTGAATAGGTAACCTTTTAGAATCAGTTTATTTAAAGTATCGATAGAATGTACCGGATTGTACCTAATTTGACGGGCCCGTAAACAAAATCACCGTAAAAATAAGGATGTGCTGACCAGTTTTGATGAGTTTTAGTCAGGAACAGTCAAATTTCCGAACTAAGTATTTATAAAACAATTAGAAGATTTGTGGTAACGAAATCCATGACTTAATAATTTAACAGTCAAACATAGTTTACGTTCATTTAAGCCCAAACCGTCACTACAGCCACGGACATAGCGAACGAGTTTGGATATGTAAACACAGTAAGATTGTGCCAAAGGAACATCCCCGTCTAAAAAAGAAAGGTAAACAATAGGGAACGAAAAATGGTCCTTTTTGTCATTCATGTTTGTGTAGAGTTTCCCGTGTAAAACTGAAATATCTAAATGTAGGAACGACAATTATTGCGGTTTATATTTGATTAATTGAAAGTAAGCTCCTTTGTGTAAATTTCGGAAGCATATTTAGAGAATTCTTGATTATTCAACGGAATAGTATTATCAAGATAACGGTAAGTGTTGTTGATATATTCAATGAAATGGTATTAAGACGGATCTTTACTGAGTTTGGCCATAAATTGGGAGTCAGGAACAAGTCTTCTATTAAAAGGGCGCATTATACAACATGTCGATGAACTTTATTTCCGAAACGTACATAAATGTTGTCAAGGGGAAAATGTATGGCTTTAATCATCTCATTACATTTTAATTTAGTATATCTATCATATTCCCCTTTTTCTTTACATAAAAAGCTATTTATTAGTTGCAGCAGATAAATTTGCAATTAGATTGTTCAAACGATCCTTTAATAAAATAGGAAAACTTTTGATTGTGTGGAAGTTTAGCGTACAAAGTTTGTATCTCAAAACCGTCTACCGAATTAAAAGGACCATCATAAGCCAGTAATTTATCTAAAACATAAAAAAAACATCTTTACATTCCAAAAATAGTTGACTCCACTATTTGCATTTGCTTTACTACAACATATAATGATAAGTTCTTAAATAGAAGTTACGTAACTAGTTAAAGCACTGAAATATTAGCTGTTTGAACACTAACTAGAAGAGTATAATACATAATAATAATAGTGATACTAGAATAACGAGATAAACATCAGTGCACTTTATATCTATCTACCTTATTAGACACCATTTTTTAAAATTCATTTTATACTTTGTGTGCGTAACTAAAATCTTTTCATTACATCTATGCATTTAATAATGTTTCACTTTGTATCGTACATTTCATACCTGTTAAAACTTTTAAAAACAGGCTGTAATGTACATTTTAAAACACCGTTAAAAGGTCGTAGTCTGATTAAAGATCCGTGTAGATTGGTTCTTTGATTTCACGGTAAGTGTGATACAAATTGTGTTGTCTGTCATCTTATCGAACCACGTCTGTCAATCATCAGTTATAGACAATGAAAACTCTGTCAACTATGAGGGTATGGATGAAGGTGGGTCTTTATTTCTGTACTCTATTTTTTTGTATCATTTATCTCTACTGTTTCAAACGGGTATAACATTTTATCCTTATTGTTTAGAAATAACAAAATAAATTTTAGATGCGCTTAAAAATATTTATATATCAAACAAGCACAAATATAGCATCCAAGTAGATACGTCATCTATTTCAAAATATGGTAAAACAGTTTTTTATTTGTAAAACTTATTGCAATCGGTATAGCACATTCCTATTTGTACGGTGATGTTTTTTTTACCAAACCCGTAAATTTAGACACTATCCGAGTCAACTTATCGATCATTTAAATAAACTTATTCTATAAGGTTACCTATTCAACATTGTAATCATGGTCCCAGTTTTGTAGAACATAAATTTTCATTTTTTTTTTATTTTTCGCAAAATTACTGTTACTTAACCTTAACATTCTTAACACAAAATATTTTGAACTGTATTTTTGCATCCGAAAATTGACCGTATTGACCGTAACTGTGGTTTAAGCGAAAAAGAAAAAAAAAAAAAAAAAAAAAAAAAACGTCATTACGACGAAATGATATTGAATGAAATTGAAGATGCAGAATGACCTGGCTGATGCATAATTACCACGACCAATGCTGAATGACATTCAAGCTACAGAAGCAAACAATGCAATTTTCATTTTTAGAATATTTTCTATATGTGTAGCTCAATATCTAAAGTATTTCATTGACACACAACACTATATTAAGAAAAGAAGAATACATTGAGAATAGAAGTAAAAAAATAGGCGGAAATTATTAAACAAAAAATAAAGATTGAACATCACGAATGTCACTAAAGTTGGATCTTGGATGCTACATAGCTAAATTGGTAGTTCCGTCCAATCTTAGAAAAGTTCCAACATGTACACTATTCAAACATGAAGGTTTAGAATTATTATGCAAGTTTAAACTCAAAATACGAAAGTTTTTCCTAATTTTCAGTTTTAATGCTCTTCAATTTTGACTTTCTTATTATTCCAACTATTTTGAAATGAGTGCCAATAATGTAGACGACACACTCGTCTTGCGTACCAAATAATTTACCTGGTATCTTTAAGGAGTCTGTTTTTTCACTAATCCAGCTTTAATAAAGTTAACAAACAAAAAAGACTAGTCGAACCAAATCTCTGGTGCATATGATGGTCTGACGAGAATCTCGTCAATAGCTTCCTTTTTTATATCTTTATGTGTTTTACTTAACGAAATCATATTGATTTGGATGCTTACCCATCGTTAATACTTTAGACAACATTTTTTACCAATTTTGTAGTCACAGGCTGAATAAGAGCTCGAAATATTTATTTATAACGGCTCCTTTACTTATAAGAAAAACAACAACAGCAATGATAATAATAACAACAAATAGGAATAAAACTGAAATAATAATAATAAAGAAAAAAAAAATAATAATAATAACACTAAAAGTATTATCATAATAATAATGAATATCAATACGAATAAAATCATAATAAATAATAAATAATACTTATACTACAACTACTACTACTAATAATAATCATGATAATAAAAAGTAGATACTTATAACAATGGTACTAAAATAACAAGATAAACTTCCGTGCACTTTATAGTTAACTTATTAATCATCATTTCTTTTTCTTCCTTTTTTTGCATTGCGTTCTTAACTTAAGTCTGTTTACTTTTACAAATTGTGACTTGGATGGAAAGTTGTCTCATTGACACTCATACCACATCTTCTTATATCTTATAACAACAATGACTTATGTAACGTTACATTTTGTACCATTCATTTTGTTTTACCTGTTAAAAAGAGGATGTAACGTACAATTTAAAACACCGTTAAAAGGTTATAATCTGATAAAAGATCCGTGTATTTTGGTAATTTGATGCCACGGTAAGATTGATAAAAATTGTGTTGTCTGCAATTAAATTGTCAGTCATCAGTTACTAGTATAGACAATAAAAACTCTGTCAACTATGAGGGTATGCATACAGGGGGTCTTTATTTCTGTACCCTTTCATCATTTTTCTCTTGTCTTGATTTTTTTGGCCCACAATGCTCTATTATTTATGTTTAAGTTCCTATTATTCGCATCTATTGATTTTTTACACATTTTTTGTATTGTTTGCCTTTGTTAGCCATTAAGGTCTATTCTGTAAACCCAACTCAGACCGTAAGATATACTAGTGACTATAATTACAATTTCTAGTGACGAAACATACAGCTACATGTGTAATCAGTCAACCAAAATTTCCATATGAATAAGAGGAGCTGTAGGGCTCTAAAATGCCACGGGTTTGAAACATGTAAAATGAAGTATAAGAGACATAATAAGCTGGTTAAGTCACTAAACAGAATACGTTTTCAATTACCAGATTTAAGAAAAGTGTAAGTACAATGGCTGACAAAGGTTTACCAATATTATTAACTGAACTACGTCCATGGGGGCAGAAAGACCTACGCTGAGGTAGGGTACGTTTGGCTGTCAGGCCGGAATATTTTCATACGCAAGTATGGCCAAATGGATTGGTTACCTTCTGTCTAGAAGATGGTTAGAGTCTAAAACAATTTGAAGCAATTTTCAATAACTAAGTAAATTGACATTTAAAGCAAAAAAATTCTCAATAATTGTAAATTCAATGTTTTTAATGATCAGACAAAATAGTTTCATCCGTTCTCAGTATTGTTGAAACTTCATTCAACAGCAATTTTAAACAAACCTGTGGCTAAAGTAACTTATAGATAATAATCACAGCTAGACTGGTGAATCGTTTTATCTAGTGTTTTTTTTTAGGTTAACAGTATTTCGATAATGTACAATTTAAAGAAAGACATTATATGCTTCATTTATTTTTGCATTGAAATTCTGCTTTTTATATTTCACAAAGTCATGTTTTCCCGTACTGGTTATGATATTTCTGTACGAATACTACTCTAAAGCACAGCAATCAATATCAGAATCAAGGATTTCATGCTTTCAGGTAATCAAATTAACTACCTTTTGGTATTTACTGATTGGGATTTAAAAGAGCATCATTGATATAACGAACAACCAGATTAGCTTACAACATGTTCAGATCTTTGTCTAAAGTATAGAATCAATCTGTATATGTGTTTGTCTTATATATGAAATATCCTAATGTTTAAAATAATTTTTAGAATTTTGTGTGGATGACAGATCGTTGATAGTCCTTGTTAAATTATTCACATTTGTTTTAAACTCCGAACGATTAATAGATTGACATCATATAGATACTACATTGCAATCCATTGCTCAAAAATCTTAAATAAACTCATCATAGATACCAGGATTGAAATTTTGAATTTGCGCCAGACGCGCGTTTCGTCTACAAAAGACTCACCAGTGACGCTCGAATCAAACAAAGTTAAAACGGCAAAATAAAGTACGAAGTTGAAGACCAGTGAGGACCAAAAATTCCTAAAAGTTTTGCCAAATACTGCTAAGGTAATCTATTCCTGAGGTAGAAAAGCCTTAGTATTTCAAAAATCCAAAGTTTGGTAAACAATTTATTTATAATTATGACCATATCAATGATAATTATGTCTGTACATATATTATGTCGGAGGGTCACTGTCTGATGGTATTCATCACACTGATTGAACTATAACTGTTTTCTCATTTTACTCATACTCGTATGAACAAGGAAAGAAGGACGCGAATAAAGCAGATGGAAACCGTACATATCCATGAAATCTCCGTTCATTGATCGGTTTCGTTTACGATCTATTTTCCTGTCCGACAACTAGTCCAGGCAATGGAAGCGGAGCTGGAACTGCAAGGGTGTTTAAGAAGCTTTATGTGCAAAAAGGATAATTATTTGATACTTTTAACGGTATTTTGAAAATTAGTTATCGTAAGTTTTCTCAATTATTGCATATTTATATACATATCTGGAGTTATTACCTTTCAGAGCGATAGGGTTTTCTTTGAAGAAACAGTCCGGACGATACCAAGTTTCAATTCTTTCCTCTGTGTCTAATATGCAAAAAAAAAAAAAAAAAAACGTTGTTAACGCAGAGTTTAATTTGTCGCTACAATAAAGGGACATTATGTATGGTGGATTTATTAATGCAAAACTCTCCATAATACACAACCTCGGTGTGTTACTCAAAAGAAACACCTAAAAATATGCATTATCAACAACATCCTTAGTCTTCGATGTATACGCATTTAATCTAAATGTCCAAATAAATTCCTTTTGAATTTGACATAGTGACTTAATTTTAAAAGATTCACTAAAACCTTCATATCGATTTTGTTGAAATTTTTAGTTTTCGACATAAACGGGAATATTGGCGTCCTACTTTTGCATATACCACAATAAGTAATATTGATGGTGGTTGTTCTGAATTCATTTACATATCAGTTTATTTTACGCCAAACTTGATTTAACTGCAGTTCATTTCATTTTATGGGAAATGTCTAGATAACATGATGACTGCGTGTTTTTGTTATATATTTTTTAAAAGGATCAGAACCCATTTAACGTGCATCAGAACCAATTTAACGTTTTATAAATTGATGTTTAAACCAGGTATGACATTTTATCATTATGGTCGATTAAATTCAAGAAGTAACAAAATAAATCAACATATCAGACATGTAATAGAAGCAGGCAATACTATGTATATATTGAACAAGTGTAAATATATAGTTTCCTTGTAGTAACAATATATGTTTAAACAGTTTTCAAGCTTTGTTGTATAATAAAAGAGTTATTGCATACTTATTGGTGATTAATATCCATCGTAAAATATATATTTTACTTGCAAATATGTATATATATATATATTTTACGAGAGATCTTCTACGGACTTCTCGGGACAATATTCATGCGACAATCCTTAATATTGTGTAAAAGCACGACGAATACACGCAGTTGATACCTTATACTCCTCCATTTAACTCATTTCCTAATGATTATTAATTGACATTCTTTGAAGCTTTAGTCATGTGTTAGTATCTCAACAGAATATCATCGGTAATTCCATTTTTTGTTTTTAAATCTGACCTTTCAGTCTGGTAACAAGAGGTTATCAATTGCTTATTCATATTTCATATTATGTTTTAATTTTGATTTGCAAATAAATTATATATACATGTATCAATAGCATATTTCTCAGAATCATATTATAAGTCAGTTTCTATTTAGCACAACGAATAATACATTCCAAAGGTCTGAACAGTTCTTTAATTGCTGACTTAGTCCGGATCTCCCGTAGATTTAACATCACAGAAAGCCAAAAAATAAAGGTACATTTATTTTAAGGTAGATTTGTAGCCAAAAATGATATTTTTATTTCACACTTTGTCAACACATATTCTATATTAAAATATTTTTCAAAGTTTGCAATACAAATAAATATGTAAATTATGAGATTGTTTGACAAAACATTAACACTTTTCGGTACGATTTAAAAAAAAACCAGTTTGACAGATAAACAAGTGTGGTACTGACGGTCAACAAAAGTTACAGATAAAAACTTTCAGTTTTGCAGAATATAACTTTAAAGATATGTGATTTCGCAAAATGTCCCTGCTACTTGACTTTAACACGATAAGTATTGGGAACTGCAATTTTGCTTTGAAATATTGACTGTATGTATAATATTCATGGTTATTACGAAAAAAATGACTTTATGACATTACATAAAATACACAAAATTAAGCATCTTTTTAAGAAATTTCATATGATCATATTGATCTTAAATGATCGTCTTGTGAACTTCTATGTCATTTGGTCTCTGAATGACTTTGTATATAAAACTGTCATATAACTTGAATGATACCAAATATTGCACCTTGATTAGCCATTCAAGTACTTCATACAATGGATAATTATTCTTTTCGTAATCTTCAAAATCAATCATGAAATCCTTAGCTGAGTAAGATTCTGATCCTATATGACTTGAAATACAGATGAATTACTTACAAAGATTTATGTAAAAAATTGGAAGGACATTGGCCTTTAATACAAAACATAATACCAGGTTGTTATCAGCGTTTAAGTGTTTGACGCATGTAGCCTTTTATATATTTTAATTTATCGATTTAAATGTCAAAGGAAAGAATATCATGGTCGATTCTAATTGCAAATTGTTAATTCAATTAGTCAAATTTTATTGCCAAAAAGAGAGAATTTTCATGTTCAATTCTAATTGTTTCACGGGAATAACTAATTCTTCCAAGAAATTGTATACGAAATTGGGATAAATAAAAGCTTCTTTTTTGTCACGTCATGCAATAAGAAAAAGCTTAATTTTGCATTACGAATTTACGGTTTTAATGCTCTTTGTATTCAATTTTTCGATTTGGTCTTACCTATGTTTGGATTAAAACGCCACTGATGAGTCTTATGTCGATGAAAAGCGTCTGCCGTAAAAATCTTAAACCCTGTATCTGTAATAAGTTTTGTCAAACGTATAATGATATACAAATGAAAGACCGATAGGGACATAACATTGGTAAAATTTCCCTTTTAAACATGACACTACTCATGTCGTAGTTTCAAGAGTACATTTCTCACCTCCAAGTGGAACTGAGAAATGTCAATAAGAAAATAAGAATTATCAAGTTGGAACTGAGAAACAGCAACTTCAAAATGAGAATTGTCACGTTGGAAATCAGAAATGTCAATATAGAAGTGAGATATGTTAACTTATAATGCGAATTATCAACTTTGAAGTGAGAAATGTGAACTTGGAACGTTAAAGTTGTTTTGAGAAATTGTGTAAAATTGTAATGTCCCTCTCAGTATTATGATTCAATAGATTATTAAGACGTGCAAGTTTGGCTTTATTTTTAGTCCTTTTTGTTTAATCAGATCAAAGTTTGTATTATATTTTAAACTTTCTAACATTACGGTCCCGAGCATCATTGGAGAGACATAAATAGTCGAAATTCGAATCGGTTAAACAAAATTGGTACCGTTAATGCTATTGCGGAAAATCCCAGGAAAATCCAATAATTTGGCAACACGAACCGGAAGTTAAATTGGCACACACCCAACCGGAAGTTAATTTGGCACACACCCATGTACTTTGAAATGATTGGCTTCTGCTACGAATAGCCCTTGATATGCTCCACCCGATGATAAATCATAATCAATTTCATTTCGTGAAAATCTAAAATATCGGGAAGAGGAACATGTGTTTGTCCAATTAAGGGCATTTTAATGACATGGACAGTTACAAACATTACAATATGATTTGATAAATCAATATATGTTTGATAGAACCCCTTTATAGATTTCTAGGTATGGACACCTTCAATACTGCACAAACAGAAAAGTTGATTCTTAAATTGGCAGAAATTAGGGAGAGTGTCCTTAGGAAGTATGTGTATATATACAGAGAACAAATTACCATACAATTCTTATATCTGAAATATTGTTCACCAAAATGTCAAAGTAATCTAAAGACATTGTCGAGGCTATAGTACAACAATGTAGACCCACCATTACCCCAATTCACATTCATAAGGTATTTATTCAAGCAGAAAATTGTAGGACTTTGTTTCAATTTAGTGTAAAGGTTAACATCCAGATTTTTCTAATTCATGTTATTCTGGTGCACTATTTCAAATTAATATTTTGCTGTTTGACATTTGATAGTTTCGGCTTTTCAATATTTGGTGTCAAACTCTATAATTGAGAAACAATTTACTAAATGTGCCTTTGGTGCAACATATTGATTTCACTGTAATTAGTTTCCTGGACTATTTTTCTATTTCAGATAAATTTTCAAATTTAATCCGATTTTCCTCAACCGAAACACTAGTAAGAAAGAAAGAAAGGAATTAAGAATGAAGAAATAAAGAAACGAAAACCCACAAAATAATGCAAACATATTATGTAGAATACACGCACAACTCTAAACTATTAGTTAAGGTTTTTTCTAATTTTTGAACTACGTATTTCTTTAACATTGTCATCCATTTACTTAAAATACTTTCATTGTTTGTGAGTTTTTATTACTCTTTTAACGCAGAGTTTTCTCTTAGGTACATGTATTTAGTACCACCTGATATTTGCGTCCTTCCAATATTGTTTTAACTCTTATTATCATAAAAGACTTATCCTTTAATTGTAGATGTGATACGCCTTCTTCTACAGAAGAAACATTTTTAAATGAAAGTATAACGAATGTACAGACATACTTAAATTAACTTTCTGAGAGGTATGTAAATACTTAATGTCCAATTGCAATTGGTGACCGGGTTACAAGAGATCAATTATTTGTTTACATTTTACCGGCAAGTTTTTGACCCCAAGATGGTACTCAGAATAGAATCTTGTACGGCTTATGATTGGATGAGCCATGATTTGAATTACTTTTAATCGACAGATTATTCATTTAGGTTAAACCATTTAGAAAATCAAGTTTATATTTTACAAAGCAAGGAAAATATATTCAATATCTGTACGTAGGAGCCATAAAAAATTGCCTTTTTCATAATGCGAAAAAAAAATTCGTTGTGTTCTAAGTCAATTTATGCCGCATGACCTTATACATTTTTTCGGATGTTATACAATGCTAACATATGTAGTATCAGGAACTGCTAACAATTTATTTTCTAGTTTGTGTTGTCCTCAAGAAATAAAATATGAAACACCACTGGTATCCTATGGAAAACGCATCACTAATAATTGCGCTCTTGCAACCACCAGGTTGATTGTCGACTATTAAAACTGTAAAGGGATGATTTAAACTCCTTTTTATAAATAACTTACTCATTGACATCGATTTGTTTTAGCGTTACAAGTTCTATTTTTACATAGTCAACCTTTCTCGAGAAGCTTAAACTATGATATATCCAGTTTGTCCCGTCTTCAATAATGAGTAATTGGTTGATGTTTTTTGCGAATTTTTTATGGAAAATAGTCCAGCACAGTCAAGGTAACAGCAAATAAACAGACAGTCTATTGAGGCACTAGGATAAAATCAAACAGGCAAACTCGAACCCACATTACACAGGTTCAAAAGAGAAAACGTCGTATTCAAATAAACAAATGATGTCATCGTTAATAAGAACTATTGAATGACCTATACTCAAAGTTAAGGAATTGAGGGAAAAATACAATTGCACGCAAGGATGACAAAAAATAGATATCTATGAAGAATAGGGAAAACTTTCTACCAAACCACAGAACGTTGAGTAGACGGCCTGAACCGTTTGAATAGAACATTATACGTCCGTTGACATGTAGACTATATTGTTTTGTTTGAATAAAACATGATAGTTAAACTTAACAATGGAGAAGATCATGAAATAGTACTCTTCCCAAAAA
This sequence comes from Mytilus coruscus, assembly GCA_017311375.1. NCBI lineage: Eukaryota > Metazoa > Mollusca > Bivalvia > Mytilida > Mytilidae > Mytilus > Mytilus coruscus. The sequence goes on from CM029608.1 coordinate 46,172,613, forward strand.
CCAATAGCAACGTTTTCACTCTTTGTATGACCAAATATGAACATATTCCATCTCTGGACTTGTCAGAAATTCATATGACGTAACTGAAAGATAGAAGACATATGACTTCGAAGGAGGAAATGTCCGTGAACACTTATCTGAATCAATTTTTTGGATTTTGAAAAAAAAAGACTTTTTATAATATTACACGTATTTACGGGAATGGTTTTATGCTAAATATGCAGAAATAATTGATTTTCTATAAAGTGCTTTACCTCCCTCCCTAAAATAGACCCCCCACAAAAAATAAAATAAAATAAAACCAATACAAAAACAGCAACAACAACAAAAAAGCAAGAAAAGAACAAATATTTTTTCAGCATTATGCGTTTATGAGTACGATGAAAGAATAATCTGATGTAATGCATGTTTTTCTTTAGGGATGTCATTGAGTATGACAAAGACACTTTGGGAATTATTCAGCGATTGAAGCAGAATCTTAAATTTCTATCGGAAAACAGGTAAGTATATGAAAAGTGTAAATGTCTAGTGCATTTCCTGTATTCCTATCGAAATACAGAAACATACTATCAATTTCTTTGAATGCATTAAATCACCTATACTTTTTTTATATGTCAATGACTTCATTCATGTTAGATTAGTTTTTAGAAAAGAGAAATTTCCATGCTACCATATAGTTTTACTATATTGTTTCTGTTGAGATAGATACATTGGAATTATTTGTATTTCTCATCATTGAAGTTTAAGTTGATGATAGTTATAGAATTGAGGATACATTGCCGATTTTCAAAGCTCGTTAATGCATTTTGAATAAACAAAAACAGATAAACTTCGATGAAAGCGCATGCATTCCTGAATATGAGACAAGGTGCATCGACAGGGTTTTGCCTCATGCCTGATATCTCTCATCCGTCATACAAATCCAGATTCTATGAAAATAAAAACTGTATCTGGCGTCACAATATCTAGGTCCAACAAAAAAAAATGTTTCCCGAGAGCTGAGACACATTCTACAAACCTTTGATGTTTACTGCAGACATTTTGTAGGGAGTTTATCTCGATAATCCTCCTGGAAAAGTGTTTGCGTAAATTATACATCCCAGTTTAAATCCATGTGTATTGTGAACCTGCACATGCGGAAATTATCAATAACTTCAGGTGTGTAAAAACCATACGATGAAATAATGTTACCTTTAACACATGGGAAATTGAGATAGAAAATTGAAATCGTTACGTTACTAGACTTAAGTAGTCAATTTCAAGAATAAATATCTAGATATGTTGTGAACCTGCTAATAGCTGAAGTATCCTAAATGCTACGTTAACTGAAATACTCCAATACGTTGCCTGGTTTTTTTTCTATCTTTTTTGTCTTTGAGAAGTTCTACTTTGCAGAAATGGGTTTTATTTTTTTTTTTTTTTTGCACAGACACGCCAAATCAGACTTTGATTTCAAGATGATGGTGAACAAATTAACAGAAACCCTGAATACCATTCTAAAGAAAAGAATAAAATTTGACGAAAGGTAAGTTCTCCATGCTGTAAAAAAATCTTTGCGTCATTAAGGAGATTTTTTCTCGTGTTTTATATCCAATGATGGATTGCTTGTATTTCATTATATATCGTTATTATTTTTTCCACATTTTATGAAATGCTCTCAATTAGAATTTTTTTTTTAAAGAAACCATTATTAAAAATAAACACCATCAAAAACACCATGGCTACGAAAACATAAGCAGCATGCACAAAAATACACAGAAAACTTCATGTTCAGAAAGTTGAAACCAACAAAAGACTTAAAGGTAATTAGGTGCACGAGACAGGTCATCAAATTCTGTTCCAGTAGTGACTCCCATTTTATTAACCAATAGCTCTACTAATCTATTTGTTTTATTTTACTAAAATGCAGAACTTCAGACACAGACGCGGAAGAAATAATTCCAGAGCTTGAGGAAGAAAATAGTTCAGCCATTTTTAAGTATGTATTCTTTTTACGTGCAGTAAATGTTAATGTTATGTTTAATTGACTTTCTGTAAGAATTATGTTTGCTCAAATATTTCAATCATATGCAAAAATGAGGTTTGATTAGAAAGGTTTTCATACTTGATATCTGTGTTTTTCATTCATATGCGAGAAACGACGCAATCATGGTTCTTTGGAAATCAATAAGCTTATGGAGAGTTGTCTTATTGGCAACCATACCACATCTTCTTATTTTTATATTTATAGCTAAAACAATTATAATAATAACTATATTTTTAAAATTCGTTTTCGTTACATTTTACGCGATGTCGATTTGAAAACCATTCTGAAACGAAATATTTTTTTTCACATATTGTGGAAGGTCACATCTTTAAAATAACAAGTTTTATGAAGAGATTAAACTATTTTTTATAATGCCTTCAGGCAGTGATTTCAGTATAGATCTTACATTTAACTAGCAGTAAAAACATTATTGTTCAGTCATTTTGGAGGTAAGCAATATATATTATCGCAAAAATAAATAACTGCTACATTTGAACTTGTTGAACTCTGGTGAATAGTTGGCTCATTGGCAGTCATACACCATCTCCTTATCTTTATAATAAACATGTTTTAAACGGCCACAATACAATGTCTGAACAACATTGTTGATATATTTGCAAAATTATTGAAAGATTACTTATTTATTATAAGTCTGACAAGTTTGAAGAGTCGATGCCACTGCTAGTGGGCGTTTCGTTCCCTAGGAAATTATAAAGCAATAGTTCGCACCTCTGTGTTTATATGCAATATCACTGTTACGTTCATTTTCTTCAAATTTACTGTACATAAACTGTGAAAATCAACCGAATGCAAAGTTTATATACGGCCGGTTATTTATATAGTCATGATTATAAAACAACTGTTTTCAAAACTTTGAATATTTTTACAAATACTAAGATTTTCTACCCCAGGAATAGATTACCGTAGCTGTATTTGGCAAAACCTTTATGTAATTGTGGGTCCTCAATATTCAAATCCGTACTTTTTAACTTTTTTAATTCGAGCGTCACTGATGAGTCGTTTGTAGACAAAACGCGCGTCTTGCGAACATAATTTTAATTTTGGTAACTATCTTGAGTTTATTTATAGGCGGTTAAAGGCGGCCTTAGCCAGGTTTTGCATAACATTTTGATATTTGATTTTAATACTATTCAACTTTGCATTTGATAACCTTTCCAACTGTTTCGATTCGAGCGGCACTCATAAGTCTTGTGAAGACGAAACACGTATCTTTGATGAGTTTTAATGAATTAACAGTTTAGTATTCTCTTACAGCATGTCATGTAAAATTGTGCAATAAAGTTTAACATATATTTATTAATGCGTGAAAATTATATTGAATAACGAAAAAACAATATATGAAAAGCAAGTTTAAAGGTAAAAAAGAAAGCCTGTATAGTTGATTGTATTTATTAATCAATTTGTAAATCGCATTTGCAGGTCAACAGATACAACACAACCGGTTATGCAACAAATGGTCAACGGAAGAAAACCAGACATTATTGAGTATGTTTTAATAATTCAACTGAACGTAAATGTATTTAAACCTTTCTTTGTGAAGTTCAATGCGTTTAATATGTCTATTTCATTTATAAAAAAAATCGGTATAATACTTTTTTTATCAAAAGAAACTTTGTGCAAACTGGGAATTTTTATAGGGGTTAGTCTTACGTTACGCAAAAGGAAACTACTTTCATTCGCTACTTTATCAATTTCCTTAAAAATAAATCACAATCATGATATCAATAAACACTTTATTCGAGTTTTGTCATATGAACAAAAGGGAATGCGACACAAATAAGGATACCGCAACCTAACACCATTTTAGAGGGTAACATATGGTCTTCAACAAAAGACAAATGTCTTCACAATATGTCATACTCTTAATCGACCTGGGTCAAGACAAATCGGTAATAAATTCATATATCATGAAGTAAAGCTGAAGCCCGCCTCTGAGTGCGGAATTTTCTCGCTGCATTGAAGACCCATTGGTGGCCCTAGGTCTGTTTCCTGCCCTTTAGTCGATTTGTTGTCTCTTTGAAACACTCTCCGTCTCAATTATATATAAACAGATTCGCCCCGTGTTCATAAATTTAACGAAACCTATATATTATTTGCTATATTTTATTACAGATTATTAGCAGTCAGGCAACACACTGAAATCATTTACCCTGCCTACAGAAAATCATGCCCTCATACACCTATTATTGTTGCCTGAACTCAGGATTGTTCTTCATACGACAATGTTATAAGCTGTACAAGCAAACAAGCTCTTCACTTTTATGGACAGAATGGCAATGCCCCAAATATAGTTAAGATAAAAACTAGATTGTTATTTCAGACATAAGATTTAATATGCATTCTAAAAGAATCTGTGAACGATGTGTTAGACCTAATACTACGAACAGTAAAGACAAATTGTAAAGAAGGGTACTGTAAAGACTGATTTTGGTTTGACCTAAGTATTGGGTCTACGGGTCGGCTTTAACTATAATGTTATATATGAAACACCCGGCTATTTTTATCAGATAGTTTGAATGTTTAAGGCAAGACATTTAAACATTGACAATGTTAGAAACAGATATGTAAAACTGTCTTTAAAAAAGCATGTACAATCCGACACCATATTTATAAACATGCGTTTTTAACAGCGAAAAACACGGCTGAATGATTGCATTCTTTTATTGTATCAGTTCTATTTTCATACACAGGTCAACATTTATCTCCCAGCAGAAAAATGAAGTAAATTTGCAGATATTCCGGGGTTTGTATGAATTTTTAATTTATAAACCCCATCCCACGTTTTGATGACAATTTAGAAATAAGAATACCCTCAGGGTAGCATGAATTTAGAACTATACACGCATACTTTTATATATATATCAACATTAACCTAAATGTCCAAATTATTCGTCCTTTGCTACTGGAACGTCTGTTATTCCGAAGGGATAGCAAAGTTTTGTCGAATTTTAACATACTGAGGGGCGGAAAGATCATTTAACATTAATAGGTATATATATCTGACCTGAATGACACTGATGTTGACCATGATTAGTTTAGTCCACTTTCTCAGCAAAGAGATGACTTAATGTCACTTTATAGTAGGTTTATACATGTTATAGGAGGTGTCACTACATGTAAGTATGATGTTGTGAGGGAAATTTCTGAACCCAAAAAACACATTATTATTACGAAAGTCTGTTTATTTGGATTATTGCCTTGGGTGCTAGTACGTGAAAAATCCAACTTCACTCTACATTGTGGATCAGTAAGGCAAGAGGCGGAAGATACATTTTGGATATTCAAACAAAAAATTCAAAGACAAATTGGCAACACCATGGCGAAAAAAAAAAACAAAAACCAAAACGACAGTCTACAAAACACAACATTAAAAACTGAAGATTGCTCAACACGAATTCTACCAAACACCGGGGTTGATTTCATGTACTCCGAAAGGATAAGAAAATCCTGCTCAACTTGTGACACCCGTTATGTTGCTGATGTAAGTTGGAATTCGGTGAAAACTATTTATTTGTTACACCCCTTTCTAAGTTAGGAAATGATATACTGTTTCTGCATTTCATTTATAGAAGTTTCTATGATATTGGATCCGGAACACAGGTTTATTCAACATCGGACGTCTCCAGCATATTTCAAGCAAAACGATGGAAATCTGAAGATTTTCAACGTTTTTATAAACCAGATGCAGCGTTAACAAATTACAAGTTTGAAACAGATTTTTTTCATTTTGAGCCAAAAGATCCAAAAGATAATCGGAATTTCCCGAAAGATAGTTTTGGAATGATAACTGTTAGAGTAAAGCTTCCAAATGAGATAAATTATCAGTTTCTACATTTGAAGGCCTACATTAAATTTGGACCGAAGTGGAGTTTAGTTGATGCTTTATTGAAGGTATTTAATATTTCTTTAAAAAAATCGAACAATTTTCTAATGAATGGAGCTTCATACCAAACCTATGTCATCCAATCAAAAAGATATGTTTATGTCTCATTGACCTTTGCCCTACACCATCTTTTCATAGACATGCAAGGAAAGGAAACAACTAACGCGCTGATGATAATTTATTCCAACAACCTATAACCGCCTATCATTACGGTAGAAACAATTTAAAATGTGTTCCCATTTGCCATTCAATTGCTTTCATTATTTCTATCTTGTACATCAGATTTATGTCTGCATTATGATTAACATTCGGGTGGTGTACGTTCTTCAACTGCTGTATCACTAGCCTGTCAATACTGAGATTGTAAGTTCGAGCCCCGTACATGGAAGGTGCGTTCGACTCAAATTTTAAATGACTACAATTGTCAGTTTTCCTGCCGAAGGTCGCTGGTTTTCTTCGGACACTCTGGCTTCCCCCGCAAATAAAAATTGGTCGCCACGAAACAGCCAACAGTGCTTAAAGTGGCGTTAAACATCAATCAATTAATCAATCAAGCCGATTACCATCGCAATACAATAGATATTGACATCGTATACATCTGATGTTTGACATGTTTTCTTTTTCATCTGCCATAACGATATCCATAAAAAAATGTGATTCCGATACAAAAATAAAGTATAGTCTTTCTCAAAATACAAATTTTTTGATGGTATTCATGCGTAGCATAGTTCACTATTGTGATGTGATTGATATGATACCGAACATATGACGTGAATTAAAATTTTCATTTTGGCATAAAATTTCATGGATTGCCATTGTTTTCATGACCAATATAAATAAGAAGATGTGGTATGAGTGCCAATGAAACAGCTCTCCATCAAAGTCACAATGTATAAAAAGTTAACAATTATAGGTCAAAGTACGGCCTTCAACTCGAAGCCCTGTCTTACACCGAACAGCAAGCTATAAAGGGCCCAAAATGACTAGTGTAAAACAATTGAAACAAGAAAACCAACGGTCTAATCTATATAAAAAACGAGAAACGAGAAACACCTTTGAACCACACCAACAAACGACAACCACTGAACAACAGGCAGACTTAGGACAGGTGCATAAAATGCAGCGGGTTTAAACGTTTTAACAGGCGCCAACCTTCACCCTAACCTGAGACACTACTGTAAAAGTACAACATATAAAGACACACTATAAAATATCAATTAATGGTTTAACTCGATCAAAAACACATTTAAACAAAAATAAGTAAACATACACTGAACGAATAATTTTGATCTATGACACAAAATATATCTGTTTTTTTATGGGTGCAAAACATTAAGAAAAAGGTCAAATAAAGATTGACTGGTTGAATGATGTTTAATATGCGTCCATTGTCAAATAAAGGATTGTAAATAAACTAGCGACCATTCCCTGTAGGATATATTGAGTTCAATAGGGAACCCCACATTTCATTTATATTTGATACAATAAACATGTGTTCAGAACTACACGTGGTATGAGGAGACGCTTTGTTTCATTCCAATCGACCATGACAATACAGTAAATCCAACAACGTTGGGATTCTCGACAGTATAATAAAATACTTTTTGTCGTAGATATATAAATTCAAGATAATATAATGAAAGAGTATCTTGGTAATTAAGAGATGGTTTGGACAAATTTGTATTCGTAATAGTATTCAGCTCCAGCGACGAAACATTTTGACCTTCCAAACACGTCTCATGAAAAGTAAGCTCATCAAAGAGAATGATACTATTGATTTAAATACGCATAACAAATGTTCTGGAATACGTTTTATAAGTTGGAACCAAATCAGTTGGTGCATCAAACAGTGTATGACTTCAAAGATTGTTTCTATATGCCTTTTATAATGGAATAACTTTTTAGAGAAAAGTTGACACATTATATGGTATGATTGAAACAGTCGAACAAAACATCTATTTTGTCTATTCCTAAAGCAAATATCTAACAACAAAATCTTATTGCATACAATTAGTACTTTAGGAACATTTTTTGAGGTCACGTAGGCTACGATATCTACATGTAAATGTTTATGGAATTTTTCAATTGTCAGTAAAGGTATTAAAACATATTTTACTAACACAATATATCATTCTAGATAATGTTTGAGTAGATAAAGGGTGTAACATTAAAACGAACTGCACACCATTATTATATAAACATGTTTATCTTAATTCTGAAAATTTCAATATTTTTTTCGTTCAGGAGAAAATAGTGACGTTTCATACCGTCAAACTAGATGCACTCTGTATTGTATCAAACCCAATAAAAGAACGGGTGAACATTTTACCAACTGGTTGCAAGTATGTTGCTCAAACTGACAAGAGGATTAAAATTAACTTCCTCCTGGTGCAGTTGAAAACGAAGAGTCAATTTGTTTGCACGTAAGTATTATAATTTTAAATACTATTCATTTAGCAATCGCTACAATCAGTCAATTTCAGATGTTTTTTTTTTTTTTTCAAATTACTCAATAGCTTATATGAAAAGGCGAAGAAAACAAAACAAAACCATATTTCCGCTCCAAATGTTATATTTCACGCGTTTATTATTTTCAATTATACGTTATAGTTGATGAAAATACATCATACAATGGCTGATACTTTTCATGAACAAGGCAGTGCCGAAATCGAAACTGTATCGTTTATTCTAATAGATATAAGAAGATGTGGTATGAGTGCCAAAGAGAGAACTCTCCATTCAAGTCAAAATTTATAAATGTAAACCATTATAGGTCAAAGTACGGTCTTCAACACGGAGCCTAGGCTCACACCGAACAGTAAGCTATAAAGGGCCCCAAAAATTACTAGTGTAAAACTATAAAACAGACTCAAAGTAAAAGTTTAAAATGGAAACACTACAATTGTTGATTTAAGAGTATAACTGACAGAAAAACGAAAACTGATAAAAACGAAGTCGAAAAACTGACGTAAAGGCAACACGAACCAAACTTCAAAAGTTTGCACTGCAAGGGTGACAACGTCAAAAACAACACCAAAATGACAACATTACATGACAGGACTACAATACAAATAAATGGGAGAACATATAGGACAAAGAAACACACGAATAATAGCTAACAAAAGGTACTAGGTTTAAAATTTAATACGCCAGACGTGCGTCTCGTCCACACAAGACTAACCAGTGACGCATTAATACTTACGTCCAAAGCGTTTTTGTTCTGAATTTGCCTTCACAAGATACTCTTAAACCTTAACATTTGATATCTGTAAATGTATGAATATGTAGAAACGTGCAACATTAAATGATCAATTGTGAAATAAAAAAAGCCAAATTATTATGAGGTAAACTTGAATATATAAAGAAACAAAGGTTTCAACTCCTTCCGGGAAAGTTGATCTTAGATGGATTTTTAAGGTCCTTTTTGATCACGTAGCTCTACGACTGTTTTGGGTTCCTCTGCATTCTTGGCTTTAGAATATTCGGCTTAGAGCGATCCTGATGAAGGTTAATCCAGAAAAGCGGTTCGGACGCATGAAATTTATAACGTGTTTGTTCAATTATTTTTTAACTGTTTTGTCTTACGATAAATCTGAATTAAAAGTAAAATCACAAAAATACTGAACTCCGAGGAAAATTCAAAAAGGAAAGTCCCTAATCAAATGGCAAAATCAAAAGGTCAAACACATCAAGCGAATGGATAACAACTTTCATATTCCTGATTGGTACAGGCATTTTCTTATGTAGAAAATGGTGGATTGAACCTGGTTTTATAGCTAGCTTAAACCAATTATCTGAATTTCACAGTCTTTGTAGTTATTCATACAACTTTAAGCTTATGCTTAAAGAATTTTAATTAAATGCCAATATAGAAACAGTGCTTGATTTGCATTAAATCCGATTGTGTCGAAAGTGTAAAAAAGTTCGAAACCAACATTGATGAACAGGTAAAAACTTGCCTTTGTTAAAAGTTATTTATAAAATAATAAGATCAATAAATTTCTCATATCAGACATTTCGCATCTTTAATTTGCATAAAAGGGAGAAGGTTTCATTGTTTTACACATTAAAATATCATTTTTGTTAGGTTATTCCTGTAAATAAAGAGATTTTGCGAAGACAGTATGAAGAACGGAGTAAGAAAGGGGAAGCAATTCTGGCAATTTCTGATTGTTTGTATACCTCTGGGGATACACCCTTGAGAAAGAAAGTTCAAGTCAAACTACCTTTGAATGATATAAGAAACCCCAATGAGTCAGATGAAGATTATGTATACCGACTGTTTAGACAGAACACAAATGGACAGTTTACATTAACCGATAACGTGGTCACGGTGGATGAAAATCATATTGCAGCCTTTGAAACGGATAAGATTTCTGGGTAAGTGCTGCCATATAATTCAACGCATATTTTCATATTTCATGAATAATAACAATTTAAATCCAAATATCAATGTACCATTTGCGTATTTCTACACATGTCCAAACAGTGATACCCGAAGTTGAAATATTTAAAAATCCAAAATCCAATACAAATTTTGAATAGATGGTGTATCTGAAAAGGACCAAAAGTATAGCAAAAACCCGGACAAGGAATCTGAGCTATGCATACGTTTTGTGGATTATGCTCTAAAGTACACAAACAGTATCGATATACGGAATTTCTGTGAAAGAGTTACTCTTATGTTACACGGCATCATACCTTCGGGTGAAACTCCGATACGAGTTCATTTCGTAACTCTATTTTTTTTCTGTTCGAAACCCGACGATACCGTTATTTTTATAGAAAGTGTTTTGACATTGATATAATAATAACATAATTTCATCAATTTCCGTTGATAAAGTTTGATACTACCTCGGGCAAAATGACCTTACATTCTGTATGATGGTTTTTCGTAATTCTTTTAAAATCTCTTTTGGTCATATAGCTATCAAGAATTTCAATATCATTGGCTCTCAATGTTTTGGTTTTTAGCATTATTTACGGAGGTTAAACCATAAAATCACTTTAGTCGCACCACATACATATATACAATGTTTTTGTTTTATCTGCTTACATATGATCATTGAGACAAGTATTGAATATCTGTATATGCTACTTTTTATGACCGTTATATTTCACTCCTGTTTATACTGTAGAGGTTAACATTGGTACCAGGTAGTCATAACGGACATGTATAACCTTGTATTAATTTATTTCAGAACAAGCGTTTCTCTCATAGGAAAGGAGGAACTGAAGAAAGGCTCACTAGAAATATCCGGGACAATCGAAGAAGTGCATGAGCATAAGTCTATTTGTAAAATTCTATTCTTTGTTAGTGATGTGACATCACGTGGGCTTACTGTTTTGCTTGCATGCATTGAAAAATCAAAAATGCAAGCGTTTTGTCATAGTTGCGAAGATAGGGGTTTCCACCTGTTCAAAAACTGGATAAGCAAAGATTTAGTCTTCAAACCACAAATTAAAATTGATATCACTTTGAAAGGGTGTTTTACTTTGCCGCGCTTTACATCAAGGAAAAGATTAGACCTGACCTTTTTGCCAAACTCGGTGGAGAATTTTACAAGATTCGTAGTTGAAATTAAACACAAAATTGATCAGGATGTATACGGTATTTTGTTATTCACCAAAGATCAGGAAATCGTCGACGAAATTAGCTATAATACACTGAGCACCAAGGAATAAGCAAATGCATCTCTTTTAAAAGGACGAAATACTCCTGACCGAAGAGCTAGAACGGCACGGCCTGAACAAATGACGTCCATGAAGGGGACAAGTTACATTAACAGGCAACCAACTTTGTCAGTTCGCAAATGCAGTGAAGACGGTATACAATACACATACTGATTTTATTTCAATGGCTATCTAGTTAATTACAATGTTGGTCCTATATCCTGTCCATACTTATACTTTTGCTCTGCCTAATGTCATATTTCTCTCCGACTACTTATAAAATCTCTGCACTGAATATGTTTGAGGTTACTTATTGATATTTTAGTCTCAAGTATATTGGCCCTTTTTGTTTTTTCAATTGTTGGTCGTTTTTGAGGGACAGAATTTGTGTGTTTGAATATTTTTGAATTGAAGTTGAACTAGGGGATTAATATCTATCTAATGAAACAATCCCTATTCACCGAATTTTACGGTTTGTTCCATTGTTGTGTTGAGACACCACTATAAAAAAATCGGTATTTTGAAGCTTCAACGCTCTCAAAATTATTAAACCCCGCCACATTGATTATGTTCATGTCCTATAAAGCTGATAAAAGATATATGTTGTATAATTCAATACACAATTGTATAGCTGTATTTATGGCATGAGTGACATGTTATAGATCATATCTTTATCCTTTAGTTTTTTTATGGAAAGTTGGCAATCATGCCATATTTAATTTTGTATATTATGATGGTTATACCGATATCAGTGTGCAGGACTGTTTGAATTAGCTCATTAGATATGTTACGTTTTAAAGGATTTGCAAATGTTGAAGCTTAAATCAATCTCCTGCTGATAATTAATCTAGGGTTTGCTGCAGAATACGTATAAACCAATCATACTATTATTATTAACATTTTCAATTTGACACATGATAAATAAATAAAGGAGTGTATAGATAAAAAAATTGTTTCCCTGAGTATTTTGTGATACAACTATCAATGAGCTTTTTGTAAGCAACACGTTAAGTTCTTTCATATATATTTTTTTTATAAGTGTTTTGTTTCCCATTTCGATGTTCAACTTTAGAGAGAACTTAGAAGATGTGCATGTATCATTCTCCGTTATTTATGACACTCGGTTAGTTATGTTTTTTCTTGTTTTTTTGCTTCAATCAGATACGTTAATTGATACGTCTCATTACATCTTCAAATCTGATTCTTTTTCATTGACACGCTCTTATTTTTCAATAACAATTATTTGTTTTTTTTTTCAGATTTCCTGACAGAAAAAGGTATGATGGCCATAGGAAAGTTGCTTAATGCAGACAAACTGTTTGAAACTGTTCTTCATCTGGATATGAAACAGGTTCAATATGATCAAATTTGTGAAAAAGTGCCATCAAGTAATAGGCAAGCTTTCACATTGCTAAAAACTGCTCTCGATCAACTGAAGAACAACAAGGTTTACAAGTTATCATCTGCACTTGAAAGTGTTGGTGAAGGAGGATTAGCTGAAAGTATTCGCCAATTCTACAAAAACAGACGAGATTTGTCCCAAATACAGATGTAACATTAAGAATACCTTCAAAATAATTCATTAAGTTGCCTTCAGCTTGACATTTTTCCACCAGAACATCATTATTTTGAACAGTGTGAATACAAAAAATGGGAGGGAGCTGTCTCATTTCTTAATTGTGTCATTCAATAATCTAAATCCTCGAAGGTGTTTTATAATGATTTAAACTTTTCTTAATGTTAGTAAATTTAATAGAAAGTTTTAAGTGTAAGATCATAAATATTCGACGGAGAGATAGAGAGTTTTGTTGGAATGAAAATAGACTAAAAAGGCAAATCTTTGTTTGAATTGCTTGTATCTTGAAGAAAAACAAGCGCAAACAAAAACATCCCCTTTTCAAGAAAAAAAATAATACTTCAACGCAGTTCTTAATCAAAGTTATATACCATATCAATATTGGATACACCAGGGATTTTGCAATTCTTCAATATTTCCGAAATGTGCAACGCATGATTAGCCGAGAACTACTCACAAAATGAGTTCAAAATTAGAACACAAATTAGACATAGTATTTGATAATTTCTTTTGATTGCACAATTTATCTTAAAAAGTGGAGAAACATATTGTGGCACTATAACAACATTTTTCTTTGAACTTCCCGTCTCCAACAAGAAATCAGGTATTCAAATAAAAATGTACAGGAAGAACAGTATACAAAATTAGAAGAAACTAGAAATCTCGTTTTATATTTGTATACGGAGATACTCATTGCACCTTAATAACAGATCATATAAGAATATATGAGATTATGAGGCTCCAATTTCATTACTCCAGATGCTCATTTGGACTTATTGTCTCTTCAGTGGTGTTTGAGGCCAATCTATATGGAAGTCCAAAACTGTTAGACTCACATGACAAAATGTAAGCTGATAGCCTTTAGAAAAATCAAGACTTTGTCATTCCTGTTTGTGGAGGCGGGGTCATTTTGTTAGCTCGCTCACATTAACATAGCAGTTTTATATTGTCTTCGTTGTACATCATGACTTCAATACTCTTTGAAGCGTTTTTTTTATCAATAATACTGATGTGACTAAACATGTCTTCGGTGTGTCGCCAGACCTGTTATTTTTAACTTTTGTAGGTGAAGTTTCAGACAGAAATATTTTTCAACTAATTTATCAATGAGCTGTTTAAGCTTATAATCAATGATTAAATAAGGTTCAACATTTTTTACCAAAATAGTTTAATTTTTACTTGTCAATGTTAGGACAGTAAACTGAGTAAAAACTGTCAAATAACACTTAGTTTATTTAATTTGCTTTCAATACATTTCATTGTTTTGAAATAAATTGTTTATTGGTCCCTTTAAAATTTTCCGTGGTTAAAAACTTTAGGATCAAATCTTATATATTTTTTTTTGAAAAAAAGTTACTAAAATGGAGGAGAACATGAAAGAAAGGGAGTAGACGCCAGAGAATGTTGTTATTACCATTGTTATGTATGAAACGTGTTGTGAACTGTCTTTATATAAGTTTGATATAAAAATAAAATATGTTATCGTTCATGTATTTAGTCTACTGTATTAATTGGATATACGACAGCTTCTCAGTATGGACGATTTGTCATCTTGTATTGAACTAGATGCTTTTGATTATACGAAATTGTAAATGTTATTTGAACTATCTTTAGAATAGATCGGATTAGGAATTATTACCAACTCAAATCATATCTGGATTTCATCTATGACATGCATGATGTGCCATAATCTATATAACTAACCAAATGAATAAAACAAATTTATGCCACCAGAAGACTTCCTTAGAGTTATCAGATTATTCAACATGTTATATCTACAATATATTGAAGGAGAACACTCAATTAATAGTTCAGTGATCAATCTAATGCTAGCAACATGTTGGGTGACACATGAACATGTTGAACAGGATATGCTTACACGTCCGGAGCACATGAGATCACCTTCGATTTTACGTGGTGCTTGTGTTACTCAGTCTTATATTTTCCACGTTTTGTTTGTAGGTTGTTGTCTTAGATAACACAGAAGTACAACTATAAGTCACAGTACGACCGTCAACAATGATAAAACCCTTACTACATACTAAGCAATAGACCCCGAAAAGACAAATATCGAACGAGAAAATAACGGCCATATTTATGTAAAAAGCAATAGACGATAAACAAATATAATATATAGCAACAAACGATAAACGCAGTAAATTACAGGCTCCTGACTTAGGACTTGTTTAAGTATTTCCTTTTAAATATCGTAAAATTACAAATTCGAGTTTAAAATAGATGTTTGAAATCAAATTTCAAACCTCCCGACCCGATTCAGTTGAATAAAGAGGTACATACCCCTTACTAAATTATTTCCTGAATACAAATGGCGGTTTAAGTTGTGTACTATCGACTTTTCGATCTGGCACATCCAAGATGTGCCTTAATATTTAGCATGATTTCCACCTGAGGTAAGAAGTTTTAAATACTTTGAGATACATCTAAAAACAAATTTTGCGACAAATACAACCAATAAGGTTTGAATGAATGAATGAAGAAAGTACCTTTAATAAAAATATTTTGAAAACTATTTATTTACAGTTCAATTTGAAAATATATTTTCATGTTATTTTACTGGAGGATAAAATCACACGTGAAAACAGGAATAGAAAAGACAGTCACTAAGAAATAGGAAATAATAAACACTAGATGATAGTCCTAGGAGCCACCAAAATGGGCCCATCAGCACGTTTTCTATTTGGACGCAGGAAAGGGCAAGCTGTTTCTATAGGTCTTTTTGTAGATTAAATTGGGCTAATGAATAGCTGTAAAACCGGTTATATATGTATGCAGTCAAACAGTTTTTATGTGTTTTATATTCATGAACGTTAATAGGAAGACTAGCCAAAAGCTAGCAGCCACTGCCTAGCATATAATGGTCGAATTTTATTGTACTGATTGTACGTCTTTAGTGCAAATCTAAACATCTTAACACGAGAATGAAAGTAACCGGAAAATTTATACAGTAACCTGAAACCTAATACGTATAATCTTATGAAGATCTGTTTAATACCGTTTACCTATGTATCTTTGAGTCAACGTTCCAAATGCTTCACAATTGGATGCTATAAATGATAAATTATTCCTTATGTTGATCTAACTGAAATGTTTTAATAAGCTGTATTTTATGAATTGATTGCTATATATTGTTTTCCATATTTGTAATTTCTCATACAATACCGTACATTTTTTTCTTTTATCGAAAATCTTAATATATTTTGATTGCTTTCATCTTTTCGTTAATACATCTTTGAAATAAAGATTAGGATCCATCATATTCACTCCTTTTCTTTTTTCTTTTTTAAAGCTGACAGTCTTTAAATTATTGTCATCCACTCATAAAACGACCTACTTCCTCATTTTGTTTTTGCTGCGTCATAAAGTTACTTAATACATCGTTAATAGTTATAAAATGAAATATTAAACTCTGTTGTGAATTCAGATAATTGATACATTAAAAGTCGTACATATGTTTATAAAGATGTGGTCATTCAGGTGAATATAATTGAACTAAAAATTTTTGTTGTATTAAGGAAGTATTAACAAAAATACCGATCTCCAAGGTAAATTCAAAAAGGAATCAGTCCATAAAAACTGACAAAAAAAAAAAAAAAAAAAAAAAAACGTAGACTTATCATCCAACGTCAATTGCTACACATTTTTTTTCCTGGTAACTATATAATTTTGTCAAATAGTATTGAGTGTCGGTCGTTTTTGGGGGACAGAATTTGTGTGTTTGAATATTTTTGAATTGAAGTTGAACTAGAGGATTAATATCCATCTAATGAAACAATCCCTATTCACCGAATTTTACGGTTTGTTCCATTGTTGTGTTGAGATACCACTATAAAGTGATAGAAGATGTGTATGTATCATTCTCCATTATTTATGGCACTTGTCGCTTAGTTATGTTTTTTTTTTGTGCATTTTTGATTTTAACAATTACGCAAATTTGTACGTCTCATAACATCTTCAAATCTGATTTTATGTCGTTGACAGACTCTTGTTTTTAAATAACAATTATTTGTTCTTTGCAGATTTCCTGACAGAAAAAGGTATGATGGCCATAGGAAAGTTGCTTAATGCAGACAAACTGTTTGAAACTGTTCTTCATATGGATATGAAACAGGTTCAATATGACCAAATTTGTGAAAAGGTACCATCAAGTAATAGGCAAGCTTTCACATTGCTAAAAACTGCTCTCGATCAACTGAAAAACAACAAGGTTGACAAGTTATTATCTGCACTTGAAAGTGTCGGTGAAGGAGGATTAGCTGAAAGTATTCGCCAATTCTTCAAAGACAGACGTGACCTGTCCCAAATACAGATGTAACATTAAGAATATGTTCAAAATGTTTCATTCAGTTGCCTTTCCCTAGACTTTTTTTTCACGAGAACATCATTATTTTGAGCAAAGTGTAAATACAAAAAAATGGGAGGGGGAGGAGGTGAGGTAGGGGTGTCATTTTTTAATTGTGTCATTCAATTATCCGAATCGTCGAGGGTGTTTTATGATGATTTAAATGTTTATAATTTTAGTAAATTTAATATAAAGTTGTAGGTGCAAGATCCCAAATATTTGACGGAGAGATAGAGAGGTTGTGTAAGAATGTAAAGCATGGACAAGAAGGGCAAATCTTTGTTTGAATTGCTTGTATCTTGAAGAAAGCATCCCCTTTTCTTAAAAAAAAAATGGTTCAACACAGTTCTTTATCAAAATTATGTTCTATTTTCAATAAGGGATACACAATGGATTTTGCAATTCTGTAATATTTCCGAATTGTGCATCATTAGCCGAGAATTACACACAGAATGAGTTCAAATCTTGAACACAAATTAGATACAGTATTTCTTTGATGATTTGATAACTACTTTTAAGAGCAAAAGTTATCTTAAAAAAAAGTGGAGAAAAAATATCGCAACACTATAACGATATTTTTCTTTGACCTTCCCGTCTCCTACTAGATATTATATTTTCAAATACAAGTGTAAAGGAAGAACAGTATACTAAACTAGTAGAACTCAGAAATCTAGTATTAAATTTGTATAGGGAGATACTCATTGCACGTTAATATCGTATTATATAAATATATATGAGAATATGAGGCTCCAATTTCATTGCTCCAGATGCTCATTTGGACACTTAATGTCTCTTCAGTGATGTTCGAGGCCAAAATATCTGAAAGTCCAAAACTATAAGACTCACATGACAAAATGATAGCTGCGAGATAATAACCCAAATTTACAATTAATCAGATTGCTGTCTTTAGACGTACCCATGGTAGTATCATCTGCCTAGTTATCAATCATCGTCATTGTTTAAAACCTATTACTAGTACACCCAGCTTTTTGAAGCTTGAGCTATATAGTGAGGGAGAAATCCGACACAGTTTCGTTCGACACTGTTGCATTCGCAACTACTCCTGGAGGAATTTAATGTGGTGTTTGAAACTTTAACAGAATTTTACCTATATGACATTATTTTATTCTTCCTATTTCATTTCATCATTCAAATGGTTTAACTTTGGCTAGTCATATCCTCAATCTACAGTACACATTTGTATCTGCTCTTCTCCAAAACTATTTATCAGAATTTTATGAAACTTTCTTACAATAATCTATATAAGGAAACTCATCATTGATACCATGTAAAAGGTAACTGTATACAGGAATACCAATTATATGCATTACGTTTCATGTTTATCTAAGTAAATCGTTAATTGGAGAGTAACCTATTTTTGTATCTGCAACTCATCATCAATTCCTAATAAGAATTTATTTATTTTTTAAAACCATAACATACAAAGGCAATGTGCACTTCTTATTTTATCTTGATCGCACCTTATGTTTGTTGCCTTTAGAAAAAATCAAGACTTTGTCATTCCTGTTTGTGGAGGGCGGGGGTCATTTTGTTAGCTCGCTCACATTAACATAGCAGTTTTATATTGTCTTCGTTGTACATCATGACTTCAATACTCTTTGAAGCGTTTTTTTTATCAATAATACTGATGTGACTAAACATGTCTTCGGTGTGTCGCCAGACCTGTTATTTTTAACTTTTGTAGGTGAAGTTTCAGACAGAAATATTTTTCAACTAATTTATCAATGAGCTGTTTAAGCTTATAATCAATGATTAAATAAGGTTCAACATTTTTTACCAAAATAGTTTAATTTTTACTTGTCAATGTTAGGACAGTAAACTGAGTAAAAACTGTCAAATAACACTTAGTTTATTTAATTTGCTTTCAATACATTTCATTGTTTTGAAATAAATTGTTTATTGGTCCCTTTAAAATTTTCCGTGGTTAAAAAACTTTTAGGATCAAATCTTAATATATATTTTTTTTTTGAAAAAAAAAGTTACTAAAATGGAGGAGAACATGAAAGAAAGGGAGTAGACGCCAGAGAATGTTGTTATTACCACTGTTTTGTATGAAACGTATTGTGAACTGTCTTTATATATGTTTGATATAAAAATAAAATATGTTATCGAACACCTATTTAGTCTACTGTATTAATTGGATATACGACAGCTTCTCGGTATGGACGATTTGCCATCTTGTATTGAACTAGATGCTTTGGATTATACGAAATTGTAAATGTGATTTGAACTATCTCTAGAATAGATCGGAATAGGAATTATTACCAACTCTCAAATCATATTTGGATTTCATCTATGACATGCATGATGTGCCATAATCTATATAACTAACCAAATGAATGAAACAAATTCATGCCATCAGAAGACTTCCTTAGAGTTATCAGATTATTCAACATGTTATATCGACAATATATTGAAGGAGAACACTCAATTAATAGTTCAGTGATCAATCTAATGCTAGCAACATGCTGGGTGACACATGAACATGCTGAACAGGATATGCTTACCCGTCCGGAGCACATGAGATCACCTTCGATTTTACGTGGTGCTTGTGTTACTCAGTCTTATATTTTCCACGTTTTGTTTGTAGGCTGTTGTCCTAGATAACACAGAAGTACAACTATAAATCACAGTACGACCGTCAACAATGATAAAACCCTTACTACATACTAAGCAATAGACCCCGAAAAGACAAATATCGAACGAGAAAAATAACGGCCATATTTATGTAAAAAGCAATAGACGATAAACAAATATAATATATAGCAACAAACGATAAACGCAGTAAATTACAGGCTCCTGACTTAGGACTTGTTTAAGTATTTCCTTTTTTTTAAATATCGTAAAATTACAAATTCGAGTTTAAAAATAGATGTTTGAAATCAAATTTCAAACCTCCCGACCCGATTCAGTTGAATAAAGAGGTACATACATACCCCTTACTAAATTATTTCCTGAATACAAATGGCGGTTTAAGTTGTGTACTATCGACTTTTCGATCTGGCACATCCAAGATGTGCCTTAATATTTAGCATGATTTCCACCTGAGGTAAGAAGTTTTAAATACTTTGAGATAAATCTAAAAACAAATTTTGCGACAAATACAACCAATAAGGTTTGAATGAATGAATGAAGAAAGTACCTTTAATAAAAAATATTTTGAAAACTATTTATTTACAGTTCAATTTGAAAATATATTTTTCATGTTATTTTACTGGAGGATAAAATCACACGTGAAAAACAGGAATAGAAAAGACAGTCACTAAGAGAAAATAGGAAATAATAAACACTAGATGATAGTCCTAGGAGCCACCAAAATGGGCCCATCAGCACGTTTTCTATTTGGACGCAGGAAAGGGCAAGCTGTTTCTATAGGTCTTTTTGTAGATTAAATTGGGCTAATGAATAGCTGTAAAACCGGTTATATATGTATGCAGTCAAACAGTTTTTATGTGTTTTATATTCATGAACGTTAATAGGAAGACTAGCCAAAAGCTAGCAGCCACTGCCTAGCATATAATGGTCGAATTTTATTGTACTGATTGTACGTCTTTAGTGCAAATCTAAACATCTTAACACGAGAATGAAAGTAACCGGAAAATTTATACAGTAACCTGAAACCTAATACGTATAATCTTATGAAGATCTGTTTAATACCGTTTACCTATGTATCTTTGAGTCAACGTTCCAAATGCTTCACAATTGGATGCTATAAACGATAAATTATTCCTTATGTTGATCTAACTGAAATGTTTTAATAAGCTGTATTTTATGAATTGATTGCTATATATTGTTTTCCATATTTGTAATTTCTCATACAATACCGTACATTTTTTTCTTTTATCGAAAATCTTAATATATTTTGACTGATTTCATCGTTTCGTAAATACATCTTTGAAATAAAGATTAGGATCCATCATATTCACTCCTTTTCTTTTTCCTTTTTTAAAGCTGACAGTCTTTTAATTATTGTCATCCACTCATAAAACGACCTACTTCCTCATTTTGTTTTGCTGCGTCATAAAGTTACTTAATACATCGTTAATAGTTATAAAATGAAATATTAAACTCTGTTGTGAATTCAGATAATTGATACATTAAAAGTCGTACATATGTTTATAAAGATGTGGTCATTCAGGTGAATATAATTGAACTAAAATTTTGTTGTATTTTTTTTTTAAAGGGCCAAAAAAAATTCCCAAATTTTAAAAAAAACCGGGAAAATTTATTTTAAAAATTTCGGGGTTTTTTTTTTTTTAAAATTTTTTTTAAAAAATTTTTTTGTTTTTTTTTTAAAAAACCAAAAACTTTTTAAAAAAAAATTTTTTTTTTTTGGGGGGAAAAAGGTTTTTTGTTTTAAAAACCTTAAAAAAAATTTTTTTTTTTTTTAACAAAAAAGGAAAAATTTTAAAAAAAAATAAAAAAAAGGGAAAAAAAAATTTTAAAAAAAAATTTTTAAAACCCAAAAAAAAAAAAATTTTAAAATTTTTAAAATTTTAAAAAAAGGAAAAATTTAAAAACGGGGAAAATTTTAAAAATTTTTAAAAAATTTTTTTTTTGGGAAAAATTTTTTTAAAAAAAAATTTTTTTAAAAAAAAAATTTAAAAAAAACCAAAAAAAAAAACAAAAAATTTTTTTTAAAAATTTTTTAAAAAAAAATTTTTTTTTTTTTTGGAAAAAGGGGAAAAAAAATTTTTTTCCCTCCAAAAATTTTTTTTTAAAAATTTTAAAAAAAAATTTTTTAAAAAAAAAAAAAAAAAAAAAAAAAAAAATTTTAACCAAAAAATTTAAAATTTAAAAAAAAAAAAAAAAAAAGGGGGTTTTTTTTAAAAGTTAAAAAATTTTGGAAAAAAGGGTTTTTCCCCAAAAAATAAATTTGGGGAAAAAATTACCAAATTTTTTTGGAATTTTTTTTTTTTTTTCTTTGGGGGGGGGTTTTTTTTTTTTACCAAATTTTTTTTAATTAAATTTTTTTGGGGGGGTTTCTTTAAACCCCCCCTTTTTTCCAAAAAGGGTTTTTTTAAAAAAATTTTTGGTTTTTTAAAAATTGAAATTTTAAGGTTTTTTGTTTAAAAATTAAAATTTTAAAAAAACAAACCCAAAAAAAAAATTTAAGGGGTTTAATTTTTAAAAAAAAAAGGGAAAAATAATTTTAAATTTTAAAATTTTAAATTGGAAAATTTTTTAAAAAATAAACCCTTTTCTTTTAATTTTAAAATTTTCCAATAAAATTAAAAAAAAAATTTTTTTTGGGGGTTTACAAAAACCCAACCCCCAAAAAAAAAAAAGGGGAATTTTTGGGGTTCCTTTTTAAAAAATTTTTAAATTAAAGGAAAAAAAATTGTTTTTTTTTTTTAAAATTTTTTAAAAAAAAAAAAAAATTTTTTTTAAAAAAAACCAAAACCCATTTTTTTTTAAAAAAAAAAAAAAAAGGGGTTCCCAAAAAAAAAAAAACCAGGCCCAAAAGGGGAAAGGAATTTTTTCGGAAAAAAAATTTTTAAAAAAAACTTTTTTTTTGGGGGGGAAAAACCCGCCCGGGGAAACCCAAAACCCCCCTTTTTTTTAAAAAAAAATTTTAAAAAATTTAAATTTTTTAAAAAAAAAAAAATTTTTTTAATTTAAAAAATTTTAAGGGTTTAAAAAAGGGGTTTTAAAAAAAAAATTTTTTTTTTTTTAAAAAAGGATTTTTAAATTAAAAAAAAATTTTTAAAATTTTAATTTTTTAAAAAAAAAAAGGGCCCGTTTTTAAAACCCAGGGGAAAAAAAAAAAAGAAAAAAATTTTAAAAAAAAAATTTTAAAAATTTAACAAAAAAAATTTTTTAAAAATTTTTTTTTTAAAACTTTTTTTTAAAAAAATTTTTTTTTAAACAAAAAACCCTTTTTTAATTTTTTTAAAAAAGGGAAAAAAATTTTTAAAAAAAAAAAATTAAAAAAAATTTTAAAATTTTTTTTTTTTTTTTTTTTTTTGGGTTTTTTAAAAAAAATTTTTTTTTTAAAAATTTTTTTTCCCCCAAAAAACCTTAAAAAAAATTTTTAAAAAAAAAGGGTTTTTTTTTTTTAAAAAAAAAAAAAAAATTAAGCCTTTTTTAAATTTTTTTTTTTCCCAATTTTTTTTTAATTTTTAAAAATTTAAATTTAAACCCCCCAAAAAAAAAAAAAAAAAGGGGGACTTTTAAAAAAACCCAAAAAATTTTTTAAGGGGAAAAAAAAAAGGGGGGTTTTTGGAAAATTTTTTTTTTTTTAAATTTTTTAAATTATTTTTTTTTTTCCCCAAATTTTAAAATTTAAAAATTTTTTTTAAAAATTTAATCAAAAGGTTTTTTTTTTAAAAAAAAAAAAAATTTTTTTTTCCAAAAAAAAAAGGCTTTCCCTTTTGAAAAAGGGGGAAAAAAAAGGTTTTAAAAAAAAATTTTAAAAAAACCAAAAAAAAAAATTTTTTAAAAAAGAAAAAAAGAAAGGCAAAAAAAAAAAAAAAAAAAACCAAAAACCCCGAAACCAAAAAAAAAAAATTTTTAAACCCCTTTTTAAATTTTAAAAAATTAAACCCCCCTTTTTGGGGAAAAGGTTGGGTTTTTGGGAATTTTTAAAAAAAATTTTAATTTTTTAAAACCCAAAAAAAAACCCCCCCCAAAAAAAAGGTTTAAAAGGGGAACCAAAAAATTTTTTGGAAAAAAAAAAAAAATTTAAAATTTTTGGGGGAAATAAAAATTTTTAAAAAAAAATTTTTAAAATTTTTTTAAAAAATTTTAAACCCCAAAAATTTTTAAAAAAATTTTTTGCTTTTTCCAAAAAAAGGAAAAAAAAAATTTTTTTTTTTAAAAAAAAAGGGGGGTTGGAAATTGTTTTTTTAAAAGGGGTTTTTTTTTTTTTTTTTGGGGGAAAAAAAAATTTTTTAAAAAATTTTTTTAAAATTTTTAACCCATTTTTCAAAGGAAATTGTTTTTTTAAAAAAAAAAAAAAAGGGGGTTAAAAAAGGGGTTTTTTTTTTGGAAAAAAAAAAAAAAAAAAAAATTTTCCAAAAACCCTTTTTTGGGGGTTTTTTTTTTGGAAAAAACCCAAAAATTTTCCCAAATTTGGAAAAAATTTTTTTTTTGGAAAAAAAAAAATTTTTTTTCCAAAATTTTGGGGGGGGGAAAAAATTTTTTTAAAAAGGGGGTTTGTTAAAGGGGAAAAAAAAAACCTTTTTAAAAAGGTTTTTTTTAAAAAACCAAAACCCCCCGGTTTTTTTTAAAAACCCAAAAAAAAAAAAATTTTTTTAAAATTTTTTTGGTTTTTTTAAACCCTTTCCCAAAAAAACCCCAAATTTTTTTTTTAAAAACCCCCAAACCCCCCCCCAAAACCCTTTAAAACCAAAAGGGGGTTTAAGGAAAATTTTTTTAAAAAGGGGGGTTTTTTTTTTAAAAAAAGGGGCCTTTTTTTTTTAAAAATTTTTTTTTAAAAAAAAATTAAAAAAACCCCCCTTTTTTCCCAAAAACAAAAAAAAAAAAATTTTTTAAATTTTAAAAAAAAAAAAAAAAAAAAAAAACCCCCCAAATTTTTTTTTTTTTTTTTTTTTAAATTTTTTTTTTTTTAAAAAATTTTTTTTAAAATAACCAAAATTTAAACCTTTTAAACAAAAAAACAAAAAAAATTAAAAAAAAACCCCAAAAAAAAAAATTTTTTTAAAAAATTTTAAAATTTTTTTTTTTTAAAAAATTTTTTGGGAAAAAAAAAAAAAAAAACCCCGGGGAAAAAAATTAAAAAAAAAACCCCTTTTTTTTTTTAAATTTTGGTTTTGGTTTTAAAAAAATTTGGAAAAAAAAGGCTTAAAAAAGGAAAAAATTAAGTTTTAAAAAAAAAAAAGGAAAAAAAATTTAAAAAAAAAGGAAAAAATTTTTGGGAAAATTGGAAAAAATTTTTGGTTTTTAAACCTTTTTTTTTTTTAAAAAAAATTTTTTTTTTTTAAAAAACCCCCTTTTTTTAAATTAAAAAAATTTAAAAGGAAAAAAAAAAAAAAAAAAAAAAACCAAATTTAAAAATTTTTTTCAAATTTAAAAAAAAAAATTTTTTCAAAAAAAAAAAAAAAAACCCTTTTTAAAAAACCCCCAAAAAATTTTTTTTGGGGGGTTTTTTTTTTAAAAATTTTGGGGTTTTAAAATTTTTTTAAAAAAAAAAAATTTTTAAAAGGGAAAAAAAAAATTTTTAAAAGGGAAATAAAAGGGTTTTTAAAAAAAAATTTTTTAAAAAAAAAAAAAAAATTTTTGGGCCCAACCCGGGATTTTTTGGGGGGAAAAATAAAAAAAAAATTTTTTTTAAAATTTTTAAAAAGGGGGGTTTTTCCCTTTTAAAAAAAAAATTTTTTTAAAAAATTGGCGGGGTTTTTTTTAAAAAAATTTTTTAAAAAGGAAAACCCAAAAAAAACCCCTTTTAAAAAAAAGGGAAAAAAAGGGGGTTCCAATTTTTTTATTTAAAAACCCCAAAAAAAAAAAAAAAAAAATTTAAAAAAAAAAAAAAAAAAAAAAAGGGGGAAGGGGGTTTTAAAAAAAAAAATAAAAAAAGGTTTTTGGTTAAAACCTTAAATTTTTAAATTGGGAAAAAGGAAAAAAAAATTTCCAAAAAATTTTTTTAAAAAAAGGTTTAATTTTTTAAAAAAAAAAAAATTTTTTAAAAAATTTTTTTTAAAAAAAAAAATTTTAAAAATTTTTTTGGAAAGGAAAAAAAAAATTTTTTGGGTTTTTAAAAAAAACCCTTTTAAAATTAATAAAAAATTTTGGGGGGAAAAATTAAAAAGGAAAAAAAAAAATTTTTAAAATTAAAAATTTTTTTTTTTTTTCCCCCCCCCAAAAAGGAAATTATAAAAAAAAAAAAAAAAAAAAAAAAAAAAATTTTTAATTTTTTTTTCCCCAAATTTTTGGAAAAAAAAATTTTTTTAAAAAAAAAAAAATTGGGTTTAAAAAACCCAAATTTTTTTGGGGTTTTTGGGTTTTTTAAAAAAATTTTTTTTAAATTTTTTAAAATTTTTTCCTTGTTGGGTTTTTTTTTTTTTTCTTTTTTAAATTTTTTTTTTTAAAAGAAATTTTTTCCAAAAGGGAAAAAAAAAAGGTTTAAAAAAAATGGAAATTTTTTAAAAAAATTTTAAAAAAAAGAAAAAAAACAAAATTTTTGGAAAAAAAATTTTTTTTAAAATTTTTTAAAAAAAACCTTTTTTTTATTTTAAATTTTTTTCCAATAAAAAAAAATTTTTTAAATTAAAAATTTAAAAATTTTTTTTTTTTTTTAAAAAAATTTTTGGTTTGTTTTTCCCCAAAAATTTTTAAAAAATTTTAAAAAAAATTTTTTTTAAAAATTTTTAAAATTTTTTTAACCCTTTTGGTTTAAAAAACCAAAAAAAAAAACCCAAATTTGAAAAAAAAAAAAAAAATAAAAAAAAGGGAAGGCCCCAAGGGCCAACCCCCGGGGGTTTTTAAAAAAACCGTTTAAAAATTTAAAACCCCAAAAAAAAAAAAAAAAAAAAGGGGGAAAATGTTTTTTTTTTTAAAAATTTTTAAAAAAAAGGGGAAAAAAACCTTTTTCAAAAAAATTTTTTTTTTTTGGGTTTTTCCCAAAAATTTTTAAAAAAAAAAAAAAAAAAAAAAAAATTTAAAATTTTAAAAATTCCAAAAAAAAAAAAAAAAAAAAAAAACCCAAAAAAAATTTTTAAAAAAATTTTAAAAATTTTTTGGGAAAAAAAAAAAAACCCCCGGGGGTTTTTAAAAAAAAAAAATTTTTTTTATTTTTTGCCTTTTTTTAAAAAAGAAAAAAAAGTTTTAAAAAAATTTAAAAAAAAATTTAAAAAAATTTTTTTTGGAAAAAAGGAAAAAAAAAAGGGGAAAATAAAAATTTTTCCCAATTTTAAAATTTTTTTTTTGGAAAAGGTAAAAATTTAAAAAAAAAATTTTTCCTTTAAAATTTTAAAAAAATTTTTAAATTTTTTTAAAAAAATTTTTTTTTTCTTTTGGGAGGGTTTTTTTCCCCTAAAAAGGGAAAAATTTTTTAAAAATTTTTTAAAAAAAAATTTTTTTTTTTTTTTCCTAAGGGTTTAAAAAAATTTTTTTCCCCTTTTTTTTTGGAAAAATTTTTTTTTAAAAAAAAAAAGGGGGAAAAATTTTTTAAATTTTTAATTTTTTTTTTTTAAAAAAAGGGTTTTTCCCCCCTTTTTTAAATTTTATTTAAAAAAAAAAACCAAAAAAATTTAAAACCCTTTTTTTAAAAAAATTTTTTTTTAAATTTTAAAAAAGGAAAAACTAAAAAATTAAAATTTTGGAAAAAAAATTTTCCCCTTTTTTTAAAAAAAAAAAACCAAAAAATTTTTCCCCGGTTTCCCTTTTTAAAAAAAAGGGAAATTTCCCCCGGGGGTTTTTTAAAAAAAAAATTTTTTTTTTTTTTAAAAAAAAAACCCAAAAAAATTTTTAAAATTTTTCCCCAAAAATTTTTTAAAAAAAACCCTTTTAAAAAAAATTTTAAAAAAATTTTTTAAAAAAAAAAAAAAAAAAAGGGAAAAAACCCCTTTTTAAATTCCTTTTTTTTTTTTTTTTTAAAATTTTTTTTTAAAAAAAAACCCCCCCTTTTAAACCCTTTTTTTTGGAAATTTTTTTTTAAAAACCAAAAGGGAAAAAAAAATTTTGGAAACCCCCCTTTTTTTTTTTTTAAGGTTTGGGGAAAAAAAACCCCAAAAAAAAATTAAAAGTAATTTTAAAAAAAAAAATTTTAAAAAAAGGTTTTTAAAAAAGAAACTGTTTTTTTTAAAAAAAATTTTTTTTTTAAAACCTTTAAAAAAAAATTTTTTTTTTTTTAAATTTTGGGCCCCCCAAAAAAAACTTTTTAAAAAAAACCCCTTTTGGGAAAAAAAAAAATTTTTTTTTTTTTTTTTCCCCTTTTTTTCCCTTTAAAATTTAAAAAAAAAATTTTTAAAAAAAAAAAAAACCCTTTTAAAATTGTTCCCAAAAGGGAAAAATTAAAATTTAACCCTTAAAAAAAAAAAAAAAAAAATTTTAAAACCCAAAAAATTTTTAAAAAATTTTAAAATTTTTAAAAGTTTTTTTCCCCAAAAATTTTTAAAAAAAAAATTTTAAAAAAAATTTTAAAAAAAAAATTTCCCCCAAACCCCAAAAAAAAAAAAAAAAAAAAATTTTTAAAAAAAAGAAAAAATTTTTTAAAATTTTTTTTTTTTTTTTTTTTTTTTTATTTTTGGGGAAAAAAGAAATTTTAAAAAAAAAAAAAATTTTAAAGGGGCCCAAAAATTTTTTTTTAAAAATGTGGGTTTTTTTTTTAAAAAAATTTTTTTTGGTTTTGGGTTTTTGGGGGGGAAAAAAGGAAAATTTGAAAATTTAAAAACCAAAAAAAATTTTTAAAAATTTTTAAAAAAAAAAAAAAAAATTTTCCCCCAAAGGGAAAATTTTTTTAAAAAAAACCCTTTTAAAATTTAAAAAAAAAAGGAAAAAACCTTTTTTTTTGGGAAAAATTTTTACTTTAAAAAAGGGGGTTTTTTTAAAAAAATTTTAAAAAAAAAAAAAAAAAAAAAAAACAAATTTTTTAAAAAAAAGGGGTTTATTTCCAAAAAAAAATTAATTTTTTTTTTTTTTTTAAAAAAAAAAAAAAACCCCCCAAAAAAAAAAAAAAAAAATTTAAAAATTTTTTTTTTTTAAAAAAAAAAAAAAAGGTTTTTTTAAAAATTTTTTCCTTAAAATTTTGGGGAAAAAAAAAAATTTTTTCTTTTTTTTAAATTTTTTTTCCCCAAAATTCCTTTTTTGGGGGTTAAATTTTAAAAAAATTTTAAAAATTTCCTTTTAAAAAATTTTTTTTTTTTTTTTTCCCCCCCTTTAAAAAAAATTTTTTTTAAATTTTTTTTTAAAAAAACCCAAAAAAAAAATTTTTTTTTAAAATTTAAAAATTTTCCCCCCTTTTTTTTTTTTTTAAAAAAAAAATTCCAAAAGGGAAAAAAAAAAAAAAAAAAAAATTTCCAATTTTTTTTTAAATTTTCCCCCAAAAAAAAAAATTTCTAAATGAAAAAGGCCCTTTTTTTTTTTAAATTTTAAAAAGGCCCCCCCCAAAAAAAAATTTTTCCTTTTAAAAAATTCCAAACAGGGGTTTTTTTCAAATTATATAAAAAAAAAAAAATAAAAAAAAAACCCCAAAAATTTAAAAACCCCCAAAAAAAATTTTTAAAATTTTTGGGCCCTTTTTTTTTAAAAAACCAAAAAAAATTTTTTAAAATTTTAAAAAATTTTAAAAAATTTTTGTTTTAAAAAACCCCAATTTCAAATTTAAAAAAATTTTTTAAAAAAAAAAGTTAATTGTAAAAAATTAAAAATTTTCAAATTTTCAAAAATTAAAAAAAAAAAATTTAAAAATTTTTTTTAAAATTTAAAAAAATTTTTTTTTTTTTAAAAAAAATTCCCAAAAAAAAAAAATTTTTTTTTTTAAAAATTCCCAAAAAAAAATTAAAGGGAAAAAAAACAAATTTAAAAAAAAAAAACAAAGGTTTTAAAAAAAAAAAAAAAAAAAAAAAAACCAAACAAAACTTTTAAAAGGGGAAAAAAAATTCCTTTTTTCCCTTTTTTTAAAACCCCCAAACCCAAAAAACCCATTTCCCAAAAAAGGAAAAAAATTTTTAAAATTTTTAAAAAAAAAATTTTTAAAAAAAAAAAAAAAATTAAAACCAATAAAAAAAAATTTAAAAAAAAATTAAAAAATTAAAAAAATTTTTTTAAAAAAAAATTTTTAAAATAAATTTAAAAAAAAGGTTTTTTAAAAAAATTTTTGTTTTAAAAAAATTTGGGTTTTTTTTAACAATTTTTTTTTAAATTTTAAATTGGGGGTTTTCCAAAAAAAAAAAAAAAAAAAAAAAATTTTCCCAAAAAAAAAGGGGGGGAAACCAAAATAGTTTAAAAAATTTAATTCCCAAAAATTTTTTTATTAAAAAAATTTTTTAAAAACCCAAAAAATTTAAAAAAAAAAAAATTAAAAAAATTTTAAAATTCCCCCCTTTTAAAAAACCCTTATTGGGAAAACAAAAATTTTTAAAAATTTTTTTAAAAATTTTTTAAAAAAAAAAAAAAAAATTTTTTTTAAAAAAAAACCCCCAAAAAATTTTTTTTTAAATTTTAAAAAGGGGGAAAAACCCGAATTTTAAAAATTTAAATAAGTTTAAAAAAAAACCCCCCGGGGTTAACTTTAAAAATTTTTTTAAAAAATTTTTTTTTTTAAAAAAAAAAAAAAACCCTTAAAAAAAATTTTTTTTTTCCCCGTTTTTTAAAAAAAAAAAATTTAAAAAAAAATTGGGTTTTTAAAAAAAAAAAATTTCCAAAATTTTGGGAAAAAACCTTAAAAAAAAACCCCAAAAAAAATTTTAAATTTAAAAAAGGGAAATTTAAAAAAATTTTGTTTAAAATTTTTAATTTTGTTTTTTAAAAAAAAAAAATTTTTTTTTTAAATTTTTTTTTTTAAAAATTTTTTCCCCGTAAAAAAAAATTTTTTTTAAAAAAAATTTTTTTTTTTACCCGGGGGGAAAAAAATTTTTCCCCAAAAAAGGGTTAATTTTTTTTTTTTTTGGGGGTTTTGGAAAATTTTTTTTTTTTTTTTTTTTTTTTTTTTTGGGGGTTTTTTTATTTAAAAATTTTTTAATTTTTTTTAAAAAATTAAAATTTTTTTTTTTTTAAAAACCCCAAAAAAGGTTAAAAGGGGAAAAATTAAATTTTTGGGGGAAAATTTTTGGGCCCGGGGACAAAAAAGGGGTTTTTTTTAAAGGGCCCAATTTAAAACCCAACAAATTTTTTTTTTTTAAATTTTTGTTTTTTAAAAAAAAGAAAAAAGCTTAAAAAAAAAATTAATTAAAACAAAATTTTTAAAGGAAAAAAAAAAATTTTTTTCCCCTTTAAAAATTTAAACGCAGTTATAACTTTTGAAATATAGTTTAAATTAATTCTGTATTCTGATTTTAATTATCATAAATGTCAGTCAATAAAACTTCCAAGGAATCAACCAACAATGTCTGTTATTATAGTCTTAATAGATCTTGTTTGGTTGTTCATGTTTCTTTGACTCAAAAAAAAAAAAAAAAAATACACACTTGCTTTATATTATTTAAATAAGCCAAACCAAGCTAAATGATTTAGTAAATACATGCAGTCAAGAAGCAATGGTATACTCTTGAATTCATAGGCATACTCTTGGCTAAGTATATTTGCTGCAGGGCTGGTTGATTTTGTTATCAAGTTGTCCTGTTGACTAATGCGCCTATATACATAGCTTAAATAATAACATTAACGATAGAGGCACTTTTTCATAATAAATGTCTTTTCACTGATTAAAAAAAAAAACCTCATCAAATATACCACGCTTATAATGTTGTACGCCAGGCTGGCTCGGTTTCGTCTACAAAAATTATCAGTCACACTAATAATAAGCCAAATAATGAACGAAGATGAAGAGTAATGAGGGCCCAAAATTATAATGAATTCCAAAGTTTAATTACAGCAAATTTCAATAAATCACTATCCGCATTGTTCTGCCAGTAACAAAGAAGCCTTCTTGAATGATCATTCCCTCTGGATAAATAGTCTACTAGCAGAATTATCGACTCAATGGAAGTTTTAACATTAACGGTACCAACTATATTGCACCAGCTGCTAATTTATAGACTAATTTCTACAGTGATGCTCGTGGTCAAAATATTTGAAGACAAAAATACTATTAAAACTTGAGTAGCTAATATAACTACAAAAACCAAAACCAAAAAAAAAAAAAAAAAAAATCGGACAATGAACAGAGCTTTTTTATGAGGGAAATGAATGCCTTGATTTAAAATGATTGCTGATATTTTATGATAGCAAATTTCAATAACTCCTACATGTAAATGGTTTTTCAAGGAAATAATAGAATGTTAGTTGTCATCGAAAACGATATTAATTGGGGGTGTTTCTGCGGGGACAATAACACATTAGGTTAGGTCAAACAGGAAATCTATAGTTCCTTGAAAAATGAAACATTTGCGAAAAAAGGACAAAATAACAGATATCACAATCTAATGTATATAATCCACATGTATGCCAATAAATTAATTAAAAACCCGAAGAATTATCAGCGCCTAATTCAAGAGTCAGGGGTGTCGCTTTAATTTTTAATGTTAGAAATAATATGTCAATTATTATGGGTTCTTTGCAGAGTAACTTGTATAAAACTGTAAGCCAAAATATACAGGTTTTCCTTTTGAATGATTTTACAATTTTTGGGGCCCTTTATAGTTTGCTGTTCGGTGTGAGCCAATGCTCCGTGTTGAAGGCCGTACCTTGACCTATAATGGTTTACCTTTATAAATTGTTACTTGGATGGAGAGTGATCTCATTTGCACTCATACCACATCTTCCTATATCTAAATAATGTAAATCTTATAACAGGATACAAATAATGTGAATCTTATGACAGGATACAAATAATGTGAATCTTATGACAGGATACAAATAATGTGAATCTTATGACAGGATACATCAAAGAATAGTGTGTAAAAGATAACAAAACTTCAAAGCAATACACGAATTTAAGTTGGGTAATTGCACTTTATATACAATAATATAAACGAGCGTTAAAAATATATGTGCTTCAATTTTTAAAAAATTATATAATCATGGACCAGATATTGAATAAACCATGAAACAGTTTTAGTCTTTCTCATATTTTAGATTTTTCAATAGAAGATATAACCATTAGCAGATCCCTACATGTAGATAAAAGAAAGAATAGTGTCAGGCTTCACAATTTAACACCAACTTTTGAAGATCTAAACATAGCAAATGACGGAACATCGTTTGAGAGTGAAGCACATTTTATACATGAATTATCATCATCCGATGTAGCTATAGAATGGCCTTATACTAATACTCTCATTCCAGAATGTGATCATGTTATAACCCAGTTTCATCATAAATTTATAACTGAACCAGTAGATCATGGTAATATGTTTCAAAATGTTACTAAACAGCCTCCAGATCATGTGTTTAAACAGAACGAAATAACGCAAGGTATCGATGATACTTCTGAGATAGGTGTAAAAGAACACAATTCTGTTAGTTCAGACAGACAATCAGGCAAATCAGATGATGATAACAAAACATCAGATAGATCAAGCAATCAGCACGACCCAGAAGGATTCGATCTTGATACGGAAAAAGAAAATGCTGATCTTTCGAATGACGGAGAAATACTTGGGTCACCTTTTGATACACAAACATCAAGGAATATCCAAGCTGATACTTGTTCGAAGTCCGATATCCCGATGAAATGTTTATAGACACTGTAAATAAAAGGGAAATAATCAGTAGACTGAAATTCTTTTTTGGCGTAAACAAAAAAGTAAAAGAAGTAAAAGTGTCAATCACAAAAGAGCAATTTTTAGAGAAGTCTTCAAGAGTTGGAAAAAAAACAGTTACATAATAAGAAGATAGCACCTATAATTATCTGGGATTTTGGAGGACAGGATGTTTTCTATTCAACACATCAGACATTTTTAACACACAGAGCTCTTTACTTGATTGTATTAGATGGAAGCAGAACACTTAATGAGCTTTGTCCGTTTGATCAGTATCTTCCAGGAAAGAGTGGGCTGAAAACAGCAAAAGGTATTCAATGTACATTACACATTTATTTTCCATATATATTGAGGTAAATAGTCTCTTATATATAACAAATAGAAAATGCCAAGATGAAAATGTCTTCATAAGAATATGAGTCTATAGTAAACATATTGTATAGGATGGAAGTAGAAATTTTAACATACATGCGATCAGTATCTACCAATCATAGATAAGTCTTATTTTGGAAGAATGGAACTTGTTAATGTTTGTTAAACAGAATTATATAGTTAACTCAGGGAGTGAATAAGGTCCAATTAATTTAATACTATTCGGCTGTTGTATTTTGTGTCTAATATTTCCAGATTATCTGCGGTTCTGGATCAACACAATTGTTACATACTGCAGAGAAAGTGTTCTGGGTTATCCAAAAATTATGATTGTGTTGGTAAATTCAATTCAATTCGTTTGAAGCTTCCTCTTTTTGTGAACTATCAGTCAGGAATGTTTAACGAGCCAAAGTAGAGGGATTATGTTCTTTTCTCTGTGCATTCGCAGGTTCGTCTGTTCGTCCGTTATTCTATTCTGTACCGTGTCATGTTTAAGTTTTAGTAAAAGGTATGATAAACATTTTACAGTTTGGTTACCCTACCATGAGATTGTAGTCGAAACAATTTGAAAATAAGTACACTTGTATATTTTGATGTGATCTTTTCAAAATGTATTCAACATCATTAATGCAATTTTTTTACCCAAATTAAGTGGTCCATCGAACATTCAAATTGCAACACTATGAGCGTGGCAAGGTATTCTCTCGGCATAAATTCTTGTTTTATCTGTTTTAAATTGTCTGTTAGAAATTATTTCAAATATCCTTTTGTCTTGTTCATGATACTTCCGGAAATGTTAAAATTGCAATGGGAACTGTTTGATACATATCATAAAAAGTTAATAATAGCTGTTACATGATTGAACGATTTCACGCAAAAAAACAGGATTTGTTTTTCATTCAGGCTTAAAACAAAATTATTACGCTTTACGTTTTGTAGAATGAAGTTGAACAGAGACGACACGAAGTATTTGCGAAAATCAAACATATGTTTGAACAAACGGCGATCATGCAACATTTGGTGATTGAAGATCAGATATTTGTAAACGCAAAAGACAAAGAGGACACAGAAATGGCGAAGATTAAACATACTATAATCAGAGAAACGGAAACTCAACCAACATGGGGGGAACTTCTGCCAAAGTGCTTCATCTCTTTAGAATTAGAACTTTCATCGCTCGTCAGACACGATATTCCTCTTATAACTCTTGAGCATCTAAAGAAATTAAACTCTCTGCAGCCTATAAGACCGTTGACCGAAACAGAGTTAAAGGTATTTCTGAAGTTTCAACATTCAATTGGAAAGATTTTATATTTTGATGAGCATAACTTGGACAATCATATTATATTGTCTCCAACCCATCTCATTGATGCCTTCAAATCAATAGTTACAGCAAGGCAATTCTGCGAAGGAGAACCGAAAAGAGAAGAATTGTGGGATATAATGGAAAAGCATGGGGTGATCACAAAAGGAAAGATTCAAGAAATTTGGAAGGGAAAGAAATATCTTAAATTTCACAAAGACAAAGATTATCTACTAGAAGTGATGAACCGCCTTGATATCTTGGTAGAACCAAATAGATACGATTCTGACCACAAACGTATACCTTCTGCCGTCTTCTATGTTGCAAGCATGGTACGGGCACACGATGATTCTGGATATCTTCAGTCTGGTTTTTACAAAGGAACATTGCAATTGCCTTTCGTTCGTCATCCATGATGATACCTCCTGCACTATCATTTAGGTTTTTAAGTTACTGTTTATCCGTGTGGGCAGTGAGATCATATGGAGATACCAAAAAGGACATGCTGTTCCATAAGTCAGGGGTTTTCACTATTGATTCTTCCTTGGATCTACACATTCTGTGCGAAGATGAAATGATAATTGTCCGTCTTGTTCATGCCAAATCAAACGCCCTTATAATGACGGACATGGCTCTAAGCATTAAAGAATGTTTAAGCCTTGGGAAAATTAGTCAATTTTATATGAAAACAAGTAGTGATCATACTCATACCAATGTTACATCCTTTAATGCCAGTATATGTTGTAATTCGCCAGATAACCCATGCACTCTTCAATTCAACAGACTAGAAACAAAATATGGACATGTCCTTGTCATGGCATTGAGCACAAACTACACCGATCTCGTCATGGATATCAGGAAAGGTAAGCTTATTCGCTAGATGATGTTCGTTTTAGCCAATCTGTTTAAATATAGATGATGATGGTGGATGACTGCTTAACGTCCAGTGGCGAATTGATATGCATATTCAGGACGAGACCATGTTAATGTAATATGAATATTAGCACTGCTTTGTACTAGACCGACACCTGAGCCGGATTTTTAACGTGCTAGTTCACAAAGTAACAATCCACAGGAAGACATGTCACCTTACCCGGACACATTATTTTGACTCCAGCCGACCAGTCTTTGCTCTTACTTTGATGCCGCATGCTTAGCGGAGAAACACCATATACCAATTTTAAAGTCTTTTGTTAGACCCGGTCGGGGTTCGAACACCGACCTCCCGCACTCGAGGCGAACACGCTACCACGAGACCACCGGGCGGTTGTTTAAATATTGAAATATCAATTAAATCATTCCAAATTTGAAATTGTGATAATTTCTGGTAGTTTTGCATTTCATAATTATGTTATATTCCGTTGAGATTTAAATATTTTTTTCTATTTAAATCCAGTACTCATGCCGTATTAGAATAACATAAGAAACGGAAAATATTGTTAGATTCAGATCGACGTCCGACCTCTAATCTACGTCCGTTCCTCAAATCGACGTCCAAGTCCGACGTCACGTTCTCAAATCAGTCTCCAATATTTTGACCCTCTAATCGACGTCCAATGTGACGTAATGAATCACAAAAACGACGTACGATCGATAAAGAGACGCTTATCACGATGTTTAATTTCATTGAATCATTTATTTTTTTTTTCAAATTATCTTTGTTTTATATTATCTGTATCGTTTTGTCTTTTTGTGAAGTAGCTTACAAAACTATAACTCTTTTCTTATATTGTTATCAAGATAAAAGGACAAACATTGAAAGACAATAAGACAATCACCAACATCATATCAATATAACATGAATTAATATTTTGTCGAAAGACGTTCATATTCTCGACCTATGTTGTCTTTTCATGTAACTAAATGACATGTGGGTATACATTGTACGACAATGATACAACAACATAAAAACAAAGATAATTAAAGACATCTAGAGCGCAGTATACAGACTAAAACAATAGAAAGAATAAAAACTTACAGCCAATTGTTGACAAGTATTATTATTTGGACTTTTCGACAACTTTTTGAGTTACCCTTTAATAAAGTTGTGATATCACTGCGACAAGTCCATAAAACGGACGTCGATAAGGGTAAAACTTGGACGTTGATTTGAGAACCACAAAAGACGTCGATTAGAGGGCATAAAATTGGCCGTCGATTTGGAATATTATTTTATTGTGAAGTCAGATTTGGACGTCGATTTGAGGAACGCATGTCGATTAGAGACCGGACGTCGATCTGAGTCTTTATCATACCTATCAATGAGTCTTTACAAATATATATCTAAGGTCAAGATAGTTAAGCACACTGATATGTTAATCAACAAGTGTAAACAACACCTGGTCAGATCCGGCTAGAATGTACAAAGGGCATTATAAAACGTTTTAAAAGAGGCGAAAGATACTCAAGGGTTATTCAAACTCATAAGTCGAAAAAATACTTACAGTGTCATGAAAACGACAAATAGATAGACAACAGTATACAAAAACAACATAGAAAACTAAAGACTGACAACACGAACACAAACAAAAAAAAAAAAACCGGGGATGATCTCAGATGATCCGGAAGGAAGGCAGGCCCTGCTTCACTAGTGGCAACCGTCGTGTTCATGGGGTACCCGTCGTGCTCATGTAAATACAAACCCGGTGAGGGTCTAATTCGGTTTTCACAATCGAGGAAAAGGTACAGGATTGTGGTTACGATAATTGGAACATATCCTCGTCATCTGTGAAACAAGTATATATGACCGTTACTGATTAGTTGTGTACCCTACATGTTAATAAAGTGTTTTGATGTTAACCATATATAAATTTCAATTTAGATATGTTCAAACCTCTCTATATCTTTTAAAAAAAGTGGATGTTTGCTTTATGTCGCAAAAGTAAAATGATGAATTTAAAATGATAAAACTTTTTTTTTCATCAGACAATTGTGAATCAGGGTGTCCAGGTATTGTTTTCTTTTTTAAGATTATTGGGATGAAGTTTTTTTTCTTTTTTTTATTGGCGTTTTCAAAACTTGGTATCAAACGAATACTATTTGTCAAGGAAACGTTAACGTCCAGTTATTTCAATTGGACATTGTTACAGAAAAGTAATACAAAGAACAGTCTATGGCGTTTGTGAATCCGAAGGTGGTTTTCAGGGTTTACTTCTGGAACACCCAGAACAAAAAAAAAAAAAAAAACATAATTTCCAGACAAACCTGTTGACATGTGAATGCTTGTTTTCATAGAAATAAACGAAAGAAAGGTACACGTGCGATGTTGTGACATTGACGCTTGATTTTGTTCGTAATATAATGCAACTTATCATTTTCTAATCTCTAGATGAATATTCTTCATGTGTCTTTTAAAGGTTACCAAGACTCATGACCTCTTTCATAGAGCAAATGTACTGGCACAAGACCACATAATAATTTCCATACTAAAAAGGTCTCGTCTTAATTAAACAACCAAAACCATCTCTGGTACTTAATTTGGTCTGAAGTCTACCAAGATCAAACGTAACGATGAATGATTTATATAATATTTTTGTTGGTATTTGATGTCTAAACAATCTCTCCATAACAGTTACAAATGATGAATTTTTGAAAGAGATACCATCAGACCTACATCTTCGTCGATTGTCACTATTATACAACAAAAACGACGTACGAGAACTTGTATATTTAGGACTGTCGGCAGCTGACGTGGATATAATAAAGGAGACAGATGATCTAAGGATATGGAATTTTGAAGTTATGAGACAATGTAGGGATAGGCTTGCGGTGACATTTAAACACATCAAAGAAGCAACAGAAGCATGCGAAAAAGGAAACGTTCATAAACTTTGCAAGGTAAATATATTTTTGAGAAAAAAAAAAATAAATAACAACTTCGTTCCCAGCTTACTTTCATTTGTTTGATTTTTCCTCAATAGGTTGCATTATCATCTTTGTCGATAGTGACCAGACAATGCAGAAATGCTAGCAACATAACCAATTTAAGCAACTCGGAGGTGAGGACATTCAACATGAGCATTCGCAAAGGTTCAATCGAAGGTTATCAAAATATCTAACGCAATATTTATTAAACATTTCAAAATATTTCAGTACATTCCGTACTGTCTGCAATTTCAATTTGGGTAATCTAATTAGGGACACCGTCTTTTAGATGAATTAAGAATAACCTTTTTAGTGTTATATATAATGATGATTATGTTGCAACACGGCATATATTTGAAATAAAAATTGGTACAATTAAGGCAAAAATCGTAAAAATGTCAATGTAAATAAAATAGGAAAAGAGTAAAACAGTATAGACAACCAAGCACAACATGAGGCAGACAAATTGTAAGAATAAGGAAATAATTTTGTGTTGTAAATCTCTTTTAATGAACATACGCACTGTATGTATTCTTTTACCTCTTTTATATAATTTGTATTTGACCTTCATTAAAATATCCAATGAATGCCACAGTATTTCTCATAAATCCTTTATAAATTATGATATCTGTTAAGGTCATCAAATATTTTTTTATTTACAGCTTGTCAAAGGTGGTCCTTTGGTTTCGGTAAGTTTCATCCACAACCACTTTTGCTTAATGACAAATCAAAATTGTTTTAAATGACGAGTTTTCTAAGTAATACTTTTAACTGAAGAGCTTTTGATGTTTTAACAACCTTACCTGAATATAATCAAAATTTCCTTAAGAAAAAACTCAACAAAGATACCATGAAGTTGAGAATGGAAATGGAGAATGTGTCAAAGAGACAACAATCCCCCCATAAAAACAGAGAACAGCCCAAGGCCACCAATGGGTCTTCAAAGCGAGCAAATCCCGCACCTGGAGGCGGGCTTCACCTGGAACCTAAACATGTGTACTAGTTCAGTGAAAATGGACGTCACACTAAACTCCAAAACATATAAATGAACTGAAAACAAAAAATGCGGCGGAGTTAAACATGTTTTGTGAGATATCACCCCCCTTATGCCTCTAGCCAATGTAGAATAAACAAACAAATAGCAATGCGCACAGTAAAACTCAGTTGAACAGACGCTGTTATTTCCGTTTGCGTTCTATGCGTTTCGATTTCAAAAACTTCATTGAAGCTCGAATAAGAAAAAATAAAAAAGGTAAAATAAAGCATAAAGTTTAAGAGCATTGAGGACCCGAAATTCCGAAATATTTGCCAAACATAGATAAGATAAAATGTTCTTGTGGTATGACATCCTTAGTATATTAAGCAACTCAATGTTTTATAAAGAGTTAACTTTTAAATATGAACATCTCAAAGATATTTTATGTCAGCACAGAGCATATAAGTGCTGACTAAAGGACGGAAATGGGTGCCGTACATTTAGCGACAAGGATATAGATTACTGTAAACCAACTTTTTCACGTTTCATTTTCGCGACTTTCGCGAGTACAAAAATAACGCAAATATAAATCGTTGAGAATATGTAAAACTTGGATCCTTTATTATGTAACTACATCAAGTAATTTAGAATATCGCGAAATTAAATCGCCGCGAAGTGGACAAGAAAGGACTAGACGCGAAATAAAGTATCCTCGAAAATAAGTAGGTTTACAGTTTTCTCTCATCATGTTAGATTTCGTTTTTGTTTGTACTCCAATGCTTCATTATAGCGTAACTTATATAAAAATAAAAATCAGGTATGATTGCCAATGAGAAAACTATCCACCAAAGTTCAAATAATGTGGATGTAAGCAATTATAGGCAACCATATTGATATTTTTCTTTTACTGTAAAGGAGACAAAAATAATTGACATCAATCTCAAAATAAGCAAAATTTCCATTTTTTCAGTTTTGTGAGTAATTTTGTAAAAAAAAATCAGGTACCAGTTTTTTATTTTATTATATGATTACCTATAGTTCGAGGTATATTTAGGACATTTTCATTTCTTCGTGGGTGGTTGCATTTTTTCAATACAGTTTTTAAAAAGACCAATTTCTACCAAAATGGAAAGAAGTATATACGGTATTAAGGTGTTGCCATGGTAACCAAATTTTTGTTGATTTTTTATATGTTACTTGTACAAGAACTTATATGGTACAAGGAATTAATGTTGATGTCTACACACCACTGACTTTTTTTAGTAATATTATGCATTGAAATAACCATATATTTGATTTTGCAGGTTCAAAAGCGATTTCCATGGCAACAATGATAATGTATTTTATTATAAAATATTTTTATTTTTTATT
The DNA here is from genome assembly GCA_017311375.1 of Mytilus coruscus. Taxonomy (NCBI): domain Eukaryota; kingdom Metazoa; phylum Mollusca; class Bivalvia; order Mytilida; family Mytilidae; genus Mytilus; species Mytilus coruscus. Next base: position 46,214,381 of record CM029608.1, read on the forward strand.
TTCAAACACAGAGAATTGTTTGTTTACTCAAACACATGATATACACAGGTTTTTAGGAAAATCTAAAAAAATTACTTTCCATGAAATTCCCTATCCTTACTGTCAGCCCCTCTTAAATATACTACATGACTAACAATCTCCATCTTGAAAGACCTCTCCGTAGACAAATTGAAGACTGAATTGGAAACGCTTTTGAACGCAACACATGGCGACCGTATGACAGAAAACTCCATACAAGGCAGATCTATATCATGTATATGACTGTCCATCATTTATCAGAAACAAATACTAAAGCTAAACGCACACTGTATAATGTGATTTATGTTACTGTTCTACAATTATATTGTACTTTCAAAAGTCCAGAAGGATCTTCATATTTCAAAATTAAAAATTTAAATTTCAAATTGAGAATTCGTACCCAAGAGAGATAATCCATGGTTACCGTGATTACGAAAAACAAACCAAAGGCACCTTTGATACTCTACTGATAGTTCTATTTGTAAATTCCTAGATTTAAATAAACGTGACAATCTTAAACACCACCCAAAAGCTCTAAAACAGATGTTTAAAAATTTAATGATACTTAAAAACAAGATAACCATCCGTGCATTTTATATTTACCTTATTAATCACCATTTTTTTCTTCATTTTATGCATTGCGTGTTTAACTTGAATCTGTTTATAACAACAGTTTTATCACCAAAAATAAAGGAAAATGGTATGCACTAACCCTTAAATTCCTGTCGGTCATACTTATTGATAAAAAGGGAAGAAGATACCAACGGGGCATGAATAATCAAAGTCCAATTAAACAGTATCATTGGCAAAAGGTGAAAACGATAAAAGACATAATCTTTCAATCAGTTTCATTTAGGTCTGGAACTGGCATGTCAGTAACTGCTAGTAGTCCTTTGTTCATTCATTTTATCATTGTCATTTTGCCTAGTTTCTTCTGTTACCTACTCTAACAGCGGACTCAGACTTCTTTTAAACGGAATTTTACTGTTATTTATGTGTTTGCTTATTCGACATTGGCTAGAGGTAAAGAGGGAGCGTTTAGATCTCACAAAACATGTTTAACCCCGCCGCATTTTTGCGCCTGTCCCAAGTCAAGAACCTAAGGACATTGTTACAAATGTAGTCTTGTTTTTTTTAACTTTGGACACATTCCCCGTTTCCATGCTCAAATTAATTATTGATAACAAATAGAGAGAGAAGATTCCATAGCGCCATCAAAAATCATAAGACCTCTTTAAAATGTATCATTGCCAAAATGTATAAACGATGAAAAGACTAACAATAATTACAAAAAAAAAGAGAGCAACAAAAGAGCTACAAACCTTCCACTACAAACCTAGAATTAAGTCAGCAGTTCCAAAAGTGATTTTTGCCGTGTTACTCTTTTTGAAATACGTAGATGCATCACATGAGGTAATTCTGCTTAAGTTCTAATCAATGCAACTGTCGATATTACGTATTAATTAACCATCGATAAAATATGTTCACTCAACCATTACATGCCCGAATGTGAAATTATGAAACTAAACTACCGTTCTTAAAAACCGTACCCATACCGTAAAAACATCACAGACATTAGAAAATTATTTTGGAGAAAATTTGTTTATTGCTCTTTGGTCGGGTTGTTTCTTTGACACATTCCCCATTTCCATTCTCCATTTTACATTGAGACAAAACAAACGCACCATTAACCTCTTAAAAAAGCGAAGGGTCCCTAAAACATTCAAAGGGATGATTTCAACTTAAAAATTAGGAACCCTCTTAACTTCTTTAATGTCGTATTTCGAATAGACGTTTTGGTAATCAGAATTGTCAATCGAAAAATCTCGTTTACAGATTAGAATGTAAGCTTTTGCGGATAGGTATATGTCGGTGAAACGAAGGAATGTTGAAGAAACGTATGTACGAATACTGATGATAATTTAAAAAACAATTCAAATACATTGTTCAAAAACCTGTACATAGACAAAACGAAGGCTACTGGATTCGGAAACGCTTTTGAGCGCAACATTGGCAGAAACTCTCACACATGCATATAACTGTCTATCATGTTCAGGAACAAATACAAAAGCTCAAAACACACTGTTTAATGTGATTTATGTTACTGTTCTAACAATTATATTGTACTTTCAAAAGTCTAGAAGGATCTTTATATTTTAAAATAAAAAAATTAAATTTCAGAATTCAGAATTCGTGCATCAAGAGAATAATTCATGGTTACCGCGATTACGAAAACCAACCAAAGGCACACTTTGATACTCTACTGATAGTTGTGTTTAATGTAGTTACAATTTCTATTACAGTTAGTTTCCCCACTAGGTCGTTTTGCAAGAACAAGAAATTTATGTAACAAAACTATTTTAGATGTAAATAAACGTGACAATATCAAACCTCATCCAAAATTTCTAAAAGATGTTAACAAATTTATGATACTGAAATAACAAGATAACCATCTCTGCACTTTATAGTTACCTTATAAATCACTATTTTTTTTCTTCATTTTATGCATTGGGTGTTTAACCTGAATCATTTTATAACAACAATTCAAATTACATTGTTCAACAGCATTTGAATCAGTCTGATTATTGAATCCTTTCTAAGAGTTCGCATGGGCATGCATGTGGGCATTATCCATCATCATAAATGAAATACTCGAAAATACCTTACTTTTTTAGGTTAGTGTTACCAATCGTCTCTTATAGTTATACGAAACCAATTGCAACTAAACACGGATTGCAAGATCGTTTAGTCTAAATCTTTTATTTTAAAAGTGCTAGCACTCCATTCATATATAATCCGGCTGGCCACGTTATGACTGGTGATATGAATATTGTCAATAACACTTTTTACGAAATGTGGTATCCAAAGACCAGAAATATGGTGAACCTTTATCCATCAGTGGGGAACACAACTTCAAAATACTAAGCCAGGGAGTATGCCAGGCTATGGTGTTAACACGAAAAAAAAAAAAAAAAAAAAAAGAAAAATACGTAGATATTTTTCCGAATGGAGTAAGGCTGTTAAGTCATTGATACAAATCAGAATTAAAAACCTGAATGGGTCTATGAACAGACCCATTGTTCTTTAAAATAGCCAAATGTTGCTAAAACCTTTCCTACCTATAACAAATATGTTTTCCTTGCAGATAAAGATCACAACAGTATCCTTTTGTGTTATATAAATTATATAAACTTCATGATAAAGGAATAAGGTATTGACAATTCACTTGGAAGCTCAACATATACCCCACCACGCTTACCAAGGAAAAATCTTGAATAATCATAGGTCTGTTCTATGTTCTTTTGAATTTTAACCAAAGACGAAGAACTGGATCTTTCTTCACTGTATTGGATACCTTAATTACACAATTGTCCTTACAAACAACGTTATATTGCTGTGCTGGATCTTCTAAGTGCTCCCGACATTTCTTTTAAATTGTTAAAGTTTCAATTTTATTAGCAAACATAGCCCCAAAAGTTATTGTAAAACTACATACTCTAAGGGTGGCGTTAATCAGATTTGGATACTTAAAAATTCCAAAGATCTGTAAAAGTACATACGATCTTAGACCTTTTCCTATAAAATAATTAAAAATTAAACTTTCCTTCCCCTTAACAAAAGTATTCCCATTCCTAAAATGAAATAATTGGCTCTTTTTGTTTTATAAAATCAAGCCTGTTCACACCGAACAGCAAGCTATAAAGGGCCCCATAAATGACTATTGTAAAACCATTCAAACAGGAAAAACAACGGTCTCATCTATAAAAAAACGAGAAAAGAGAAACACTTATGAACTACATCAACAAAAAAACCACTGAACAACAGGTTCTTGACTTAGGACAGGTTCAAACAAATGCTGCGGTTTTAAAACGTTTTGATAGGCGCCAACCTTCACCCTAGCCTAAAACAGCAGATTACACTACAAATAAAACACACTATATAATATCAATTGAAATGGCAACTCGATCAAAAGAAATATTAACAAAACAAGTAAACAAACAAGGAATAAATCTGATCAATGACATAATATAAGTTCAATATGTAAAAGAATGTCAAAAAACTATAACCTGGGACAAATTGGCGTTAAATAAAATAACCTACACAGGCTTATTAAAAAATAATATTGTTGTTAGAGTACGGAAATATTTTTCACAAAATAATTTTGTTGTTCATAGTACGAGAACAGAATGGAACATTTATCGTTCAACCTTATCAAAGGTGGTACATATAACTAAAATAGTTAGACGAGATATAACACAAAAACAAGCAAATTGAATAACAAAACATTACAAATTGTGTCAACAGGTCAAATAAAACAAAAGAACGATTGGAGTACTCAATTACTGAAAGCTAGTTAAAAGCCAAATGAGTTTGAATGTCCTTTTCATCTTTTCTTTTTATATGCCAGCAATCAGTTTTTCCAAACGACCATTAAACTAAATAGGAAAACATTTTTAGATAAGGTTGAAAATGCAGTGTTGGGAAAGTCAACACTGTCCACCGAATTAAAAGCACAATAAGAAAACACGTTATATGTCCAAAACAAAGAATATTAAACACTTACAAAATAGTTAATTCCACTATTTTCATATGATTTATTGAGATAATGATAAGTTCTTTAAAAGATTGATTAATTGATTGATTAGTGTTTAACGCCACTGTCAACACTATTATGCTATTTTTGTGGTGACAGTTTTTATTGGAGGAGTCTCCGGAGAAAAACCAACGAACTTCGGTAGGAAAACTGAAATACTAGTCAGTTGAGATTAGAGCCGAGTGCACCCGCACGAGCGGGGTTCGAACTCAAAACCTCAGTGTTGACAGGCCAGTGATTACAGTAGTATTAAAAAGGTTTAATGTAAATTAGAAGATACAGTATGAGTGCCAATGGTCCAAAGTCCTGTATAAAAGAAAACAATTATAGGAAAGTACGGCTTTTCAACACGATGCCTTGGCTCAATCGAACAGCAAGCTATAGAGGGCCCAAACATGATTGGTGTAAATTAATTCGAACAGGGGTCTAATCTATATAAATAAACGAGAAACGAAAACACTTATGAACCACTCCAACAAACGACAACCACTGAACAACAGGCTCCTTAGTAACTAGATAAAGTACTGACATATTAGTAGTAGAACACTTACTAGAAGTGTATAATAATTAATGAGTATAGTGATACTAAAATAACTTAACATCAGACGAGTGCACTTTATAGTAACTTTTTAGACCCATATTTTTTTTGTTTGGAAAAAATCTTTTGAAAAATATACCTTATATAAAGTAACACTTTTATCGTACTTTTTTACCTGTTAAAACTTTTAAAAAAAAGTAAAGTACATTTAAAAACACCGTTACAATGTCATAATCTGATAAAAGATCCGTGGATTGTATTTGTGGTTATTTGATTTCCGGTATGTGTGATATAGAATGTATTGTCTGTAATCCAGGGTCTTTCAATCATCAGTTACAATAACCTTTTCATCATTGAGGGTATGGATGAAGGAGGTATTTATGTTGTCTTTTAATGTTGTGTATGATTTGTTTTGTTAAATGACATCACTGTTTTTTTTTATTGTTTTGTTCAGAAATCAGGCCGTCAGATTTATTATTTGAATGGTGTTAAATTTGTGATTTGGTTTTTATAGCTTACGATGCGATTTGGGGTTTGCATATTGTTTCAGGCCGTACGTTGACATATAGTTGTTGATATCTACGTATTTGGTCTTTGGGGAGTTGTCTCATTTGCAATCATACCACATCTTTCTTTTTTTTTTTTAATATTCCAAGCTTTTCTGTATAATCAAAAAGATATCACATAATCATTGCTGAATATTATTGTAAAAATATATTAAAAATATTTATTAAATAAATTCCCTGGACTGTTACCTTGGAAAAGCACGTTAAGAAGTAATCACTATCAACCCGTTATAGGCATGATGTCGTTAAATTATCTTCACTTTTAGTGTTATATATATGATTTATCAACAAATCAAAGTCAGAACAAAATATGAAATATGTAATGGATAACCTCCTGTTATATTTAATTGAAATACAACATTATATTGAAGGAAGAAGAAGAAGAAATTGAGAATAGATGAGAAAAAAGCCAAAAATTCCAAAATATTAAGATAGAGCATCATGAATGTCACTAAAACCAAGTTGGATCTTGGATGCTCCATAGCTAGATTTGTTTGTCTCGTAAAAATTCCAAACCTTTTGGAACATTTTAGAACAATCATAAAGTTAAAAAAAAAAACGAAATGTTTTTCCAAAGTTTTAGTTTCAATTTTGACTTGCTTAGTCTTGCCAACTATTTTGATATTCGTGTCACTAATGTACATGATGTAGACGTTTGCATACTAAATAATACGTCTGGTTTCTTTAATGAGTCTTTTTTCTTTTTAAATAAAGTTAACAAACAAAAGGACTATTTACCGGATTTTAATAACATGAGGAAACGACGGGTGGCACATGTGGAGCAGGATCTGCTTACCCTTCCGAGCACCTGAGGTTTTGGTGGGGTTCATTGTTGCTTGGTCTTTAGTTTTCTATGTTGTGTCTTTTGTACTATTGTTTGTCTTTTTATTTTTAGCCATGGCGTTGTCAGTTTATTTTCAATCTATGAGTTTGACTGTCCCTCTGGTATCTTTCGTCCCTCTTTACCAAATATCATGTGCATATCATTTGGTTTCTTTATTTTCTTATATTTTTTGTGTTTTATTGAAGGAAATCAATTAATTGAACTTTGTTTCTCCTTTTTAAATATTGTTGTTTATTGAAGAAAAAATCATTTATTTGGAAAAAAATTGAAAAATAAAATAAAATAATAATAATAATAATAATAATAATAATAATAATAATAATAATAATAATAATAAATAATAATTAATAATAATTTGTAATAAAATGATAATAATTATTAATAATAATAATCAAAATAAGAATAAAAATGATAATAAATGATAATCATAGTACTTTATTTTATACTACTACTACCTTTACTTAAATAATTTATATAATTACATTTTTAATTTTTTGTTTTACCTGTGAAAAAGGATGCAACGTTCAATTTAAAAAATTTAAATTAAATCTGATAAAAGATCTTGTATTTTGGTCATTTGATCTCACGGTAAGATTGAAAAAACTTGTTGTCTGTAATCTTATTAAGTCACGTCTGTCAATCATCAGTTGTAGACAATGAAAACTCTATCAACTATGAGGGATGGAAAGGGGTCTTTATTTCTGTACTTTAATTATTTATTATGTTTCATTATTTTTTCTGCATTGGAATTTTCTTTGTTTTTTTTTGTATTTCACAAAGACATATTTTCCCGTACTGGTTATGGTGTCGATGTACACATCCCAATCTAAAGTAAAGCAATTGATATCAGAATCAAGGGTGGCATGGTTTTTTCAAAGACTTCCTTCTAATCTGGTTGGTATTCCAAAGACGAGTGTGGGATTTAAAACATGTTCTATATAAAGTAACGAATCTGTTTTGTTGTTGTCTCTTTAAAAGTGAAATTTTATGTTTTTTGTTTTTTTTTTATATTTCGAATTTTGTGAGGATGGCAGATCTTTGATAGTCCCTACTAAATTATTCGTTATTTGTTTTTACTCCGGCCGATATAAAGATTGATTTCATATAGATAATACACTGTAATCCATGCATCAAGAATATACGGTGACATCTTTCAGTATCTGTATGTACATTATGTCGGAAGGTCTCTGTCTGATAATCTTCATTATATTTTCTCTATCTAATTGAAGAATAACTGTATTTCTTTTCCTCATACTCGTATGAACAAGGAAAAAGGACCAAATGGCTGATGAAAATGGAACATACCCTGAAGGTTAAAACAAGGAAAGGAACTATCGATCTGCGTACATTGATCAATTGCGTGTATGATCTATTTTCCTTTTCTTGTCTAACAATATGAATCGGAGCTGGAACTGACTGGATGTTTAGGAAGCCCTCAAATATATATAATTATATGGTGCTATTATCTTTCAGAACGATAGTTCTTTCTTTGGAAAACAATCCACACGATACCAAGTTTCAATGAAATGTGCCAAGGCATAAAAACAATAACACATGTAACAGAAAAACAATGGATATGGGATATTCATCCATGACACAAAATCACTACATGCACAGCAAAAACACACAAAAATCAAACAGCACTTGTATTGTTGTTTTCATTTCAAAGACAGTATCGCCTTCAACAAGCAAAAAAAAAAAAAAAAAAAAAACTCTCACTTCACTGCAAGTTAAGGACGCCCTTTCCCGGTTTGAGTAGAATTCTTTTGATTCGGATAGAATTTATAAAGATGTTTAAATTTTATCTTAACATCCAATCTTTGATATATCTGCATTTAATCTTTATGTCCAAATGACTCACCATTGAATTTGACTTAGTGACTTACATGTAGTTTCAACAGAATCAACTTATGCCTTGACCTTTTGAGATTTTCTCTTGAACTACATTGTTTTTTTTAGACATAAACCAAAATATTATGATATCTGTATATTTTACAAAAAAAAAATCATTATTTAACTGCAGTTTATTTTTTTCGGTGTTTTGAGGTAAATGTCTAGATAACATGATGACTGTGTGTTTTTGTAGAATAAAAAAAAAAATAATAATAATAAAATTGAGAATGGAAATGGGGGTGTCAAAGAGACAACAACCCGACCATAGAGCAGAAAACAGCCGATGTAAAGTTTATAAATTGGTATTTTTAAACATGTATTATATTTTATCAATTATTATAGTTGAGTAAAAAAGATATCACAAAATAAATTTTATTATTTTAAAAAGGTTAAAATAAATTTGTTGAACAAAAAAAAAGTTTTTTAATTGTTAATAATAACAAATTTATGTTTAAAATTTTAAGGTTTAAAAAAAAAGATTTTTTAACCATTAATTTTGAATATTTATCCATGTAAAATATGTTTTCCATCTTAATAATATATATTATATATTTTTAAATAATGATTAAAATATTATTATTATTTTCCTACAACTTTTGGGAAATATTCCTAAAATATTTGTTGGAAAATTTGCAACCACGAAATCAACCTTGAAATACCTTTTATACTTTCCCTTTTAACTATTTTTTATAATTAATTAATTGAAATTTTTCATTTTAAATAACAACGAAATTAAATATTGAAATGAAAATCAGTTAAACCTTATTCCCTTTTTTTTTTAAATCTTTGAAATTTTTCAAGTTCTAATAGTTTATCAAATTAAAATTAATTTATATTTCATTATTCCCTTTTGTTTTTGAATTTTTGATGGTGCAAAATAAACTATTTTAATTTTGTGTAAATCAAAAATTTAGCATATTTCTTCCTATTAAATTTCAATTTTATTTAGCCCGAATAATACAGACCATAAGACCGAACAGTTCTTTTTCATCAAATTTGGATCCCCGTAGTTTAACATCACAAAAACCTCAAAATAAAGGTAAATTTATTTTTAGTTAGATTTGTAACAAAAATATATTTCTCTATTACAATATTTTTCAGTGATTGCAATATACACACTATGTTGATTATAAGATTATTTGATAAAACATAAATACTTTTCGGTACGATTTTGAAAATAATTTGACAGATAAACAAGTGTGATACTCACCATAAACAAAGTTACAGACACAAACTACTAGTTTTGCAGAATATAACTTTAAAGATCTATGATTTCCAAAAATTTCTCTGTTAATTGATTTAACACGATAAAAATATTCAATTTTAATTTTCATCGGACTATTGACTGTATTTATAATATTTATGGCTATTACTAAAATATTGATCTCATATGATCGTCTTGTGAACTTCTACGTCATTTAGGCTTTAGATGAGAGTTGTTTTTTCTACATCTTCTAATTTTTATATCCAACATTTGCTTACATTACACTCATTGCATAGAATTGCTGATTTATTGAAGAAACTTCATATAATTATATAGATCTCATATGATCGGTAGAGCCAGCAGTAACTGTTGTTTGAATGTTCGTTCTATCAGGGGACACTCAACATGTTTTTCGTGACACGTTAAACTGCAGATATTTCATGACTACCATGACAATGGCTGTCAAAATTTTGATTTTGGATTCTGTTGTTAAATGTCAAACGAAACGTTGTTGGAATCCTATAATGTTTGATTTAATACCGGTTCAAATAAGTGTTCTTCAACACAAAACTAATTCTATCTTACTAGAAAACTTCTCGAAATGCCCATGATGACGTTATGGTAGATATAACCGAGTTGTTACGATTGAATTTAAGTGGTCAAGTATGTTAACAGGTGAACAAAAGTTGAAAAAGACGAACCCCGGACGGACAAACGACTGGATGGACCCCATGTCAATATATTCTCCTGCTTTTTTCAAGCGGCAGAGAGATAATAAAAAAAAATTGAAATGCGATTTTTAATATCTAATATTAATCACTCGTGATGGAGAAAAGGATAAATATCATACTGATAATTTGCACAATTGAAATTAAAGCAATGTATATATAGGTAATCTAATAAGTATTTTTAACATATTTAAGTTGCTAACAAAATTAATACAATACTTTTTAAATTGCATGCATCTGCAGCGAATTTTTGTATTTATCTTTGTCATAAAAGTTATAAATAGAATATGTGAAAGCCAATGATGTATAAGAACCGGAACAGTTGATCACATCTATTAATAATAAACAAATGAATTAAGATAATATTTCGTCAATTGTCACAAAGCCATTAATATATTGTATTTTTCATTAAAATTTGTATAAAAAAAGTAAATTAACAAAAATACCGAACTCCGAGGAAAATTCTAAACGGAAAGTCCATAAGCAAATGGCAAAATCAAAATCTCAAACACATCAAATGAATGGATAACAACTGTCATATTCCTGACTTGGTACAGACATTTGCTTATGTAGAAAATGGTGAATTATAATATATTAATATACTTTGAACACTTTCCTTTTGTAATTTATATATCATCCGTTGTTCGACCTGCTAGTCAAATGCGTTTTGTTAAAATATACTCAGTCACCTTTTGGAAAATGTTGTTTGTGCTGTATTTAGACCCCTTTACCAAGAAATTTGTTTTGCATGCCACGTATATAAATTGCAGTTTTTTCCAACGAAATCATAGGTTTGAACGTTGTTTTCAATTTATAGATATAGGAAGATATGGTATGAGTGCCAATGAGACTTGTTTATATTTTTTCGTTAGGGCTTGTATTATATTTGCCTTCGGGTTGATATGATTCGTTCATCCTATTTCGACTCTTCAAAATTCAAGAGTCTATCCTGAATTGAGGTAAATTATATGGCCTTCCAAATACCGTTTCGATTCCTAACATCACTGAAGAGACATTAATTGTCGAAATCCGGATATGGTGTACTAATTTTTGCACCTTTCGTTTGCGGTATACCATCTTTTCCGCAAGTTTATTGTTTTCTGTTTGGTATTAAATTAATAGTTTAGATCCATTTTGTTACATCTTTGTGATCTGTTTATTTGGCAATCGCCAATGGCAGTCAGCAGGGTTTAAGAACATCCGTTGTTCGACCTGCTTGTAACTACGTTTTTTAAAATATACTTTTTCCCTTTTTGGTCTTTTGGAAAACTGTTTGTGCTGTTTATGACCCCTCTATCAAGAAATTTGTTTTGCATGCCACGTATAAAAATTGCGGTTTTATCCAACGCAATCATAGGTTTGAACGTTGTTTTCAATTTAGACTTGTATATATCTATTGTATATACAACTGTCATACAACTTGAATTGATTCCAAATATTGCATAAATGATTACCCATTAAAGTACGTTATACTATTGATGGTTATTCTTTTCGTAATCTTCAAAATCAATCATGAAATCATAAGACAAATAAGATTCTGATCCTATGTGACATGAAATTAAAGATGAACTACATAAAAGATTTATATAATAAATTAAACACTGACATGGCCTTTAATACAAACTTTAAGGTTGATGTCAGCATTGTAATGATATAGTTTATGTTGTAGTATGTTGTATTTTATATGTTATAATTTACCGATTTAAATATCAAAGGAAATAATGTCATTGTAAATTTAAATTGAAAATTGTTTATTCATTTAGTCAACTAATACCAAAAAGAGATAATTGTCATTGTCAGTTCTAATTGTGTCACATACATAATTAATTTTTAAAAAATTATATACGAAATTGGTATAAAAATAGCTTCCTTTTTTGTCTTGTCATACAATAAGAAAAAGCGAAATTTCGCAGTACGAATTTAGGTTTTAAACATGTTAAATACTTTTCAACTTCGCATACAGTGGTTTTGATTCGAGCGTCACTGATAAGTCTTATGTAGACAAAAACGTCTGTCGTAAAAATCAGAATTTATATATGTATCGATAATGAGTTCTTTCCAACGTAAAACAAAATAAAAGATCGATAGGGACAGTACATTCTTAAAATTTCTATTTCTAAAATGACACTACCTATGTCATAGTCGACGATGTTTAGTTCCAAGAGTACATTTCTCCTTCCAATTCAAACTGAGAAATGTCAATAAGAAAATGTGAAATATCAAGTTGGGACTTTTAAATTTGTCAGATCGAACGTCAGAAATGTCAAGTAGGAGATTAGAAATGTCAAAATAGAAGTGAGATATATCAACTTGAAATGCAAAAATGTAAAGTTGAAGTGGAAATTTCGAGACTTTACTGAGAACTTTATAATTCTGTAAGAACGCACCTACCAGTCTCATGATTCAATAGATTATAAAGACGTGAAATTAAGGCTTTATTTTCAGTCCTTTTTGTTCAAAATAGATCAACGTTTGTATTTGATTGTGAACTTTTGAACATTACGGTCTCGAGCATCACTGGAAAGACATTAATTGTCGAAATACGCATCGGGTTAAAAGAAAATTGTACCGTTAATGCTATTACAGAACATCAAAAGGAAATCCAACGATTTGACGGGAACACGAACAGGAAATTAATTTGGAAACACGAACTGGAAGTTAATTTGGCACACACCCATTACTTTGATACTAAGGGCCCTTAATGTACTCCACCGATGATAAATCATAATCAATTTCATTTCGTGAAATTTAAAATATCGATAAGAGGATTATATATTTGTCCAGTAAAGGGCATTTGTAAACATTCGCAGTAATAAACACTACAATATGATTTGATAAATCAATATGTGTTTGATAGAACTCTTTATTCATTTCTAGGAATGGACACCTTTAATACTGCACAAACAGAGAAAATGATTCTTAAATTGGCAGAAATAAGGAGAGCGTCCTTAAAAAGTAGGTGTATATATAAAAAAGTTTATCATACAACTTTTATATCTGAAATATTGTTCACCGAAATGTTAAAGTAATCTAAAAACATCGTATACCTGTTGACCATTTAAAAGTGTGATAACAAATATGTTGTCGAGGGACGATTCGAAGTCGAGGCTATAGTACAACAAGTAAACTCACCATTACCTAATTCACATTCAGAAGTCATTTATTCAAGCTGCTAATTGTAAGATTCACTGATTAAATGGTTAATAGATATAAGAAGATGTGGTATGAGTGCCAATGAGACAACTCTCCATCCAAGTCAAAATTTAAACCATTATAGGTCAAAGTACGGTCTTCAACACAGAGCCTTGGCTCACACCGAACAGTAAGCTATAAAGGGCCCCAAACATTACTAGTGTAAAACCATTCAAACGGGAAAATCAACGGTCTAATCTTTATATAAAAAAAGAAACGAGAAACACTTATGAACCACATAAACAAAAAAACATCAGATTAAGCTTTATTTAAATTTAATGTAAAGGTTAAATAGGAATAAAACCTTTTTGTTTGGTGAACTTTTTTCATTTAATTAGTTTGGCTCTTTTCATTTGATAAATTTTCAAATTTTTCCGATTTTCCAAAGAAAACAAAACAAAAAGGGTTTTGGTGAAACAATTTTTCAAATTTAATTAGAATTCCGGAAACTTTAAACTATTTAAGTAAATTTTTCCAAATTTTTAATTGATTTTTTAAAACCGCACATTTAAAAAAAACCAGGGAATAAATTTTAAGAAGTTTTTAAAGGCAATTACCCACAAAATAATTGAAACTTTAATTATAAAACACGAAACCTTTAAATTTAAGTAAAGGTTTTCCTACGGAAACATTTTTAAATTTAAAATCGAATTCAAATATTAAAATTTTCTTTTTGGAGGTTTATAAATTTTTAAGCCGTTTTTCCTCTAAGGGTTTACCAAGGATTTCAATTTAAATTTGTTTAATTTAATTTAATCAAAAACAGGTTATTTTTAAAAGTAAAGAAATTAATTCTTTCTAGAAGAAAAACCTTTTAAAGGAAAAAATAAAATTTTGTTTAAGTAAATTTTTTCCGAAGAATGGAAATTTTTTCCGTTTCCAACGGTGACCGGGTTAAAGGAATCAATTTTTGTTTAATTTTTTTTAAAATAAGAAAACAAGGTTCCTATTTTAAAAAGTAAAGAAAATTAATTCCTCTTAAACCAAAAATTGTTTTCATTAACAAAACAAAAATTTTGTGTTTTAAATAATTTTTTCCGAATGAAAGTTACAAATTTTTTGTTATTCAACCTTCTTGAAAGCTTAAACCATTTTTTCTAATTTGTTTGTCTTCCAAGAAATAATTTTGAAACAAATTTGTTTTAAAATGCCAAACGGAATAACGTTTAAACCACCAGGTTTTGGATTGGGTGAAATCAAAATGAAAGGGAATTATTTAAACTTCGTAATATAAAAATAATTGATTTCCAAGATATGTTTTCCCTTAAACAAAAACAAAACAAAACCCCCCTGAAAGCCAAAAAAAAACAAAACAAAAAAACCCGTTTCAAAAAAAGAAGAAAAGGTTTATTTTTTTCAAATTTGTTTTAAAATAGTCCGAATAGGAATAACAGTAAATCAAAGCAGGGTGTATTTAGGCACTTTGGGAATAAATTCAAACATTGGCAAAACTTAAATTTCACTTTAAAACTTTAAGGTATATGAAAAATTTAATTTTGATTTCCTGTATTCCTTTCCCAAAACAAAAACAACCCAACAAAAACCCCTTAAAAAAAAAAAGAAAAAGCCAAAAGAAAAACCAAACCAAAAAAAACCAACACCAAAAGTTTAACCAAAAGCGGAAAAGAAAAATTTTTTTTTCACCATTTAACTTTAATTGAGTCATTATAGGAATAAATTAATTGCCATTTTTTCCTTTAAATGTATTTTGAATAAACAAAAAGAAAACTTTGGGAAAATTCAACGGATTTTGAACCAAAATCTTAAATTTCCTTTCTGAAAACAGGTAAGTATAGGAAAATGTTAATTTTAGTTCATTTTCCTGGTTTCCTTAAAATACAAGGAAAAAATTTTTTAAAGCTTAAACACCAGGTCTGAAAGCCCAGTTAACTTCACCATTTTGGTTAGGAATTTTTTCCAATAATCCCCAAATTTATAAAGTTTAACCCAAATATTTTTTGTTTGGGTAATTAAATTGGAATTTATTTTTATTTTTCAACAAACTTTAAAAAGTTATTGAAAACAAAGGACTGGAAAATTAATTGCCGATTTTAAACCGTAAATTTAAATTTTGAATAAACAAAAATTGAATAAACCTTGTGAAAGGAAATTGAATACAGGTTTTGTCATTACCGGATATTCCTCATCCGTTATTAATGACCATGAAATAAAAAATTAGGACAAAAATCCTTTAAGTTTTGAAATTTAAAATTATTTTGTTTTTAAATTTTTAAGCCGCAAAAAATTTGTTTTCGTGAGGTGAACAAATTCAAACCCTTTAATTTTAAAGGGAATTTTGGAAAGGAATTTTCCCTGAAATAAATCCCTCCTAAAAGTTTTTTCCGTTTGGTAATCCAAGGGAATTTCATTTTTGTTTGGTAATTTTCACATTTGAAATTTTATTGAATTTCTTTTTAAAAAAAAAAACATTAAAAAAACCCCGAAAAAACCAGGTTACGGAAAATTGAACGTTAACTTAACGGAATTTTAATTCGAAAGTAAAATTTCAAAATAAATAATTAGGTATGAAGGGCAATCCCAAATTCTGGTTCCTTAGTGAATATGAAAATTGAAGTTACAAGGTTTTTTTAAACAAGAATTCGAATAGACACAAGAAATAATTCCAGAAACTTAAAAAAAATTAGCAAATTTTTTAATATTTTTTTTCTTTGAAAGGTTTAAAATTGTTTTGTAATTTTTAAAATTTTGTCCAAAACCTTTAAATTCAAATTTGATTTTAAAGAATGGTAACAAATTAACGATACCCTGTTCCATTTTAAAGGAAAAAAAGACAAATTATTTTTGGAAATAAAACTTTGTCCATACAAAATTTTTCTCGTTTGTTTTCCAATGTGGATTGGCCTTTCTTAAACGTTTTTTTTTTTCACATTTGGAAATCCATTTTAAAATTTTTTTAAAAAAAAAATTATTTAAAAAAACCCCAGGAAAAACAATTCTTACAAATTTACAAGCCAGTAAAAATTACAAGGCAACTTATATTTCGAAAATTAAAACTCAAAGAACTCGGTAATTAGGTTCCATTTGAACGGGTATCCAATTCCTTGTTCCTTTAATGAACAATTTATTTGGCAACCATTGATTGTCTAAACAATTTGTTAGTTTTTTTACAAAGAACTTTCAAAAGCCAAAGGAAGAAATTAATTCCAGGGCTTTGGGAAAAAATAGTTTCAACCCATTTTTATGATTCTTTTCGTTTTAAATGTTAATTTTTTAAAATTGGAAAAATTAATGTGTAAAATTTTTAATCACCAATATTGGAGGTTTTTAAAAGAAATGGTTTAATTTTCAAATACTTGATTTTACCCCGGTTCCTCTTCATTTGGAAAACCCGCAAATTGGTTTTTAAAGCTTCCCAATAAATTATTTTAATTTCGTTTTTTTTTTCGCCGATGGTCGTTTTAGAAAAACCGTTTGGAAACATTTTTTTTTTTTAAAATTTTATTGTTTTGGGAAAAATCAACATCTTTTAAAAATTACATGTTTTATAAAGAAATTAATTATTTAAGAAAGTTTTTACAAGTTGATTTAATACCAGATTTACATTTAAAAACTTTGAAAACATTTATTTCAATTTTAAAAATAAATTTAATTAAATCCCAAAAATTTAAAATGCTTATTTGTCTTTGGAAAGTTTCTAATTTCCAATCTTTTCAAAATTTCCTTGCCGATAATTAACATTTTTAATTTGGCTTTACAATTTAATGTTAAACGCCTTGTAGAATAAATAATTTTGCAAAATTAACCAAAAGAATTACTTTATTCTATTTTATAAAACCTAAATAAAATTTAAGAAAATTTCCTTCAAAGTTTTTTTTTTAATTCAAAAAGTTAGTTTGTTTCTATTTTTTAAATGGCCATTCATTGTTGGGTTTTTTATTTTTCAAAAATGAGGAAAATAATTCGTGTAAAATTTTATTTAAAGTTTGGTTTGGTTTCAATAATTTAAAAGAAATGTTTAAAATTTTTTTTTTCAAAATTTCTAATTGAAATTTTTCCCCGGGAAAAAGTTTTCCGAACGATTTGGAAAACCTTTGCAAAAATTTAAGTGGTTTTTTAAATTCTCTCCAAAACGTAAATTTGGCTTTTGAATTTTTTTAATTTGCCGTCACTAATTAAGCGTTTTAAACAAAAGCCGTCTTGGTTAATTTTTGGTTTTTTAAAAAATTTTTATTATCTTTTTGTTAAACCTTATGTTTCATTACCAAATTTTAAAAATACTGACAATTTTATGGATTGAACCTAAATTTTTTTAAATAAAGCATTTAAGGGTAAAAATTTAAAGTTTAAGAGTAAACTTCATATAAAAGATCTTTTAAAAAAACTAAATTACATTTAAAATAAATCAAATTAAAAAAAAATTTAAAAATTTTCCATTTAAATTATTTCGACAAAATCTTTTCCCTTTAAAAAGGATAAAATTATTCAAAATTTCTTTCCAGCGGTTTCTTTTAAAATTTAAGGAAAAGGCCTTGCCAGGTTATTAAACAGCTTAATTTTGTTTGTTCCTTTCCAATTTTAATTAAACTTTGCCTGTGAAACAAATAATTTAAAATAAGTTATCAGAATTTTAATCACCAAATTGACACATTTTAATTTTAAAATATTTTTTTAAAAACTTTCCAACCAATTTTGGAAAATTCCTTCTTTCAAAACGGTTTTATTTTAATAAATTCCAAAAAGTTAGCTCTTTAGGTTTTTTTCTTTTTAAATGGAAACATTTTAAATTTAAGGTTAAGGAAAATTTAATTTTAAAAATTATTAATGAAAATTTATTTTGGTAACCATTTTATAAAATTGGGAAAAAGCCTTGTAGTTTTGTTTTATAGTAATTTTAAAACTTTGAATAAAATTTTCCCAAATTTTGCAACCAATTTCAAGGAAAAACCCCAACCTTTTGGTTGTTTAAATAAAATTATTTGAACGTAAAAGTAATAAAACCTTTTTAAAATTAATTTTTAAGATGGCTTTTTTAATTTATTAAAAAATCCAAATGAGTTTTTTAAAGGTGAAACAATTTGGTTGTTTTAAAAACAATTTTTCCGGTACTTATAGGTTTAAAATAAATAAATGTTCAAATTAACATTTATTAATTTTTTTAAAAAAGGGTTTGGGAACAAAATTCCCTTTATACCAAACCATTTTGAGGGAACCTTATGGCCTTTCCAAAGACCAAATCCTTTAAAAATACTCTTAATCAATTTTGAAAAACGGAATTGAACCAAATAAATTTTCCTAACCCCTAAAAGGATTTTTCCGGGAGGAAAATTCCCTTTGAAAACCCGTTTCCAACTCAATTCTATATAAAAGAGGTGGGTTTTAAATTTAAAACCTAAATTAATTTGCTTTCATTAAAAAAAAAACCTCAAAATAAAAAAGAATTGCTTGGAAAATTTTCCAATTTTAATTTTTCTACAGGAAATTTTTCCCACAAAAAAAGGTAAAATGTACCAAAATTTGGGGTTTTAGCTTTGGTTTTTCCCATCCTTTTTTTTTTGGCAATTTAAAAAGCCCTTAGCCAGGTTAGACCTTTAAATTCAATTTTGATTTATAATTTCCAACTTTTCGATTAAAGGCAAAATAAGTTGGAAACAAACTTAGGGGAAAATTATTAAACCTTGGTATTTTTGATGGTTTTAAAACCCAACAAAGTTGACTTGGGCCCGGAATTTTGGCTAAGTTTTTAAACTTTTGTTTAATAATACTTTCAACTTTTTGGTTTTAATACCTTGGCCTTTCAAATATTCGGTTTTACGTTTGGTTGAAGGTTTAAATTTCCAGAAAAGACCTTCCGTTTGAATTTTTGGCGTTGGTTGTTTTCAAATTTTTAATGGGATTTAAATTTAATATTTTTTACCCAGCTTAAGGTAAAATTTGCAAATAAATTTTAAATAATTCTTAGCGGTGAAAATTTTTTTAAATAAACGCATTATTTTAAATTTATGGGAAACAACTTTGGGTAAAAACCTGGATTGGGAAATTGATTTTCGTAATTTGAAATTTCAATTTGAAAGGTCCAATTACCAAAAAATTTGCAACCAATTTTGGTCAACCCGGAAGAAACCAGAAAATTGGTATGAATAATTAATTTGAACCAAAGTAATAAATTTTCCTTAGGAAGTTAAGTTTTAAAATTCCATTTTATTTATAAAAATCCCAAATAGGTAAATTCTTTTTTATCGAAAAACCTTTGTTAAAGGAATTTTGCCTTATCATAAACAACCTTTAATTCGGAATTAATCATTTTTAAAAATAAATCAATCGAATAATTAAATTTTTCCCGAATTTTATAAATTGAAAAAAAAAGGAAAGGAAACAACCCAAAAGGGAACAGAAAACCCAACCAACCAATGGGCCAAAACCCAAATTTTGGGGGGCCCCAAAAAGGGGGGAAAAAATTTTTAATAAAAAAAAAAAAAAAAAGAATTAATAACCCTTTTAAATTTTTCCCCGGGAAAAAAAAATTTTTGGGAAAAAAAAAAAAAAAAATTTTAAAAAAAAAAAACCCCGGGTTTAAATTTTAATTTAATTTTTTTTTCCCCAAAAAAAAAAAAACCAAATTTTAAAAAAGGGTTTTTAAACAATTTTTTTAAAAAAAAAAAAATTTTTCCTTTTGGAAAATTTAAAAAAAAGGGAATTTCCTTTTTAATTTTTTTTGAACCCAAAAATTTTTTTTTTTAAAAAATTTTTTTTTTTAAAAATAAATTTTAAAAACAAAATTTTTTTTAATAAAAAAAGGGGGGGGGAAAAAAAATTTTTTTTTAAAACCTTTAAAAAGTTTTTTTTTTTTTAGTTTTTTTTTTTGGTTTTTTTTTTTTTTTAAATTTTTTTTTGGTTTTTTCTTTTTTTTTTTTTAAAAAATTTTCCCCCAAAAAAAACCAAAAATTAGGGAAAAAGGTTTTTGTTTAATTTTTATTTTTTTTTTTTTTTTAAAAAAATTTTTTAAATTTTTTTTTTTTTTTTTAAAATTTAAAATTACCCCGGGAAAAATTTTTTGGGCCCCTTTTTAATTTCCCCCAAAAAAAAAAAATTTTAAAAAAAATAAAATTAAAAAATTTTAAAAAAAAAAAATAAAAAAAAATTTTTTTTTAATTTTAAAAATTTTTTTTAAAAAAATTTTTTTTTAAAAAAATTTTTAAAAAAAAATTTTTTAAAATTTCCAAATTTTTTTAAATTTTAAAAATTTTTAAAAAAAAACCCCCCTTTTTTTTTTTTTTTTTTTTGGGAAAAACCCAAAATTTAAAAAAAAAGGTTTTTAAATAAAATTTTAAATTTTTTTTTTTTAAAAAAATTTTTTTTTTTTTTTTTTTTTTTAAAATTTTTTTTAAGGGGGTTTTTTTTTAAAAATTTTTTTTTTTTTTTTAAAAATTTTTTTTTTTGTTTTTTGTTTTTTTTTCCCCTTTTTTTTTTAAATTTCAAAAAGGGGGAAAAAAAAAAAAAAAAAAAAATTTTTTTAAATTTAAAAATTAAAAAAAAATTAAAAAAAAAAAACCCAAAAATTTTTGGTTTAAAAAAAAAATTTTTTTTTTTTTAAAAAAATTTTTTTTTTTAAAATTTTTTTTCCCAAAATTTTTTTAAAAATTTTTTTTTTTTTTAAAAAATTTTAAAAAAAAATTTTTAAAAAAACCCTTTTTCCTTTTTTTTCCCCTTTTTAAAAATTTTTTCCAAAAAAAAATTTAAACCCCCGGGGAAAAAAAAAAAAATTTTAAAAATGGCCCTTTTTTTAAAAAAAAAAGGTTTTTTCCCGGGTTTTTAAATTTTTTTTTGGTTTTTTTTTTTTCCCTTTAAAATTTTTTTAAAAAAAACCTTTTAAAAGGGAAAAAAAAGGGGTTTTTTAAAAAAAATTTTTAAAAATTTCCTTTTTAAAAAAAGGAAAATTTTTCCCTTTAAAAAAACAAATGAAAAAAAAAAAAAAAAAATTTTTTTTTTCCTTTTTAAAATTTTTAAACCAAAAAAAAAAAAAAAAATTTTTTTAAAGGGGGTTCCAAAGGGTTAAATTTTAAATTTGGGTTAAATTTTTTTTTTTTTAAAAAAATTTTTTAAAAAAAAAAAAAAATTTAAAATTTTTAAATTCCCTTTAATTTAATTTTAAAAAAATTTTTTTTAAAAAAAAGGGGGGGGGAAAAAAAAAAAAAAAAAAAAAAATTTTTTAAAAAAAAAAAAATTAAATTTTAATTTTTTTTAAAAAAAAAAGGGGGGCTTAAAAAAAATTTAAAATTTTTTTAAAAAAATTAAAAAAAAAAAGGAAAAAAAAAAAAAAAAAATTTTTTTAAAAATTTTATTTTTTTTTTTTTTTTAAAAAATTTTAAAAATAAATTTTTTAATTTTAAAAAAAATTTTTTTTTAAAAAAAAATTTTTTTTTAAAAAAAATTTTTTTTTTTTTGGGAAAAAAAAAAAATTAATTTTTAAATTTAAAACAAAAAAGGGGGTTTTTTTTTTAAAAATTTTAAAAATTGGGTTTTTTTGGGGGTTAAATTTTTTTTGGGGGTTTTTTTTTTTTTTTTTTTAAATTTTTTGTTTTTTTTTTTAGCCCTTTTTTTTTTTAAAAAAAAGGGTTTTTTCTTGGGAAATTTTTCCCCCTTTTTAAAAAAAAAAAAATTTTTTTTTTCCTTTTTCTTTTTAAATTTTTTTTTTTAAAAATTAATTTTTTTTTTTTTTGTTTTTTAAAAACCCTTTTTTTTTAAAAAATTTAAAAAAATTTTTTTTAAAAAATAATTTAATAATTTTAAAAAAAAATTTTTTTTTTTAAAAAAAAAAAATTTTTTTTTTTAAAATTAAAAAAAAAAACAAATAAAAAAAAAAATTTTAAAAAGAAACCAAAAATTTTTTAAATTTTTTAAAAATTTTTTTTTTTTTTTTTAAAAAAAAATTTTTTTTAAAAAAATTTTTTTAAAGAATTTTTTGGTTTTTAAAAGGAAAAAAAAAAGGGTTTTAAAAATTTTTAAAAAGGGTTTCCAAAAACAAATTTAAAAAAAAACCCAAAAATTTAAAGGATTTAAAGGGTTTTTTTTTAAAAAATTAAAATTTTTTTTTTTCCCTTTTTTTTTTAAAAAATTTTTTTTTTTAAAAAATTTATTTTTAAACCTTTTTTTTTTAAATTTAAAAAAAAATTTTTTTTAATTTTAAAAAAAACCCCATTGGGGTTTTTTTTTTTTTTTAAAAAGGGGGGGGAAAAAAAAATTTTTTTTTTTTTTTTTTTTTTTTTTTTTTTTTTTTAAAAAATTTATTTTTTTTTTTAAAGGAAAGGGTTTTTTTTTTTAAAAAAAAAATTTTTTTTTTTTAAAAAAATTTTAAAAAATTTTTAAAAAAAAGGGCCCCTTTTAAAATTTTTTTTTTGGGTTTAAAAAAAAAGGCCCCCAAAAAACCCCCTTTAAATTTTTTTTTTTAAAAAAAAAAAATTTTTTTTTAATTTTTAAACCCAAAAAAAGGGAAAAAAAAAAACCCAAAAAAATTTAAAAAAGGAAAAAAAAAAATTTTTTTTTTAAAAATTTAAAAATTTTTTTGGGTTTTTTTTTTTTTTTTTAAAAATAAAAAAGGGGGAAAAAGGGAAAGGGAAAAAGGCCCTTTTAAAATTAAAAATTTTTTTTTTAAAAAAATTTTTTTTTTAAAAAAAATTTTAAAAATTTAAATTAAAAAAAAGGGAAAAAAAAAAAAAAATTTTAAAAAAAAAAAAAAAAAAAAATTTTTTTTAAAATTTCCAAAAAATTTTTTAAAAAAAAAAAAAATTTCCAAAATTTTAATTTTTTTTTCAAAAAATTTTTTTTAAAAAAAAAAAAAAAAAAAAAAAAACCCCAAGTTTAAAAGGGCCCCTTTTAATTTAAATTTTTTTTTTAAAAAAATTTAAAAATTTAACCCAAATTTTTTTATTTTTTTTTTTTTTTTTTCCCCCCAAAAAAAATTTTTTTTTAAAAAGTTTTTTAAAAATCAAAAAAAAATTTTTTTTTTTTTCCCTTTTTTGGGTTTTTAAATTTTTTTTTTTTTTTTTTTAAAAAAAAAAAAAAATTTTTTTTTAAAAACGCAAAAATTTTTTTCCCGGGTTTTTTTTAAAAAATTTTTTTTTCCGGGGTTTGTTTTTTTTAAAAAAAAAAAAAAAATAAAAATTTTTTGGGGAAAAGGGGTTTTTTTTAAAAAAAAACCCCCAATAAAAAAAAAATTTTTAAAAAAAAATTTAATTTTAAAATTTTATTTTTTTTTTTTTTTAAAAAAATCCAAAAAAAAAAAATTTTTAAATTAAAAAAAATTTTTAAAAAAAAAAAAATTTTTTTTAAAAATTTAAATTTTAAAAAATTTTTTTTTTTTTAAAAAAAATTTTTTTGGGTTTTTTTTTTTTTTAAAAAAAAAAAAAATTTTTAAAAAAATTTTAAAATTTTTTTATTTATTAAAAAAAAAAAATTTTTAAAATTTTTTTTTTCCCCAAAAAAAAAACAAATTTTTAAAAAATTTTTTTGGCCCAAAAAGAAACCTTTTTTTAATTTTTTTTTTTTTTAAAAATTTTATTTTAAAAATTAATTTCTTTGGAAAAAAATTTTAAAAATTAAAAATTTTAAAAAATTTTTCCCCTTTTTTTTAAAAATTTTAAATTTTTTAAAAAAATTTTTTTTTTTTTTTTTTCCATTTCCCTTTTTTTTTAAAAAAAAAATTTTGGTTTGGGAATTTTTTAAATTTTTAAAAAAATTTTTTAAAAAAAAAAAAAAAAGTTTTTTCCTTAAAAAATTTGGTTTGGGTTTAAAAAAACCCAAAAAATTTGGGGTTTTTTAAAAAAATTTTTTTTTTTAAATTTTTTTTAAAATTTTTTAATTTAAAATTTTTTTTTTTTAAAAACCAAAAAAATTTTTTAAAATTTTAAAAAAAATTTTTTAAAAAAAAAAAAAAAAAAAACCAAAATTAAAAAAAAAATTTCCCCCAAAAAAATTTAAAATTTTTTTAAAAAAATTTTTTTTTTTTAAAAAAAAAAATTTTAAATTTTTTTAAAAATTTAAAATTTTTAAAAAAATTTTTAAAATTTTTTTTAAAAATTTTAAAAAAGGGAACCTTTAAATTGGCCCTTTGAACTTTTTTTTTGGGGGGGGTTTTTTTTTTTAAAAATTTTAAAAAACAAATTTTTAAAATTTAAAACAAAAAATTGGTTTTTTAAAATTTAAAAATTTTAAAAAATTTTGGGGAAAACCCAAAAGGTTTAAAAAATTTTCACCAAAAAAAATTTTTTTTTTTTTAAAAAGGAATTTTTTTGGGAAATGGCCTTAAAATTTTTTTTTTTTAAAAAAAAATTTAAAAAAGGTTTTAAAAATTTTTTAAAACCCCCAAAAAAAAATTTTTAAAAAAAAAAAAATTTTTTTTAAAAAAAACCCAAAAAAAAAAAAAAAAAAAACCGATTTTTTTTTTTTGGGAAAAGGTTTTAAAAATTAAAAAAAAAAAGGGGGAAAACCCCCAAAAAACCCCGGCCTTTTTTTTTTTTTTTTTCCCCCAAAAAAAAAAAAAAAAAAAAAAGGAAATTTTAAAAAATTTAAAAAAAATTTTTAAAAAAAAAAAAAATTAAACTTTTTAAAAAATTTTTTTTAAAGGTTTTTTTTTTAAAATTTAAAAAATTTTTTTTTAAATTTAAATTTTTAAATTTTTCTTAACAAAATTAAACCCAATTTTTCCCTTTTTAAATTTTTAAATTTTTTTTTTTTTATTTTCTTTAAAAAAAAAAAAAAAAAGCCAAAAAAAAAAAGGGGGGTTTTAACCTTTTTTTAAAAAAATTTTTTTTTTAAAGAAAAATTTAATTTTTAAAAAAAATTTTAATTAAAATTTTTAAAAAAAAAAACCCAAAAACCAAAAAAAAATTTTTTTAAACCCTTTTTAATTAAAAGGGAAAACCCAAAAAAAAAGGTAACCAATTTTTTTTTTTTTAAAAAAAAAGGGGAAAAAAGGGGTTTTTAAAAAAAAAATTTTTTTAAAAAATTTTTTTTTTTTTTTAAAAAAAAAAAAAATTTTTTTTTTTGGAAACCCTTTTTTTTAAAAAATTTTTTTTTTAAAATTTTTTTTTTTTTTTTTAAAACCCCCCTTTTTTTTAAAAGGTTTTTAAATTGGGGTTTTTAAAAAAACCCTTTTTAATTTTTTAAAATTTAATTTTTAAAAATTTTTTCCCCCAAAAAAAAAAAAACCCCCCCCAAAAAAAAAAAAAGGGGGAAAAAAAAAAAAAAACCCCAAAAAAAAAAAAAAAATTTTTTTAAATTTTTTTAAAAATGGAAATTTTAAATTAAAAAATTTTTTTTTTGGTTGGAAAAGGGTTTTTTTTTTTTAAAAAACCAAATTTTTTAAAAATTTTTTTTGGGAAAATTTTTTAATTTTTTTTCCAAATTTTAAAAATTTTTTTAATTTTTAAATTGCCAAAAAACCCCTTTTTAAAAAGGGGTTTTTTAATCCTTTTTTTAAAAATTTTTTTCCCCCTTTTTTCCTTTTGGGTTTTTTTGAAAATTTTTTTTTTTTTTTGGGAAAAAATTTTTTTAAAAAAAATTTGAAGGTTTTTAAATTTAAAAATTTAAAGGTTTTTTAAAAACCAATTTTTTTTTAAAAATTTTAAAATTAAATAAATTAACCCAAAAAATTTTTTTGGGTTTTTTTCTTTTTAATTTTAAAAAAAATTTTTAAAAAAGGGTTTTTTTCCCTTTTTTTTTAAAAAAAAAAGGATTTAAAAAAATTAAAAAATTTTTTTTTTCCCCTTTTTTGGGGTTTTTTAAAAAAAAAAATTTTTTTTTTTTAAAAAAAATTTTGGGTTTTTAAAATTTTTTAAAAAAAAATTTAAAAAAAATTTAAAAAAA
>CM029608.1:46243279-46275075 GCA_017311375.1 Mytilus coruscus
AAATTTAAAATTTAAAAAACCAAAAAAAAATTTTAAAAAATTTTTTAAAAAAAAAAAAAATTTTTGGGGGTTTTTTTCCCCCTTTTTTTTTCCTTTTAAAACCTTCGGGTTAAAAAAAAATTTTTTTAAAATTTTTTTTTAAATTTTTTTGGGAAAAAAATTTTATTTTTTTTTAAATTAAAATTTTAAAAATTTTTTTTTTGGGGGTTTTTTGGGAAAATTTTTTTTTTTTTTTTTCCCAAAATTTTTTTTCCTTTTTTTCCCAAAAAAAAAAATTTTTTTTTTTTTAAAAAAAGGGTTTTCCCCAAAAAAAGGGGGAATTTTTTTTTTTTTTGGGGTTTTTAATTTCCTTTTAAAATTTTTTTTGGGGGGGCCTTTCCTTTTTTAAAAAAAAATTTTTTTTTTTTTTTTAAAAAAAAAAATTTTTGGGTGAAAAAAGGGGGGCCCCCAAATTTAAAAAATTTTTTTTTGGGAAATTTTTTTAAAATTTTTTTTTTTGGGAAAAATTTCCCCAAAAAAACCCTTTGGTTTTGGGAATTTTAAACCTTTTTTTGGGGAAAAAAACCAAAAAAAAGGAAAAAAAAAAAAAAAAAAAATTTTTCCCTTTAAAAAAACCCGGAAATTTTTTAAAAAAAATTTTTTAAAAATTTTTTTTAAATTAATTTTTTTTTTTAAAATGGAAATTTTTAAAATTTCCAAATTTTTCCCCAATTAATTTTTAAAAAAAAAAAAAATTTGGAATAAAGAAACATAATCGGCAACGGACTGTAGATACACGTTTTTGTTAACATGCGTTTCATTTTCATAAATTGATAAAATAACATGAATAATAACTGTTAAAATATTTGTATATAACCATATGAAATTCTGATAATTATTCGTTAATGGGTAGGCAATTATAAGATATTGATGACTGTAAACTGATGAGAGTACAGCCGTAAAGATTACAATGATGAAAAATCTCGATAGCTTTCGAAAATATCCACGCTATGATTTCGCGCCATTTGTCTTTTGACAGTTACTTGCTGTGTCTGACTGAAGTAACGTAAGTATATATTTTGAAAACATTTTGACAGTTTCGATTGATATACATGTACATTCCTTACTTTACAAAAGTGTTTGTTTGATATGTGAACTGGTTGAATGATCATTAACTGTATATCCGACGACTTTCACAAGAAAGGGTTTTGGTTATAGTACAACTGTTCGATGCAGGACGTGACGGCCATACTGCCATGACGTCCATAGGATGAAACGGCCATACCCCGAAAAGATGAAACGGCCATAGGACAAAAACGGCCATACTTTGTAAAGACGTATCGTCCATGGTTTTTTTTTTTTTTTTATATAGATGTTATATATGAATTATTTTGAAACTTATAGATGGTTATTATAACTTTTAAATAAACTTTACTGTTTTTATATTATTTATCATGTTTAATTTTGTTATATCATTTGTTTACTCATTATATATATATCATAAATGAATGTGTTTAATCTAATAAAATATTAAAATATCATATTGTTTTCTAAATGAGTTTTGAAATATAAAACAAGGTAATCAAGTAATGATTAAGTTTGAAATTTAAGAAGATTGTTGATTGCTTATTATTACTTCTTTGATAAACACAAGTATAAATTATGCTTTTGTCAAGAAATTGTAAAGGAAATACAATTCAAGATCACTATAAAACACAACACCCAAGCTGAGTTCAAGCGGAGTGCAAACATACATTTGGTAGTGAAATTCTTGTAAAATACAAGCTGTTTGAGCAGTCTTTTGATGTACCGACCTTGCTTTATAAAAGTAACCAGAAATGTCGGTGGCACTCATTTGGAAAATTGCTGTTCATCATGTCGTACCCTTGTGTGCTATGTGACCAGCAAGTCCGACCAAGACAACATGCTCTCAATGTGAGGATTGTGATAAATGGCAACACAGGCTTTGCAGTACAGGTATTTACAAATTTATTATTAATTTAGTTTTTCCTTTGAATCATATTTCGTACTTTCGGTCATATATAAGATACATTTTTTTAGGATGGTAAAGTTAAAGTTATACTATCATCATATTTGAGTTTTATAAATATTAACATTAAAATTGTTTCGTTTTATTCAAATTTTTATTAATTATTGTGTTTATTTTAGGGTGGCATAGGCGTTTCAATGGCAAGGCTGCCCACAACCACCTCCATTTCTACAAGATTGTGCCAGCCTTCCAACAAGAAGCCAAGACCGTGTCCATCACACAGCAGCTTGTGAGTGAACAGCAGCTCAGCCGATATCAACGAGACACATACAAGCAGCTTCAAGGCCGTCTAACTTCACTGTGGGACCAGTACGAGGAAGACAGTATCAGAACACCAGACTTTCTCCGTTCCGTAGGCCATCTGTATGCACCCACTGTTCCACAACCAGAGACCCTCCCAGAGTCCGACTCTGAAGATTCCGACTACGAATCTATTAAGTGTTAATTGTAGTGACTTGATGAACTTATTGGTTGTGCTTATTATGTGTAAAGTGTTTTGTTAAAATAGTAACTTTAATGAGTTCATGAAGTAAATAATCATAATATAGTATATTTTGGTATGTTTAGTGCTTTTGTTTCAGTTGTGACTTTTATAACTGCATGTTTATGTTGTGACTTTCATAACTGCATGTTTATGTATTTTAGTGCTTTACGATATAGGTTATATGTGTGAATGTGAACATAAATGTTTGAATATTGGGTGAAATGTGTATGCAGTGGAATAAATGAATGAGTGACATGAGCATATGAGAGAAAAGTATGAGATTGTTAATTTAAAAATGTATATAAGATGAATGTTCAATGGCATATGTATATAAGTATGTTCTTACATTTCGATGTGTTTGATTTTCTACATGCCTGAACAAAAGAATAATATATATGAGTGTTTTGTGTATGTATGATGTATGATGTATGGTTTATATGTTTGTTGTATATTTGTTTATCAGTATGACTGAATGAATAAATAAAATATATTAAACAAAAATATTATCTTTTGTTTCTTATACCAGAGTATATTGGTATGATTGTCCATAATACAATTCTCCATCAACAAATGCACAAAATGGGAACATTTAAATTGTCAACAAATAATATTCAACACAATGAACAAACTTAAGCAAAAAGAACATTCAGTATGATAAAAATGAAACTGGTCATCTTTTATCATGTTATTAGGCTGCACATTCCTGTCAGATATTACGGGTAATTTGTTATGTTATTGGAAAATTCTACAGTAGTCTCCGTCTTGGAAAGATGTTCAGCAAATGGAATGTCTCTAAACTATAAGAAAGAAAACAAAAAAATACAGAATTATTAAACTGTGTGTCTGGTGATCATGACAAATATAGCTCGAACTTGATGAATTGCCTTCCTTAGAGTTAACCTTAACACTGAGTCCTGTTTTAAATTTCACCAAGACTGAGATTGAGAAGATTTTTATTGTTTAGAATAATATATTTTTTACAGATATAATAAAAAGATCTGTAACATGTGCTTGTATTTATATATCGTCATCGACAGCGACAGTCAACATTCCTACAGTTTTCACTTCATATAAAATTAGATGCCTTAATATCACATTACAATAAAAATGATTCTTCAGAAATTGTTTATAACTGATAATGAAGAAATAATCAATATACTTACATAATATGGCCCCAACAAGTTGTAAACACGAGTGATGATGATCAAGCAAAGATAACTCTTACAAGAATAAATAAGATCTCTTGTACAGAAAAATACTACAAAATCATATTGATGTTATTATTATGAATAAATACTTATTTTATTATTATATTTTATGTTATAACCTCAATAAAAAAAATTTTAAAGTGTGGACGATACGTCTCACAATGTGTGGCCGATATGTCCCATGGACGATGTGACGGTATGGCCGACACATCCTATGGCCGTCATGGAAGTATGGCCGTCGCGTCTCGAAAGCCAACTGTTCATTGAAATTCCTTTTCTTCGACATTTAAAACAAAATAATCTAAGACGAGAAGCTGATCAATTTCAAGCATTAATGGTATAAAATTTAGCCTTAGCATCAAAATTTCGTCCACTATTTTAGACAGTTAACCTTACATTCTCTCTACATTGTGTCCGAAGTTATTAGAGTTTAGACCAAAATAACCTTTGATAACAAAAAGCTCTGCAATAGCAGAAAAACCATAAAACAACTAGTTATAAATTTCATACAATCAAAGAGCTATTCTCGACTTATCACTTACGCTTAGAGTCGAAGCTATCTGACCAACACGGACCTAATTAATAGCCAAATCAGTCGAAGGTAAACCTGTCTGATGGAGTTGAAACCTTAGTTTCTTTATAAAGTCAAAATTTGTGGACAAAATGAAGGAATTTCAGAATCAAAAGTCGCTTCGCCAGAATGATTCTTACGTCTTCAGTTTCATATGTGTAAGATCCATAATTCATTCCAATCTAAAACAACAATTTATTGCTTAGGTCTGAAAACGAATGCTCGAGGACGGATGACATTCTTTTTGATTTTTTGGGGGGTAAAACAAGTTTTTTCACTACGAATAAATTTTAAATATACTGTTAAATTAATATTCTCCAAAACAATTGATTGATAGGATTTTTTTTTTTATATTTTGTTGGAAAGTTGGGCTATAAATGATAAAATTTAGTTCTGGTGATCAAATTTTATTCTATCAGATTCCAGGTTACTCTTAATGTCGGATAACTAATGGTGCTGTATATGTTATAAAACTTAATGCTCAGCTTCGAATTCTCAGTACTATTACCTCATATCACAAACTAGATATTAAGATCAAATATAACTAATTTCATCTGATCTACTGCTTGTTATCCCATATATGCAATTTATTACAAATAAATTAAAATATTAATATTTTCCGTGTTTGGTTTCAATCAGATATTAATCAAAATTGATAATTGAATAAATGGGGTCATTTGTATAGTGCAATGACAGATTCAAAAGGGACACATAAATCAAAGAATAAGCATATTTCTTACTGAATAAATAAGAATGACCAAAAGAATTACAGAACAAAGAAATGAAGACCACCCCCTCGTTGCCCCCAATCCAGACCCTCACTTTGACGGATAGTTTTGTTTAAAATATTTTACTGTTTTGTCCTAAAAAAAAAAAAAAGGATAGTAATAAAATTTTGTTCAAAGTGTTGTTAATATATGTAATGGACAATATATACCATGTACTCTCAGCCGACGTCGTAATTTAATTTCAATGAAAGAAAGAACTTTAAAGCTTTCCTCCTGTGCAATATGATATTGAACTCGTTCGTTAGTCAGAATAATTTTCAGGAATACTTGCATAATTCTTTAATGATCTTTAATCGTACTAAATTCTGTATTAAATTTATATCTATAATAAAAGTATCATATATCTTGAATATAGAAAACGGGCTAAAATTCTTGACTTGCATTAATTTATATTGATATAAAACATCGTCATAATTCGCCATCCGTAATAATTATTTAAAATGTTTATTTGGCATGCCATACTCGATAAAAGTGCGGACGAAAGAAAGCACTCTTCTGTTTTACGATACACTTACGATGATACACAGCACGTAACTTGCGATCAACTTAGTAGTCCTTTACGATGCCTTTATGAAACACACGTAACGGGAACGTAGAACCACACGTAAACGGATCGTAAACTGATACGATGATCGTAAGTTAGAAGGCTTTGTGAAACGGTGGCCAGGTGTTTAGTGTACGGTGACTTGTATCGGCTCACACTACATGTATCAGACAAATTAACAAAAAAACTAATTGCCAACCCAATCAAGGATGTCCACCTCGGCTTTAAATCACATGTTACAGTCGTTTGAAAGTTACCTGTGTATATTTAGTTCTAACTTTTAATTTTAAAAATGCATGCATATGCACAAGCTGTACATGTTTGCACATTTTATTTTTACAAATTACCAAATTATTTCAACTGTCTTCTAGAATGTACTTTTAAGGATTATGATACAATGTAAAAGGGGTTACAATAGTCAGTTTTAAAACATGCTATCGTGTTACCATTAAAAATACAAACTACAAGAACTGCACATAAGTTTATAAAATATTTCAGACTGTCTGGCGGAAGAGTAAAATTGATGTTTGGTTTAACGTAAACAGAAACATAAGTTCATCAATGTTATCATTTATTATACATAACCGCTTGCAGTGACATCTTATTCAAAATATTAATAAGGAGATGTTGTATGATGCCAATAAGACAAATTTCAATCAGAGTTCCAAAGACAAATATATCAGCAATTATATCCTTCAACCAATACAGACATGTACAGACCGAATAAACTGTCTCTTTTGTGTTTATATACTTGTCATTTCATATTTAATTTGTCCACCGACCAGAGGAGGGACGACATTCTGCATACGGCACGCATATTGGACTTGTATTATCGATCGGTCGCCGTCACCCGGACAGTGGAAATTTGTTGGATGATATTATACACATAAGCAATAATATACAGTTGTGATGGTTATATATATACATACATGTATACAGTATTTGTCATTTTGCCATACGAATGTATCCTTTATCATACTGCTATTTCCGGGTGCTATTTGTACGGCATGGACATTATAATTGAATACTCGTTTATTAAAGTAATTTAACAAATTTTGGGCTTTTATTTTGGTAAAATTTTTTTATATCAAAATCTGTACTTACCTGTCTGAAAACATTGCAATTACCCTTGGTAACCCTTGCAATCGCTAACTTTTAAATTATCTCCTTTAACGATCTCCCGAATAGAAGATCACTTTACCTTCAGCGAAAATGGCTACAGCCTGGTCGCATTTGGTGTTAAAGCAATCGTAAATATTCTGTTATGATATTGTAACTATCATATCTATTTATTTGGCCTAATTTGTTTGTGTGGCCTAAGAATGTTTACATTATATTTTGTTATATTGTGTACAAATTATACACATTGTGTTACAACTATGCAGTTTAGAATTCACTGGAACAATCACTGATACTCATGGAATGATTAGAACTTTCTATTTCACTTACATAACGTTTCCAGAATGATCATAACAAAAGATGCGTAATTTATATTTCTAGCGTTGTCTAGAAGTTTCCGTTTGAGTATTTAAATGCAGACCTAAAAGTTAGTAAAAGATAGAGATTTGGACATAGACATAGATAGACTTAGACATCGATAGACATCAACATTCTCAGCAGTTGGATTGACACTTTTATTTACAAACTACATCATACTAGATTGTGACCAATTGGATATAATATTCTGTGGATTCCGTGAAGATTTCCGGATAAAGAAAAGATAAAATATTGGACCATATTTTGACAGTTAAGTTGACATTTCTTTTGTGTAATACTTTTGTAAACTAGTGTATAATAAATCTTGTTAAATTTTATTATTGATTTGTGTCTTTTGTTGGCTACATTAAAAGGCGATTTTCTGACATAACAGAAATTGGGGCTCGTGTTCGGGATAACGTAAATATCTCAATGAAAATTTTTAGTATATTTTATTAGAATTAGCCAACAAAGTTCTACAATATGGCATTTGATGCCGGTTTTTTTGAAAACGCCAGACCTGGAGAAGTTTGATAATTTAAAGAAAGAAGAATTAGTGTTGCTTGCTAAACATCTGAAATTAGACTTTAGAGTATCTATGAGAAAACAAATTATAAAAAAATTGGTAATAGACAAATTAGTTGACGCAGAAATTTTAGGTGAAGAGGCTCTTGAACTCAAGGTCGAAAATGTTGACGCTATCAAATTAAAACAGCTTGAACTAGAACATGAACTCAAAATAAAACAATTGGAAAAAGAAGAAAGACAGGTAGAACTCGAAATGAAGGAAAGGTTAGAGATGGAGAAGAAAGAAAAAGAGGAAAGGTTAGAGATGGAGAAGAAAGAAAAGAAGAAAGGTTAGAAATAGAGAAAAAGAAAAATAAAAATAAAGTGAATTTAAATTAAACAGGCAGAACTTGAAATGAGGGAAAGGTTAGAGATTGAGAAATGAAAATTGAAATGGCAAAAGATGAAAGCAACACTAAATTCCAATCAAAATCAGAACATTTTAATTTTGATGCAGCAAAAAACATACGTTTGGTTCCCAAATTTTGTGAAAAAACAGTTGATAAATTTTTTCCACAGTTTGAGAAAATTGCTCAAAATTTGAAATGGTCGAAACTTTTTTGGACTACAATGCTGCAAAGTGTTTTTGAGGGCAAGGCCGCTGAAATTTACTCAGCACTTTCATCAGAAAATAGTTCTGATTATGACACGGTTAAAAAAGAGGTTTTGAAAGCTTATGAGCTAGTGCCAGAAGCATATAGACAGAAATTTAGGTCTTATAAAAAGTTTGATTCACAAACCTATGTTGAATTTGCTAGGGAAAAAGAATATCTATTTGATAAATGGCTTACGTCAAAGAAAATAAAGATGCAGCTGTTATATCGGATACTTATACTCTTTCACATAAAAGAAGTGTCAAAGGTCAAAATTTTAATACTTCGAGTGGAAATTACAAGAATCAAAGCACTGAGCGTACTGTTAGTAAGCCTGTTGCACAGAATAAGAGTCAGTCTAGTTATAATATGTCTAGTCCAAAATTTGATACTTTTGAGAAGAAGTCACTGACTTGTGCTTATTGTAAGAAGAATGGTCACCTGATGGCTGATTGTTTTAGACTCAGAAGAAGAATGAAAGAGATAATAAGCCCAAGACCAGTGTTTGTACGACACCCCGTGTTACCAATACGTTGGAATGTCCTGAGTCGGGCTTTTAAGTCCAGTTTTGTGATTACATGGAGGATTATAAACCTTTTATGTCTGATGGGTTTGTTTCTATTGTTGATAATACTACCCTCAGCCTATTAAGATTTTACGGGACACTGGAGCTTCTCAGTCTTTATTGTTAGAAGGTGTGTTGCCTTTGTCCGAGGAGACTTCTGTTGGTGCCCCGTTTTGTTACAAGGTGTGGAGTTAGGTTGTATAGATGTTCACCTCCATCGTATTTATCTGAAGTCAGATTTGATAACTGGACCAGTTGTTGTGGGTGTTCGTCCTAATCTCCCTGTTCAGGGTGTTTCATTATTGCTAGGAAATGATCTAGCTAGAACAAAGTGGTTGCTGAACCAATTGTTACCAGTGAACCGGTGGTGGATGTTAAATCACCTGAAGATGATGCTGAACTGTATCCAGCTTGTGTCGTTACTAGGGCGATGGCTAGAAAACAGCAAAATGAGGATTTGCAAGAAGACCAGTTTGATTACATGGACCTTTCTGACACCTTTCTAGCTAACATTGAAGGTCCCGGTAGCCCAGAGAAGGCCGTCATAAGACCACCTAGTATTAGCAAGAATGTAATTATGCTTGGCCAGACGTAAACAGCCATTCATTAGACCGAAGGAAATTTGTCGAAGAACAAAATAAAGACCCTGAGGTTCTTCAACTCTGCAAGAGGGCTCAACCACAGGAAGAAGCAGACAAAGTGGCCGAATGCTATTACCATCAAGACGGCATTTTAATGAGAAAGTGGAGTCCTGATGCTACCCCAGAGGAGGAATGGAGAGTGGTATACCAAGTGTTGGTGCTAAAGTTTATAGGCAAGACATTGGTCTTGCTCATTACACCCTTGGCTGGACACTTAGGTATTAGGAAGACTTGCCTTAAGATCTTGCAGCATTTCTATTGGCCAAGACTTAGAAATGATGTCGCAGAATACTGCAAATCATGCCATATATGCCAGGTTGTTTGTAAACCTAACCAGAAAATAACACCAGCACCACTTCTGCCTATTCCAGCCTTTGAAGAACCTTTCAGCCGAGTACTCATTGATTGTGTTGGACCTTACCGAAGACCAAGACTGAAATGCGTATTTATTGACGATCATGTACCTCCACTGTTTTCCTCAGGCTATTCCGTTAAGGAATATCAAGACACTTACTATTGTCAAAGTCTGATCAATTTTTCACGCTAGTAGGACTTCCAAAGTCTATACAGTCCGACCAGGGTTCAAATTTCATGTCGGGTTTATTTCAGCAAGTCGTACCAGTTAGGGATTACTCAGTATAGGTCAAGTGCTTATCATCCAGAATCTGAAGGTGCCTTAGAACGTTTTCATCAAACATTGAAGAACATGATCAGAACTTTTGTCTTCAATTTGACAGGGATTGGGATGATGGTGTTCACTTTTACTTTTGCGGTCCGAGAGGCTGTTCAAGAACTTTGGTTTTAGTCCTTTGAGTTGGTATTTGGTCACACTGTAAGGGACCTTTAAAATTGATTAAGGAAAAATGGCTTACTGAACACACTGACTTGAATCTTCTAGACTATGTATCTAGATTTAAAGAAAAATTGCTTGTCAAATTGCTCAGAACAATTTAAAACTGTTCAGAATAAGATGAAAATATGGTATGATAGAGATGCCAGGGACAGATTTTTGAGCCTGGTGATAAGGTACTTGTATTTTGCCAGTCCCTGGACATCCATTACAAGCTAAATATTGTGGTCCTTTTACCATAGAGAGTAAAATTAATGATTTGAATTATATTGTAAAACACCAGGTCGGCGTAAACAAAATAGAGTGTGTCACATTAATATGTTAAAACCATATTTTGAGCGTACTAATGAAGGTGAGAGTAAACCAGTTGCCACTTTAGCCATGGTTAAATTGGAGAACAATCATGACAAACCAGATGTAATTGAACCACCTTTAGTTCTAAAACTATGGAAGAGACAGTTAGATTGAAAATTCAGAAATTTTGTCAAATTTAGATTCAAAACTTGCACATCTGTCTTTTGAGCGTAGAGAAAATTAAAAGCTTTGGTATTTTCTTTTAAAATCTTTTTCCAGATGTGCCAAATAAAACCACTGCTGTTTGTCATGATGTCGATGTAGGTGATGCTTCTCCATTAAGCAACATCCTTACCGGCTCAATCCACTCAAACTTGAATTTATGAGACAAGAAATTAAAAATATGCTTGACAATGATATTATTGAGCCGAGTAACAGTGAATGGAGCTCCTTGTCTGCTTGTGCCCAAACCAGATAAAACCTTTCGTTTCGTAACTGATTTCAGAAAAGTAAATTCTGTTTCAAAATCTGATTCCTATCCGATTCCAAGGATAGACGATTGCATTGATAATATTGGGCAAGCAAAATTTGTGAGCAAATTTGATTTATTGAAAGGTTACTGGCAAGTCCCATTGACACAAAGAGCTCGAGAAATATCAGCTTTTGTCACACCAGATGGCTTATTTCAATATACTGTAATGCCGTTTAAAAAGTGCTCCAGCTACATTTCAAAGAATGATCAATAATGTTATAAAAGATTTAGATTGTTGTTATGCTTATATTGATGATCTTATTGTATGTAGTGATAGCTGGGAAGAACATTTAACACATTTATATGATACTTTTGATAGATTGTCACAATCAAATTTGACTGTTAATCTTGGTAAAAGTGAATTTTGCCAGGCCACTGTTGATTATTTAGGGCATACAGTTGGCCAAGGTCAAGTGAAACCTATTACGGCTAAAGTGGATGCAATTACTAAATTTCCTCCTCCTACAAATAAAAAACAACTTATGAGATATTTAGGCATGATTGGTTTTTACAGAAAATTTTGTTCAAATTTTGCTACTGTTGTTCAACCATTGACTCATCTTTTACGGAAAGACTCTAAATTCATCTGGAGTGAAAATTGTCAAAACGCTTTTGAAAAAAGCAAATCACTTTAATTAATAGTCCAGTTCTGATCACTCCAGACTATGAAAACAATTTAAACTTGTTGTTGATGCAAGCGATGTAGGAGTTGGAGCTGTTTTATATCAAGAGACAGATGATAATGTTGAGAAACCTATCATATTTTTTTAAGAAATTAGATAAACATCAGAAAAATTATTCAAATATTGAAAAGAGTGTTTTGCACTGTTGTCTGCACTTCAACATTTTGATGTATATTTAAATCTCACTGTGCATCCTATTCTTGTTTATACTGATCATAATCCTCTCACCTTCATACATAAAATGAGAAACAAGAACCAGAGATTGACTAGGTGGAGTTTATTGTTACAGGAATATGATTTTATTGTAAAACATATTAAAGGTAAAGATAATGTAATAGCAGATGCTTTATCTAGAACTTATTAAAACACTGTATATACTAAGTATTTTGTACATATTATTCATGAAAAGTTTTGTTACATTCAAACTTTTTTAAGGGGAGTGTTATTATATTGTAACTATCATATCTATTTAGTTGGCCTAATTTGTTTTGTGTGGCCTTAGAATGTTTACATTATATTTTGTTATATTGTGTACAAATTATACACTTTGTGTTACAACTATGCACAACCTTTTCATGATAAAGAATTTTCTCTATTTAGTGAAGGAGCACCAGGATCTACTGATCCAAATGGAACAATTTTCTGCATAAATTAACAGCCAAATTGAAAATAAATTGTTCAGAGGAAACTGAAGTAGATTCATTCAAAACTTTATTTGCCTTCAAGACTAAATCCTAACAATTCAGATAAAGCAACTCATTTGAAATTACCTTTAGAGGGTACTACAATTGAAGTTTTCAAGAATGTTGAAGCTATGTCTGGTAAGGTTAAAAATAGGTCAGTTCGCCTTAGAGATGATAAGGCTTTTATGGTGTCGAAAAAGATTTCACAGATTTTTGTTCTCCGCCCAGGCTTGATGATAATATAGAGGAGGTTTGTCTTCCACTATGGGCAATAAAAAAGGTTTTGTAGACCGTAAAAGTTTTCACACTTTACCTTCCTTCCATAAGGAAATGGATGCTGAATTTAAAAAGTT
The DNA here is from genome assembly GCA_017311375.1 of Mytilus coruscus. Classification (NCBI taxonomy): domain Eukaryota; kingdom Metazoa; phylum Mollusca; class Bivalvia; order Mytilida; family Mytilidae; genus Mytilus; species Mytilus coruscus. The sequence goes on from CM029608.1 coordinate 46,256,141, forward strand.
GACAACTCAGCTTGGACATTGTTAAGAAGTGTTTCATATGGCTCTTTAATAGCAAGCTATATTGATGTTGCAGATTCAGAGGATGACAGGGTAGAAGCATGTTCAGCTTTAGTAGCCTGTTTCAAATCAATGGCAGATATGACTTCACGTATAATTGCTAATTCTGTAATAAACAGAAGGAAAATTTTCTTGAAAATGTAGATTTCAGTAGCAAAGCCACATCAGCTAAATTGTTGAACTTACCTTTGAATGGCGCACAACTTTTGGTGGTAAATATTTTGATACTTTGCATTCCTCTGCTGAAAATATAAGAGATGCTAAAGAAACACAAAACGTTTATCGTTCTTCATTTGTTCCTTGAGGGCAAAGATTTGATGAAGGATCTAGAAAAAGAAAGTATCAAGAATCTTCTAATGTAACCTATGTCAAACCTGCAAAAACTTCAAGATATGATAAGCAGGATTTTAATGACCGTCGTGGCACTGACACTTCGTCTAATTTTCGTGCCTTGCTAGCAAAACAAGGAGGAAAAGGATCTTTTTATGGAAAATTCCTCCCAGAAAAATTTCAAGAGATAAGCAATTATTTGTCTGCAAGTCTCCAGGTAGGAGCTCGTTTGTTACATTACCACAGTCAGTGGGTTCAAATAACTCAAGACAAGTTAGTACTTCAGATAGTGAAGAACGGTTTAATTTTAGATTTTGTAAGTCTTCCAGCTTTTACAGGAGTAAAAGAGACAGTTGTACCCAGAGGAGGTGCAAAAGGTCTTCTATATTAGAAGAGGTAAATTCTTTGTTAAAAAACATGCTATAGAGCCTGTCCCGAAAAGTGTAGAAAATCAAGGTTTTACAGTACAATATTCATGGTACCAAAACGACAAGGAGGTCTGAGACCAATTATAAATTTAAAACCGCTGAACCAGTTTGTCACATCACTTCAAAATGGAAACCCTCCGATCTATTCTAAAAGTCTGAAAATTGGGGACTGGGCAGTAAAACTGGATTTGCAAGATGCATATTTCCATATCCCCATTCACAAGCATTACAGAAAGTTTCTCCGCTTCAGTATTTTGGGAAAAAGTATCAGTACCGAGCTCTCCTGTTCGGTCTACGATCGGCTCCAAGGATTTTCACAAAAGTGAAATAATGGCACGTGTCATTGATTACACAACTACTGGTGTCATCCTGGTCTGCCCACTTTTAATTGCAGGTTTATAAAATCATAGGGTATTTTGTTGTTTTAACAATTATAGTTTATTTCTGAATTATAGTCATATTTTTTAACCTTTATTTTACCTGTAAAATTTTATAAAAGATACTTAATTCTGCTATTAAATCAAGAAAAGAGTCAAAAATATTTTATATTTTATATTTTTTAAGCAGGAAAATGTCTTGAATTTGTCAAATATAAAAAAAATATAGACAAAATGTATACAAAAATGTTTATTTTTTGACAATTTATCAACAAATTGTTTTAATTGTTGATACATTCTGAAAAAATGTAAAACGTTAAATAATGAAACTTAAGATTAAAATAAGTGTCATTTTAATTTCTTTTGTTTATTCACCTTATTTATTTTTTTTAAATTTTAATAAATACACTGTTCTGAAATTTAATATAAAATATCCAATTAATAGTGCTTTATTTATTTCCTTATGCAATGCATGTATATATTTGATTCATATATTATATAAATTATGTTTGCAATAAAAGAAAACTTGTATTGGTGTATTTATATCATGAAAATCATTCAGAAACTAATGAATTATTAAGACACTTTATAAATGAGTGTCATTGTTTTGTCATTAGTTGTACATGTATGTTAAATGAATCAATTGAATTGATATTAAATTATTGAGAGAAAAATATTTGATTTATTTATTATTTATCTATACAAATGAAAATGGAACTACACAATGAAAAATACCTGAATATATAGAAAACACTGATAAACTATATTCCTAAGTTGGAACAGACTATACAATTGTATGCTCATTAAACCTTTTGTCTTTTTTGTTTTCTTTACTAATAGCTAATTGGTATAATTAATTGTGGGCAAACCAGGAGTAAACCCAACTACTCAGCCTTGATTATCAAATCAACAAAATTGATTGGATTATCCTTATTGCTTATGAATATCATGTTATTAGAACAGTGTTTTGAAAAAAATTGAATTATACATTTAAGTTGTTTCGGAATAGTTTCATGTTACATGTATTTAATTTACTTTATGCGGAGTGCATTTTTACGATTATGAAGGAAAAAATAAAAACCCCCTTTCAATGCATTTTAATACAGTTTCTCTTATGACCGTGACCTGTTATATATTTCTTGCAAGAAGACATATTTCTCGTATCACACTGCACGGAGTGTGATACAAAAAGCTTAATTTCGATTATTAGAAAAAATACCTAAATATGATAAATGGCAGAAACTGGGAGGAAAACGGAGATAAATTAGTATTTCAGAATTTATTTAAATTCATTCAAGGCTTGTAATACTGGACAAGAACAATTTTAATAAGAAATAAAATCTTATTATATGAGATTTGATCATATGAAAATCGTATTTTGTATAGCAAGTTCAAGAAATGTATTACTGGACAAGAATGAGTTTCTTTTTTTTTTTGCATATGGAAGCTGTCTATTAATAATATTCAACACTACCAGGGGTTAGAATAGATTTAGGGAAGGGGGGGGGGGTGAAAACGATTAAAGACTATGCAAAAACAGTCTAACTTGCGAAACCTACTTTGGTATTCTATATGACAAAAATGGTGATTCTTTTTGTAGATTTAGATCTTTGAACACAAAAATTTCTATTGAAATTGGTAGATGGCAAAATAATCAGAGAGAAAATTTTATGTGTACTTTATGTAATTCCGGTGATATTGGCAACAAGTTTCATTATGTTTTAGAATGTTCGGCAATAGACAAAAGTAGACAAACGCTGTTAAAACGGGGTTTTGATCCCCAAGGACGCCACATTTGGCAATAAATTTTATCGATATATTATTTTATTTTTCAAATGAAATACATTGAATGGAAAATTTCCGGACTTTGTGAAGATTTCTCAATTGTCTTCAATAATTACAAACAAAACGAAAAGTTTATTTAACATTTTTGCAAAAACAGTATGTTTATTATTTTTCAAAGGAAACCTTTTTTGTTTGCCAAGTTTACTTGTATTTGTTTATTACCATCACTAATCACAGTGACACTCCTATAGTTATTAAAGATCAAACGACCTTATCAACATGATAATTGGTATTGAATATGATCATCGGTCATGCATATTCCAAAAAACAGCGCGTGCCGATAAAAAAACTTGAATAACTTCTCAAATATTGAATTGATTTTATGAAAACAAAAATTATCAGATCAAAAAATAAATTATCTATCGAATGCATACCCTTAACGCACACTAAAACATTTATTACATGTCCTGAGTGCACTTTTTATGTTCTGAATGCACCCAGGAGGTCCTGAGCGGTTTGTAGACGTACCGTAGTTTTAGTGGCCGAATAAGGCTAATTCCATGACCAGGCCACCGTTTCACAAAGCCTTCGTAAGTCTACGTGTCATCGTACGTCCATCGTAAATAAATCGTAGGTTTTACAGCCGTTTCACAAAGCCGTCGTAAGTTAAGATGATCGTAAATAATACGTAAATCCTGTCGTAACTTATTACTGCTATACCCAGTCGTATCTCCATCGTAGTTTTTTGGCGAATATGAATTAAACCATTCATATCTAGTAAGATGGCAGCAGTGTTCTTTATTTTCTATCAAGAAGCCGCAAATGTTAGAAGACGAAGAAGAATCTTCAATATTAGAACTACATTTTCTTCTATTGGTCAATTTGTTTGTGCAAGCAGTAATGCAAATCTTAGGTATTTATCACTTTTAACTCATCTTATTTACTACCGGCTTCCGTCTCAACAATGTAATAAATAGGCTTTCTATCACGGCCGCGTTCTGATATCTATTTATAATTATATCACTACAGGCACAGTGGTAATCGACGAAACGTTTAAAGAAGGATGTTTTATTCCCATTAAAAGAGCCCACAATGAACATAATTATAAATACAATATATATAATTATTTTTTACTAATTATACACAAACGCAATATACAAAGTTATAATAGTATATACACATTAAAACGATACAGTTTTCACTAGATAATAATTTTTGTTTCTACTTTTTTGGAAGTAAAATAACTCCGTCTTTGGCACTCATCTACAGTCGAGAAAAATAAATAATAACTACATATTGAATATGCCCCGTGACCCGTCTGCATGCAAAAAGATAGGTTTGCTTCTGTTCCAGATCATATGAGTATTTGGTCCGTACGCGTAATTTTTCCGCGAATATGAATAGAACCATATGTAAGATGGCTGCAGTGTTCTTTATTCTTGATCAAGATGCCGCAAATGTTAGAAGGTTGGGACATAAAATATTTTATAATATTTTGTGTACAATGTAAATCTGAAATCAGTGTTTCACAAACAAACCAATTATTATTTTTTTGTAATTTCTGCCAAAAAAGAAATGTAATTTAGAATATCCAAATAAATAAAATCTGATTTGGTTAGTTTCGTGCTCAATGGAAGTTATTACGACTTTTTAGATATATAGTTCCCATTCTGTGTTTACTTTGTAGATGTATCATTCTTCACTATATATGGTTCCACCAGTTCAATTTTGAATCTATTCTGAATCATAAAAAAATGAGTTTGAATAGATCTCCAAACGGTCCATGATTCTGAACTAAGGAGTACCCAAATTACATCCATGCTTAAATTCGCAGCCTTAAAAATCGAATTACGGATAATTTGTTTTATTTCTTCAAATATTTAGAACAATTTGACATTAATATATGCTTACTATTCATTTATTAAGAAATAGATGCTTGTACCATATTTTTTTGCTCATTTTTAAAATATGACCTTTTGGTGGACGTCTCATGGCGACGTTTCTGTACATTTTACCTTTTGTAGTTATACTTCATCTGTTGATGTATACTGGGAACGTTTTGTGTCTATTTAAATATATCAACTTATGTTGAAAGACGTGCATAATGTCAAATAATAAAAATACAAATTGTTTCGTCTCTAAGAAAAAATGTAAAATTTCCTCTGCATGCTACTTTTACTAATTAGATGTAATTTGGGTACTCGGTGCAATTTGGGTACCGTGACGTTATGTCTTTCATGGGCGGATCCAGCCATTTTAAAAAGAGGGGGTTCCCAACCCAGGATAAAGGAGGGGGGGTCCAACTATATGTCCCCATTCAAATGCATTGATGGTCCAAAAAAAGGGGGGGTTCCAACCCCCGGAACCCCCTCTGGATCCGCCACTGTCTTTTAAATGACTTATTTGGGATCGGATTTAATGAGGATAATATTTAAGTTTGTATCAAAACAGCGTGGAGGGAAGCTGCAGATCAATCAGATTTTGTTTATATGCGACATGTCTTCAAAAATTAATACAGTAGAAATAAATTGAGGGGTGGAAAGGGGAGGGGAGTTAAAGATTGAAACTTTTTTTTTTTTTTTTTACTTAATATTTTTAATTTAGGTACATATCCACATGGGAAGATCGACTATTAATATGTATTACATATGGAAAGTCGACCTTCTCATGGATAGAAACAAGTGCCTGTGTACATCTCTCATCGGTTCCATCTTCCTCTAAGCATATAATTGAGGGAAAGAAAGACAATTAATCTATACCCAATAACCATTTTAGTTATGATTTTTCATACTCCGATTTTAAAGTACACCAAAAGGAACTAAAACTGTAAGGAGATGTAGGGTATACGCCAATAAGACAGCAACCAAACGACAAGAACAAACAAAGTACATCTAGAAGGCAACATATAACATATAGTATAGTTTTCAACAATACATAGGTGTCTACACTATATGTCAATTTCTAATTCGTCACTAATTTATATACTAGTAAATATTTTTAATACATTTAACCAAAACGATAAAAAAATCTACCATTCAACCGCAATTCTCCAAATAATGTAACATTTTTTTTACAATTTAGGAAGAAGTCTAAATATGGAAAAAAAATTATAATTAAATACTTACCAAATTTTAACTACATAAAAGCGTATTTCACCCTTTCTTTATCCTACAAGAAACTTTTCTACTATAGGAGCCGTAAATTGCGCATATTTCTAAAATGGCGTCATAGCGTCATGTTTTATGACGGAGAGAAGAACTTTCAAACAAGAAATAAGAAGTTGCATGCGTTTTCGTTGATACACCATTGCCATAGACAGACGACAAAAAACAAACAGCAAAATACAAAATATAAAAACATTGTCTGTAGTTTTTATATTCTTAGTAGGCAATCCTTTTTGTTTGTTGGTTGTAGCATATTAATTTCATGTACCGACTTTTAAAAAAGACCACCAAAAGTCTCCTTGTAGGATACTCTTATATAGTATTATGCATCATATCCCGCTAATAGGCGCTTGAATATCAGATATGAAATGAATGAAATGTTGAACTGGTCCTTATCAGAACTGGTTCATAAATGTTAGCTATGCAAATTATGTTCATTCGTAAGCATCGGTATTTTCCTCCAAAATCACGATCTTGCACGAGTTGACAAATCTTGACTTACCATTTCGTCCACTATTTTAGACAGTTAACCTTACATTCTTCTCCTACATTGTGTCCGAAGTTATTAGAGTTTAGACCAAAATAACCTTTGACAACAAAAAGCTCTGCAATAGCAGAAAAACCATAAAACAACTAGTTATAAATTTCATACAATCAAAGAGCTATTCTCGACTTATCACTTACGCTTAGAGTCGAAGCTATCTGACCAACACGGACCTAATTAATAGCCAAATCAGTCGAAGGTAAACCTGTCTGATGGAGTTGAAACCTTAGTTTCTTTATAAAGTCAAAATTTGTGGACAAAATGAAGGGAATTTCAGAATCAAAAAGTCGCTTTCGCCGGAATGATTCTTACGTCTTCAGTTTCATATGTGTAAGATCCATAATTCATTCCAATCTAAAACAACAATTTATTGCTTAGGTCTGGAAAACGAATGCTCGAGGACGGATGACATTCTTTTTGATTTTTTGGGGGGTAAAACAAGTTTTTTCACTACGAATAAATTTTAAATATACTGTTAAATTAATATTCTCCAAAACAATTGATTGATAGGATTTTTTTTTTTATATTTTGTTGGAAAGTTGGGCTATAAATGATAAAATTTAGTTCTGGTGATCAAATTTTATTCTATCAGATTCAGGTTACTCTTAATGTCGGATAACTAATGGTGCTGTATATGTTATAAAACTTAATGCTCAGCTTCGAATTCTCAGTACTATTACCTCATATCACAAACTAGATATTAAGATCAAATATAACTAATTTCATCTGATCTACTGCTTGTTATCCCATATATGCAATTTATTACAAATAAATTAAAATATTAATATTTTTCCGTGTTTGGTTTCAATCAGATATTAATCAAAATTGATAATTGAATAAATGGGGTCATTTGTGTATAGTGCAATGACAGATTCAAAAGGGACACATAAATCAAAGAATAAGCATATTTCTTACTGAATAAATAAGAATGACCAAAAGAATTACAGAACGAACAAAAAATGAAGACCACCCCCCCCTCGTTGCCCCAATCCAGACCCTCACTTTGACGGATAGTTTTGTTTAAAATATTTTACTGTTTTGTCCTAAAAAAAAAAAAAAGGATAGTAATAAAATTTTGTTCAAAGTGTTGTTAATATATGTAATGGACAATATATACCATGTACTCTCAGCCGACGTCGTAATTTAATTTCAATGAAAGAAAGAACTTTAAAGCTTTCCTCCCTGTGCAATATGATATTGAACTCGTTCGTTAGTCAGAATAATTTTCAGGAATACTTGCATAATTCTTTAATGATCTTTAATCGTACTAAATTCTGTATTAAATTTATATCTATAATAAAAGTATCATATATCTTGAATATAGAAAACGGGCTAAAATTCTTGACTTGCATTAATTTATATTGATATAAAAACATCGTCATAATTCGCCATCCGTAATAATTATTTAAAATGTTTATTTGGCATGCCATACTCGATAAAAGTGCGGACGTGAAAGAAAGCACTCTTCTGTTTTACGATACACTTACGATGATACACAGCACGTAACTTGCGATCAACTTAGTAGTCCTTTACGATGCCTTTATGAAACACACGTAACGGGAACGTAGAACCACACGTAAACGGATCGTAAACTGATACGATGATCGTAAGTTAGGAAGGCTTTGTGAAACGGTGGCCAGGTGTTTAGTGTACGGTGACTTGTATCGGCTCACACTATACATGTATCAGACAAATTAACCAAAAAAAAAACTAATTGCCAACCCAATCAAGGATGTCCACCTCGGCTTTAAATCACATGTTACAGTCGTTTGAAAGTTACCTGTGTATATTTAGTTCTAACTTTTAATTTTAAAAAAATGCATGCATATGCACAAGCTGTACATGTTTGCACATTTTATTTTTACAAATTACCAAACTATTTCAACTCTCTTCTAGAATGTACTTTTAAGGATTATGATACAATGTAAAAAAGGGGGTTACAATAGTCAGTTTTAAAACATGCTATCGTGTTACCATTAAAAATACAAACTACAAGAACTGCACATAAGTTTATAAAATATTTCAGACTGTCTGGCGGAAGAGTAAAAATTGATGTTTGGTTTAACGTAAACAGAAACATAAGTTCATCAATGTTATCATTTATTATACATAACCGCTTGCAGTGACATCTTATTCAAAATATTAATAAGGAGATGTTGTATGATGCCAATAAGACAAATTTCAATCAGAGTTCCAAAGACAAATATATCAGCAATTATATCCCTTCAACCAATACAGACATGTACAGACCGAATAAACTGTCTCTTTTGTGTTTATATACTTGTCATTTCATATTTAATTTGTCCACCGACCAGAGGAGGGACGACATTCTGCATACGGCACGCATATTGGACTTGTATTATCGATCGGTCGCCGTCACCCGGACAGTGGAAATTTGTTGGATGATATTATACACATAAGCAATAATATACAGTTGTGATGGTTATATAATATACATACATGTATACAGTATTTGTCATTTTTGCCATACGAATGTATCCCTTTATCATACTGCTATTTCCGGGTGCTATTTGTACGGCATGGACATTATAATTGAATACTCGTTTATTAAAGTAATTTAACAAATTTTGGGCTTTTATTTTGGTAAAATTTTTGTTTATATCAAAATCTGTACTTACCTGTCTGAAAAACATTTGCAATTACCCCTTGGTAACCCCTTGCAATCGCTAACTTTTAAATTATCTCCCTTTAACGATCTCCCGAATAGAAGATCACTTTACCTTCAGCGAAAATGGCTACAGCCTGGTCGCATTTGGTGTTAAAGCAATCGTAAATATTCTGTTATGATATTGTAACTATCATATCTATTTATTTGGCCTAATTTGTTTTGTGTGGCCTAAGAATGTTTACATTATATTTTGTTATATTGTGTACAAATTATACACATTGTGTTACAACTATGCAGTTTAGAATTCACTGGAACAATCACTGATACTCATGGAATGATTAGAACTTTCTATTTCACTTACATAACGTTTCCAGAATGATCATAACAAAAGATGCGTAATTTATATTTCTAGCGTTGTCTAGAAGTTTCCGTTTGAGTATTTAAATGCAGACCTAAAAGTTAGTAAAAGATAGAGATTTGGACATAGACATAGATAGACTTAGACATCGATAGACATCAACATTCTCAGCAGTTGGATTGACACTTTTATTTACAAACTACATCATACTAGATTGTGACCAATTGGATATAATATTCTGTGGATTCCCGTGAAGATTTCCGGATAAAGAAAAGATAAAATATTGGACTCATATTTTGACAGTTAAGTTGACATTTCTTTTGTGTAATACTTTTGTAAACTAGTGTATAATAAATCTTGTTAAATTTTATTATTGATTTGTGTCTTTTGTTGGCTACAATTAAAAGGCGATTTTCTGACATAACAGAAATTGGGGGCTCGTGTTCGGGATAACGTAAATATCTCAATTAAAATTTTTTTAGTATATTTTATTAGAATTAGCCAACAAAATTCTACAATATGGCATTTGATGCCGGTAATTTTTTTGAAAACGCCAGACCTGGAGAAGTTTGATAATTTAAAGAAAGAAGAATTAGTGTTGCTTGCTAAACATCTGAAATTAGACTTTAGAGTATCTATGAGAAAACAAATTATAAAAAAATTGGTAATAGACAAATTAGTTGACGCAGAAATTTTAGGTGAAGAGGCTCTTGAACTCAAGGTCGAAAATGTTGACGCTATCAAATTAAAACAGCTTGAACTAGAACATGAACTCAAAATAAAACAATTGGAAAAAGAAGAAAGACAGGTAGAACTCGAAATGAAGGAAAGGTTAGAGATGGAGAAGAAAGAAAAAGAGGAAAGGTTAGAGATGGAGAAGAAAGAAAAAGAAGAAAGGTTAGAAATAGAGAAAAAATAAAAATAAAAATAAAGTGAATTTAAATTAAAACAGGCAGAACTTGAAATGAGGGAAAGGTTAGAGATTGAGAAAATGAAAATTGAAATGGCAAAAGATGAAAGCAACACTAAATTCCAATCAAAATCAGAACATTTTAATTTTGATGCAGCAAAAAACATACGTTTGGTTCCCAAATTTTGTGAAAAAACAGTTGATAAATTTTTTCCACAGTTTGAGAAAATTGCTCAAAATTTGAAATGGTCGAAACTTTTTTGGACTACAATGCTGCAAAGTGTTTTTGAGGGCAAGGCCGCTGAAATTTACTCAGCACTTTCATCAGAAAATAGTTCTGATTATGACACGGTTAAAAAAGAGGTTTTGAAAGCTTATGAGCTAGTGCCAGAAGCATATAGACAGAAATTTAGGTCTTATAAAAGTTTGATTCACAAACCTATGTTGAATTTGCTAGGAAAAGAATATCTATTTGATAAATGGCTTACGTCAAAGAAAATAAAGATGCAGCTGTTATATCGGATACTTATACTCTTTCACATAAAAGAAGTGTCAAAGGTCAAAATTTTAATACTTCAGTGGAAATTACAAGAATCAAAGCACTGAGCGTACTGTTAGTAAACCTGTTGCACAGAATAAGAGTCAGTCTAGTTATAATATGTCTAGTCCAAAATTTGATACTTTTGAGAAGAAGTCACTGACTTGTGCTTATTGTAAGAAGAATGGTCACCTGATGGCTGATTGTTTTAGACTCCAGAAGAAGAATGAAAGAGATAATAAGCCCAAGACCAGTGTTTGTACGACACCCCGTGTTACCAATACGTTGGAATGTCCTGCGAGTCAGGCTTTTAAGTCCAGTTTTTGTGATTACATGGAGGATTATAAACCTTTTATGTCTGATGGGTTTGTTTCTATTGTTGATAATACTACTCCTCAGCCTATTAAGATTTTACGGGACACTGGAGCTTCTCAGTCTTTATTGTTAGAAGGTGTGTTGCCTTTGTCCGAGGAGACTTCTGTTGGTGCCTCCGTTTTGTTACAAGGTGTGGAGTTAGGTTGTATAGATGTTCACCTCCATCGTATTTATCTGAAGTCAGATTTGATAACTGGACCAGTTGTTGTGGGTGTTCGTCCTAATCTCCCTGTTCAGGGTGTTTCATTATTGCTAGGAAATGATCTAGCTAGGAACAAAGTGGTTGCTGAACCAATTGTTACCAGTGAACCGGTGGTGGATGTTAAATCACCTGAAGATGATGCTGAACTGTATCCAGCTTGTGTCGTTACTAGGGCGATGGCTAGAAAACAGCAAAATGAGGATTTGCAAGAAGACCAGTTTGATTACATGGACCTTTCTGACACCTTTCTAGCTAACATTGAAGGTCCCGGTAGCCCAGAGAAGGCCGTCATAAGACCACCTAGTATTAGCAAGAATGTAATTATGCCTTGGCCAGACGTAAACAGCCATTCATTAGACCGAAGGAAATTTGTCGAAGAACAAAATAAAGACCCTGAGGTTCTTCAACTCTGCAAGAGGGCTCAACCACAGGAAGAAGCAGACAAAGTGGCCGAATGCTATTACCATCAAGACGGCATTTTAATGAGAAAGTGGAGTCCCCCTGATGCTACCCCAGAGGAGGAATGGAGAGTGGTATACCAAGTGTTGGTGCCTAAAGTTTATAGGCAAGACATTATTGGTCTTGCTCATTACACCCCCTTGGCTGGACACTTAGGTATTAGGAAGACTTGCCTTAAGATCTTGCAGCATTTCTATTGGCCAAGACTTAGAAATGATGTCGCAGAATACTGCAAATCATGCCATATATGCCAGGTTGTTTGTAAACCTAACCAGAAAATAACACCAGCACCACTTCTGCCTATTCCAGCCTTTGAAGAACCTTTCAGCCGAGTACTCATTGATTGTGTTGGACCTTTACCGAAGACCAAGACTGGAAATGCGTATTTATTGACGATCATGTGTACCTCCACTCGTTTTCCTCAGGCTATTCCGTTAAGGAATATCAAGACACTTACTATTGTCAAAGCTCTGATCAAATTTTTCACGCTAGTAGGACTTCCAAAGTCTATACAGTCCGACCAGGGTTCAAATTTCATGTCGGGTTTATTTCAGCAAGTCGTGTACCAGTTAGGGATTACTCAGTATAGGTCAAGTGCTTATCATCCAGAATCTGAAGGTGCCTTAGAACGTTTTCATCAAACATTGAAGAACATGATCAGAACTTTTTGTCTTCAATTTGACAGGGATTGGGATGATGGTGTTCACTTTTACTTTTGCGGTCCGAGAGGCTGTTCAAGAATCCTTTGGTTTTAGTCCTTTGAGTTGGTATTTGGTCACACTGTAAGGGACCTTTAAAATTGATTAAGGAAAAATGGCTTACTGAACACACTGACTTGAATCTTCTAGACTATGTATCTAGATTTAAAGAAAAATTGTATACTGCTTGTCAAATTGCTCAGAACAATTTAAAACTGTTCAGAATAAGATGAAAATATGGTATGATAGAGATGCCAGGGACAGATTTTTGAGCCTGGTGATAAGGTACTTGTATTTTGCCAGTCCCTGGACATCCATTACAAGCTAAATATTGTGGTCCTTTTACCATAGAGAGTAAAATTAATGATTTGAATTATATTGTAAAACACCAGGTCGGCGTAAACAAAATAGAGTGTGTCACATTAATATGTTAAAACCATATTTTGAGCGTACTAATGAAGGTGAGAGTAAACCAGTTGCCACTTTAGCCATGGTTAAATTGGAGAACAATCATGACAAACCAGATGTAATTGAACCACCTTTTAGTTCTAAAACTATGGAAGAGACAGTTAGATTGAAAATTCAGAAATTTTGTCAAATTTAGATTCAAAACTTGCACATCTGTCTTTTGAGCGTAGAGAAAATTAAAAGCTTTGGTATTTTCTTTTAAAATCTTTTCCAGATGTGCCAAATAAAACCACTGCTGTTTGTCATGATGTCGATGTAGGTGATGCTTCTCCAATTAAGCAACATCCTTACCGGCTCAATTCACTCAAACTTAAATTTATGAGACAAGAAATTAAAATATGCTTGACAATGATATTATTGAGCCGAGTAACAGTGAATAGAGCTCTCCTTGTCTGCTTGTGCCCAAACCAGATAAAACCTTTCGTTTCGTAACTGATTTCAGAAAAGTAAATTCTGTTTCAAAATCTGATTCCTATCCGATTCCAAGGATAGACGATTGCATTGATAATATTGGGCAAGCAAAATTTGTGAGCAAATTTGATTTATTGAAAGGTTACTGGCAAGTCCCATTGACACAAAGAGCTCGAGAAATATCAGCTTTTGTCACACCAGATGGCTTATTTCAATATACTGTAATGCCGTTTGGCATGAAAAGTGCTCCAGCTACATTTCAAAGAATGATCAATAATGTTATAAAAGATTTAGATTGTTGTTATGCTTATATTGATGATCTTATTGTATGTAGTGATAGCTGGGAAGAACATTTAACACATTTATATGATACTTTTGATAGATTGTCACAATCAAATTTGACTGTTAATCTTGGTAAAAGTGAATTTTGCCAGGCCACTGTTGATTATTTAGGGCATACAGTTGGCCAAGGTCAAGTGAAACCTATTACGGCTAAAGTGGATGCAATTACTAAATTTCCTCCTCCTACAAATAAAAACAACTTATGAGATATTTAGGCATGATTGGTTTTACAGAAAATTTTGTTCAAATTTTGCTACTGTTGTTCAACCATTGACTCATCTTTTACGGAAAGACTCTAAATTCATCTGGAGTGAAAATTGTCAAAACGCTTTTGAAAAAGCAAATCACTTTAATTAATAGTCCAGTTCTGATCACTCCAGACTATGAAAACAATTTAAACTTGTTGTTGATGCAAGCGATGTAGGAGTTGGAGCTGTTTTATATCAAGAGACAGATGATAATGTTGAGAAACCTATATCATATTTTTCTAAGAAATTAGATAAACATCAGAAAAATTATTCAAATATTGAAAAAGAGTGTTTTGCACTGTTGTCTGCACTTCAACATTTTGATGTATATTTAAATCTCACTGTGCATCCTATTCTTGTTTATACTGATCATAATCCTCTCACCTTCATACATAAAATGAGAAACAAGAACCAGAGATTGACTAGGTGGAGTTTATTGTTACAGGAATATGATTTTATTGTAAAACATATTAAAGGTAAAGATAATGTAATAGCAGATGCTTTATCTAGAACTTATTAAAACACTGTGTATATACTAAGTATTTTGTACATATTATTCATGAAAAGTTTTTGTTACATTCAAACTTTTTTTTTAAGGGGGGAGGTGTTATTATATTGTAACTATCATATCTATTTAGTTGGCCTAATTTGTTTTGTGTGGCCTTAGAATGTTTACATTATATTTTGTTATATTGTGTACAAATTATACACTTTGTGTTACAACTATGCACAACCTTTTCATGATAAAGAATTTTCTCTATTTAGTGAAGGAGCACCAGGATCTACTGATCCAATTAAATGGAACAATTTTCTGCATAAATTAACAGCCAAATTGAAAATAAATTGTTCAGAGGAAACTGAAGTAGTTTCATTCAAAACTTCTTATTTGCCTTCAAGACTAAATCCTAACAATTCAGATAAAGCAACTCATTTGAAATTACCTTTAGAGGGTACTACAATTGAAGTTTTCAAGAATGTTGAAAAGGAAGCTATGTCTGGTAGGCTTAAAAATAGGTCAGTTCGCCTTAGAGATGATAAGGCTTTTATGGTGTCGAAAAAAGATTTCACAGATTTTTGTTCTCCGCCCAGGCTTGATGATAATATAGAGGAGGGTTTGTCTTCCACTATGGGCAATAAGAAAAAAGGTTTTGTAGACCGTAAAAAGTTTTCACACTCTTTACCTTCCTTCCATAAGGAAATGGATGCTGAATTTAAAAAAGTTGACAACTCAGCTTGGACATTGTTAAGAAGTGTTTCATATGGCTCTTTAATAGCAAGCTATATTGATGTTGCAGATTCAGAGGATGACAGGGTAGAAGCATGTTCAGCTTTAGTAGCCTGTTTCAAATCAATGGCAGATATGACTTCACGTATAATTGCTAATTCTGTAATAAACAGAAGGAAAATTTTCTTGAAAAATGTAGATTTCAGTAGCAAAGCCACATCAGCTAAATTGTTGAACTTACCTTTGAATGGCGCACAACTTTTTGGTGGTAAATATTTTGATACTTTGCATTCCTCTGCTGAAAATATAAGAGATGCTAAAGAAACACAAAACGTTTATCGTTCTTCATTTGTTCCTTGAGGGCAAAGATTTGATGAAGGATCTAGAAAAAGAAAGTATCAAGAATCTTCTAATGTAACCTATGTCAAACCTGCAAAAACTTCAAGATATGATAAGCAGGATTTTAATGACCGTCGTGGCACTGACACTTCGTCTAATTTTCGTGCCTTGCTAGCAAAACAAGGAGGAAAAGGATCTTTTTTTATGGAAAAATTCCTCCCAGAAAAATTTCAAGAGATAAGCAATTATTTGTCTGCGGTAAGTCTCCAGGTAGGAGCTCGTTTGTTACATTACCACAGTCAGTGGGTTCAAATAACTCAAAACAAGTTAGTACTTCAGATAGTGAAGAACGGTTTAATTTTAGATTTTGTAAGTCTTCCAGCTTTTACAGGAGTAAAAGAGACAGTTGTACCCAGAGGAGGTGCAAAAAGGTCTTCTATATTAGAAGAGGTAAATTCTTTGTTAAAAAAACATGCTATAGAGCCTGTCCCGAAAAGTGTAGAAAATCAAGGTTTTTACAGTACAATATTCATGGTACCAAAACGACAAGGAGGTCTGAGACCAATTATAAATTTAAAACCGCTGAACCAGTTTGTCATACCTCATCACTTCAAAATGGAAACCCTCCGATCTATTCTAAAAAGTCTGAAAATTGGGGACTGGGCAGTAAAACTGGATTTGCAAGATGCATATTTCCATATCCCCATTCACAAGCATTACAGAAAGTTTCTCCGCTTCAGTATTTTGGGAAAAAAGTATCAGTACCGAGCTCTCCCGTTCGGTCTACGATCGGCTCCAAGGATTTTCACAAAAGTGATGGCAGTAGTAGGTGCATTTCTGCGAAAACAAATGATTCACATATTTATGTACCTGGACGATTGGATGTTAAAAACAGCAGCAAAGCAAGGCTGACAAAACAATTACAGTACACTCAGGACTTGTTAAAAAAATCTTGGTTTGATAATCAATGTAAAAAAAATCTTGTGATTCACTTAAAAGAAGGTCTTGTTTTTCCGTCTCTAGAGAGATTCAAGAATATAAGTCAAATGATTCAAATATTCCTATATTCACAAACAGTAGAGGCACGTGTAATGTTGAGACTACTTGGTCTAATGGCTTCATGCATAGATTTAGTTCCATGGGCCCGACTGCACATGAGACCACTTCAGCTTTGTCTTCTAGCTTGGTGGAGACCAGCTCTTCACAGTTTAAATCATTTGATTCCACTGTATCAACCACTTCAGGACATCTATTCTGGTGGCTAAACCGAAGAAATTTTTTCAAGGGAGTGTTATTAGAACAGGAATCTGCTCAGGTGATTCTTGTTACAGATGCGTCACAGTCGGGATGGGGAGCTCATATAAACAATTATCAGATAGCAGGTGTTTGGTCACCTCAGTACAAAGTGAAACACATCAATTGGCTAGAACTCAAAGCTGTGTATTTAGCACTGCAAACTTTTCTGATAAAAGTACAATTCAAAAGTGTGCTAGTGAGAACAGACAATGCAACTGTCGTCAGTTATCTGAACAAACAGGGAGGTACCGGTCCCCAGACCTTTGTTACTTGGCATGGGATCTTTTGAAATTGTGTATAAATCACAATGTCAAAATCCAAGCCGTTCATATTCCGGGGAAAAAGAATATTATAGCAGATGCCCTGTCAAGGGGGAGAATGACCATTCGTTTGACAGAATGGGCATTAAATATGACAATAGTGAATTTGTTGTTCCTTCAGCTAGGAACACCAGTAATAGATCTGTTTGCAACTTCAATGAACAAGAAGCTGCCAGTGTTTTGCTATCCTTGGCCGGAAGAAACAGCAGTGTCAATAGATGCACTGTCGATGAAATGGACATGTCTATTTGCTTATGCCTTCCCTCCACTGATAATTCTAAACAGAGTATTACAAAAAATACAGAAAGAGGACTGTGTAATTTTACTGATAGCGCCAATGTGGCCGAGACAGTTGTGGTACAGTCAACTTCTCAACCTGTTAATAGACTTTCCAATACAACTGCCTGTCCAACAAAATCTATTAAGTCAAAATGGAATTCATCATCCAAATCCAAGTGTTCTAAATCTTGTAGCTTGGATAGTGTCAAAAGATCATACACTGCAAAAGGATTTTCACCAAAAATTGCTTTAATTATTTCCAATGCACGGAAACAGTCTACACAGACAGTTTATAATGCAAGACTCAGGCTATTTGACAGCTGGTGTCAAAGAACGGAGTATCAATCCCAGTACGTCAACTGTGCCAGAAATAGCCGAATTTCTCATGTTTTTACATACTGTAAAGAATTGTAAGCCAAGCACTTTAGCTGGTTACAAGTCAGCAATAGCTTTAATACATACATCTAAAGATAGAATTACTATTAACATGGATTTGCGTAATCTAATTAAAGGATTGTACAACATTAATCCACCAATAAGACAGTTGGCGCCAAATTGGGATTTGCCTTTGGTTTTTCTAGTGTTGACAAAGACACCTTTTGAACCACTAGAAGAAGCAGAATTGAAATATTTAACCTTGAAGACAGTTTTTCTTATGGCATTAGCTTCTGCTGCAAGAGTCAGTGAATTACACTGTTTCACTTAATGACAAACATTTCAGAAAAGGGCAAAGAGGTAGACGGTTGTTGCCAAATATGCAGTTTCTTGCTAAAACTCAAACTTTGTATAAACCGTGGGAACCAGTATTCATTCCCAAATTTGAAAGCTATGCTACAGATCCAAACGATTTACTGCTGTCTCCTTGTAGAGCACTACTAGCTTATATTAAAAGAACTGAAATTTTGCGCAAATCACAAAGATTCTTTATAACATATCAAAAGAATCATCATGTAGAGGCTTCTAAGAATTCCATTGCACGATGGATTGTGGACACAGTTAAATATGCATATGAACATGCAAATACAGACACACTACAGTTTGTAAGAGCTCATGATACAAGAAAGCTCTCAACTTCTTGGGCATTATTCAATGGACTTTCCTTTCAGGAAATTTTAAAAGCAGCTCATTGGTCAAATGAGACAACATTCACCTC